>JAWZYV010011777.1:0-558957 GCA_038373885.1 Cheiracanthium punctorium
TGCTAAAAGTTACAGAGTAAGATTTCTACCTCCATTAGTGCACCTATGATCAATCAGAATGTACTTGTAGGGCGACAAAGAATCGTTTAAGTCATTTGATAAGAAATGAGTAAAAAATTACTTTCAGGAAGTTTATATCGCCTTGGTAAAAAAGGGAAATGCGTTGTGATTTTGGCGCCCTCCTTTAACAAAAATGTTTAATTTAGCCACTTCTGCGCCCCTATGAATTACAGCTGTGGATGCTTCGGGCTTAAGTTTTTTGTATCGCTCCAGTTTCCTGAGTTCGCAGCTCTTGCAATCGGTTTTTTAAGCATAAAGTCGCAGCGAGTGTGTTACGGGGATAGCCCTTTCGAAGGGCGCAAGCAGAAGAGGGGGGAGTAAAATCAGCTTTATCACAGAATGTTTGAATAGAGTTTTTCTAGTGATATCCCAGTGGTTAAGGCGTTGGACTCGTAACCGGAAGGTTGTGGGTTCGATACGGCGTACCACAAAAGACCGCGCGCCGTACGTGCACGTTAAATCCGTAGTTCCGAAAGTCCTCTCGGCAGTCTGTAGTAGTTTCCAAGGTGTGCCAATATTCAGAAGTCCCCCACTTTCTGATGAGGCTCCAAATTGAGGGGGTCTTATAATCTTAATCTTATAACGCTGCATGTTCTATAGCTAACGTGGCCATTTATTTTTTCCTTCAAAACGGGACATCATCTACTTTTTGGCAATAGTGTATATATTTTCTTCCTCAAAACGGGACATCTGCTGTTTTTAAGGTAATAGTGTAGAGAGACTGAATTTCAGTCTGGGTATCTTTTAGTTGTTAAGAGAACGTGCAAAAAAGCTTGTGCTGATGTTAATTTCAAAATAAAAATAAAAGAAATCTTTGCTTAAACACGCATATACTATAAAAAATAGTGCAAGACGTACGTTTACGGGTATGGTACAAGGGGTAGGCCCTTCTTCGACTTCAATACACCATGCGACACAGGCAGGAAGTAAGAAAGTGAGAATGTAAACAAAAAGGACACGGGAAAAAGAAGTTGTCATTCGGGAAGGAAAAAAAAATCCTAGAGAACCTGAGTGAAAGTGTAGATAAAGTGGAGATGGGGGGGGGGCGGAATAACATAGAGGAACACGACTTAAAAAAAGAAAAAAAATTAAATAAATAAATTGAAATAATAGTTGACAAAAAAAAGAACAAACACAAAAATAATGCATCCCCCATTGTTTTCCTTTGCGTCTCGAGAGGGAGGGAGGGCAGGGAGGTTAGGTTTTTTTTTTTTTTTTTTTTTTTTTTATTTACAGACACTGCCGTCGGATGCGTCGTATGATTTTTAGATTTTTTAGAGGCCTTTATTGAAATTTCGTTACCGCAGGTTGCTTCTCTTTCTAAAAACGGACATTACGGATGTCCCGAAGCTGTGCTTGAGGACAACGGGACAAGCCACCTAAAAACGGTGACGTGTTGTCACCTTATCTATAGCCAGTAATTTTGAAAACTGCCTTTTTTGCCTATAGATCATGTACTAGTATTTTATTAACAGAATATTTCGCTGGCATGACATTGAAGATTTAATTGAAATAGTAAATTAAGCATTTAGCTTATTCTAAAGAATATTTAAGATAACAGTTTACATTTACCAGGACAAGGACAGAAGTTTTTTGGCAGAAAGACCACCCGCGGAGAAAGAGGTTAGGGCAGCATATGCGTAGACTAGAAATCGGAAACAGATACTTTCCATTAGTTTACTATCAACAAATGACAAATGACAGAAGTCCAGTTGTGCGGAGAGGGACATAGTTTACCCAATTAGCTATTCTCAGTTCTCAGGGTTTACTCAGTTGTCATGTCAGTATAGCACTTGGTTACCTGCTCGGTCGACTGGATATCTTTTGCACGTGAGATTGCGGGGAATACTCGTTCTTTCTGTTTCTAAAGGGGATACTTTGCTAACGATGTTCATCTTTAAACATGATAGAAAAACGTCCATCCGTGAGCTTATTTCAGAAAGCAAAGAAAGTTAGAGAAAAAAATGAGGAAGCGTGAGTCAATTTTTAAACAAAATTATAATGAAAATAACCACTGTGAATACGGCGACTCCAGATGCTAGCAGAGACATTTGGTAAGTTCAAAGTTCAAATACTGTACTGTTTTTAAATCTTTAATTGTGCAATTAAATTTTCATGAGCAATGAAGTATCGATTAAAAAGTTTTTTTTCAGTTCTTATTTATTATTATAATTGATTTAAATGATTTTACTTGCATTATTACGACTTATTTGAAAGATTAGCTTTTTTGTCGACAAGTCGAATTTATTTTAAAAACTAAGACTGTTATAATGTAAACACAGTTTAAAAAGGTGATTGAAGTTCATAATCATAGTTTTTTTAAATGTTTTGAGGTTATTTATTTTTATTTTATAAAAAAATACCCAAATTTGCGTTATCACATGACATACTTTTTTTAATGAATGAGTACCTGTAGAATATTGTACTTGAAAACACTTAAAACAGAGAGAGAGAGGTTGCGATCAATATACGCACATTGTACATTCCTTTGAACATACAAGTACAACAGCATCTAATTTCATGAAGCTTCAAAACATTTCAATAATACATAAATATTGTCTATTATAGCTGTAAACATCATTTTATTATTCACAACCATTATAAAATCATCTACAATATTTTCTTGCAAACATCTTTTACTAAAAAAAAAACTTTAGAACACCCCAGAGTCTACTTCAATGCCATTAGGGGTAATCCAGTGACCTAAGTACTTTACTTTGTTACATTGCAAATTTACATTTTTCTCTATTTACAAAAAGTTTCCATTTTTCAAGTCTCTGAAAACAGCTTCAAGATCTGACATGTGCTGCTCAAAAGTGGATGACAAAACAATATATCATCCAAATAAGTAAGTATATTTATTCCAGGAAGTCCCTTTCGAAAGTTTATCCATAAGTCTCTGAAAAGTTGCTGGTGCATTGCGCAGACCAAAAGGCATTCTGCGATAGCGAAATGTTCCCAGAGAACACACGAAAGCTGTTTTGTCACGGTCAGGTGCATTACACATTTACCTGGTGGTAACCAGAACGTAAGTCAAGCGTAGACATGAATTCAGTACGTTTGGCTTGATGCAAAAGATCGTCCATCCTCGGTAAAGGATAAGAATCGGGTATAGTCACAGAGTTTAGCTTTCTGTAATCGATACAAAGACGTACGTCACCATTCGGTTTTGGAACAAGGACAAACTGGTGCCGAGTACGGAGATTCACACTCTTCAATAATTCCTTTCACAAGAAGATCATCTATTTTAGCTTTCAGCAACTCTCTTTTTGCTGGGGACAACCGATAAGGTGGAACTGACACTTGGCGGGTGATTTCCTGTATTAATATGATGCTCTACTAGTGGAAGTGGCCTCTCCCCCTGCCTGAAAGATTCTCTCATATTTGCAGAGCAAATCATTTAAAATTTTCTTTTCTTCAGAATCTAATCTTGAACCTTCGATTTCTCTCAAAGAATAAGAATTTACTTCGATATTTTCGACAGTTTCTTCCAGATTTGGATCCTCTTTTACAAACGAGAATTTGTGACGAGGTGTGTCATCAAAGTGCCAAAACCCGCTCTCGATATCTAACACAATATCAGATTTTTGTAAAAAGTCTACACCCAACAGAGTGCGATTTCCGTTAGCATGGGCAAGAAAATAAGATTCGTAAAAAATGTACGGTTTTGAATCGTAATTGGCACGTCAGCACTCAACACTCTAGACGTAGTTCGATGACCATCAGCTAACTGCATAGAAAGTTCTAGATCCGTGAATATTTGGCCTCTTTCCATCAGAAATTTATATAAGGATTCTCCACCAATAGAACGGCTAGCACCAGTATCCGCGCAAACAGCTCCATTTGCTTCAAAAATGGATATGTCTAACAAAACAGTTGGAGGGGGCAAGGCCGTAGCCAAGGGGGGGTTTTGGGGGTTCAAACCCCCCCCGAAATTTTCAGTCACATAACTTACTGTTCGTAGAAAAAAAAATTATCCCTTGTATCGCCAATTACGATTATTGCACTTCAGTTCATTCAAACCGCATGTAATCTTTTACTTGTGTTTCTCTGAGGATCGCAAAGTGATAAATTTCACTTAAATATGCTACTCTTTTCTCTGTACGTTATATGCATACCTGTCTTCTGAGTATGGCCAAAAGGAAATGCAATTTCCGTGGCACTTGCAAGCAGAATTTCTCATTCTCATCAAATAATTCTTTAAATAAACAGCGTTTAATGTATCATAGTAGTAGGAATTTGTGAAGGTGGTAGCAAAAATGTGCCCTAAGTACACTATCTACGGCTGCTTTATTTACACAATTTTACACAGTATTTACATTTCCTATAATTAGAATGCAGTATGATCGGAGCAAAAGCTCACATTCGTCTCAATGCTTCTCCACATTGGTTCTCTCTCTTCTTCTTTCACCCCCCCCCTTACACGTAGAGAGAGACAAAAAAGAAATATCGTAAATAAAAAAATTTTTCTTTCCACAAAAAAAAGTGAGTCATCTCTCGATTCCATCGGAGATCGAAACACGAAACAGTTTCACAGTATCGTGTTTATGACCTCTATAAATAAAAAAGTCAGAGTGATAAGTTTGTGATTTTTGGAGTTTGGGACATGTAGGCTCCAGTCTCGACCCATGTGGACCGGGAGGGAGATCCTACGTTGCATTATTCACGTAACCAGTCCGCTACTCCTTAGAATAAAAAGAGAGTGGCACTGCGGACAGCAGGAGTAAAAAAAAAACATCCGCTGCCTGGCTAGTGTCGCCCCTCTCGAGTCAGCGCCCTAGGCAGTCGCCTAGTTTTCCTTATGGTCCAGCCGGCCCTGCTCTGTCACACAGTGCTTGTCATTCTTTAAAGGCTGTACTGACACAGAGTTTCGCTACGCCGATAGGATATTGCTTACATAGCACTTTCAATTTGGACGCATTATTTTCGCGTTTTAAATAAAAATGAAAAAACACAAAGCTGGAGATCATACTTTGTTTAATTTTAATTTCAGTGTGCTGAAAAAAGTACCATATTAAAACATAAAACTCGAAACCCCCCCCGAAAAATTTTCCTGGCTACGGCCTTGTTTAGGATTGTTCTATGATCTAGTTGTGCACCTCCCCTTTTGGTCGCAATCGAATGTATAGTTTATGTACAGGACCGCCCAAAAGATTCGAAATACATTACGCTCTATGGGCCGAAATTCATTAAACTCGCATATCTTAAAAACTATTAGGCGTAGAATGTTGAAACTTTATATTTAGGATTGTTGTAACATCTAGTTGTGCACCTCCCCTTTCGGTTCCATTCGACTGGATAGTTTATCTACAGAACCGCCTAAAAGCTCTATGGGCCGAAATTCATCAAAGCGTTTTTTAGAGGTATTGGGCTATTTCAAATGACTCAGAAGTGATATATGCTGTAAAGAGTTAGAAAATGAATTTCTCCATTAAAAAAAGTTTCTTTATCATTTACAGTTCTGCTACAGGAACACTCAAAAGATTTCCAATACATTACGGTCAATGGCAGTTTTAGGGGCAGTCATCCATTTCAAGCACAATACCGTCCTACCACATAAGTTAAGTAATGGTCCGACCACGGTCACGTGCCTCCCTCAAGAAGAATGCCAAAAGTCACCAAGCGTGGCGACTTTTGGTGTACGTGTGTGCATATTTAACTCTCAAATCTCAAAAATTATGAAATTTCATATATAAGATTGTTGTGACATCTAGTTGTGCATCTCGATTTTTGGTTTCAATCTACTGGAGAGTTTATTTACAGGACCACCGAAAAGAATTTCAGTACTTTAATGTCTATGGACATCTTTAATATAATACAATTGTAGACAGTCATTGTTTGGTACATGCCCAAAATCTCGCCGTCTGTCCTCGACCTTGGCGAGTTTTGCCGAAAGGTTGCCAAATTTGCGATAGTCAGTCATTTGGTCCATGCCCAAAGTATCGCCATTTGTCATCGTTCTTGGCGAGTTTTGGCGAAATATCGCCAAATTTGGCGACAATCTGTGTTGGTCCATGCTTAAAATCTCGCCAAATGTCGTCGACATTGACGAGTTTCGCTGAAATATCGCCAAATTTGGCCCCAAAAATTATTTCGTATATTGTATAACTCTAAAACTTTAACCCGTAGAATTTTATACTTTTGTATTTAGAACTATATTATAATACCAACTGTTTTCAATATCTTTTTTGACAGCAATCGACTGGGAATTTATTTACAGGGTGAGCCAAATGACTTTAAATACATTAAGGTGTATGGATGCATTCAATTCATTGAAAGTCATTGGTCAATGACTACTTTGGCTATCCCCAAAATCTCGCAAACTGTCTCAAGTTTGTCGGCTGGAACTGGGGACATTTTTTTAATTATTGCATTGTTTTTCAATTAAATTACTGTTAATTATTGCATTAATTATAAATGTCCCCAGTCTTGTTGTCAGAATCGGGGACATGTCCCCGATTCTGACTACAAAAATCTGGTCTAGTGGTGTGTCGTTCCGACCGGAACGGGTCCGGAGGAACGGATCCGAGCATGGACCGGGTCCGGAGCGGATCCATCTCTAAAAATGGACCCGGTCCGGTTCCGGATCCGGATCCGCTCCTTTCGGTCATTTGGATCCGGACCCGTTCGTTTCGTTCATCTGGCTCTGAAATCAGTCATTTGGGTCCGGACCCGGTCCTTTCGTTCATCTGGTTCCGAAATCAGTCATTTCTGTCCGGATCCATTCATTTCGGTCATTCGGTTTCGAAGTCGGTCTCGGTCCTCTCTGTCCGAACCCGCTTCCATTGATCGAGTGAAGAACATAGGCTTTCTGAGAATTACAGGGGGTGGGGGGATATAAAGAGGTACCTGTTTCACTTCCTGTGGAAAGATAGTCTTGTACTAGTTGATGCCGGGGGACGGTTGACATTCCAAAGGAGACTGAAAGGTCATTCATTATTAGTGAGATGAGATGAGAGCTTATAGGAAGAAATCTGGGGATAAATTGCTTTTGAGAATGTCGTCATTGGATGTAGGACTGGAGAAAAAATATGATATCTCTTAATTTATTGATTTGTGAGTGGAATTCAGTGTTGTTACGGGAGGTTATTTTATCATTTTAGTTAGTAGGGATGGAGTTTTTAATAGTTAGGATTAGATTTTCTCACAGTTTTTGGGGGTTGGCTGATCAGCTATAATTTGCCAGGTGTGGGGAAAAAACTTGGACTGAAAAAACGCGAACGGTAACAACGCCCAAATGATTAATTTTTACTAAAAATTGGACATAAAATTCTTTGTTTTGTAATATGCATGAGGAATATATTTAATTGTGTTTTATGCCAAATTTCTTTTGTTTTGGCATAAAGGGGTAAACTTTCATGTTCAGTAGATCTGGGAGTGAGAAAGCTATTGTTATTAGGGTTTCCGAGTTTCCTAAGCACGTAATAATATGAACCATAGGGAAAGCGTCGGGAGGGGGCACAAGGGGTCACCTACCCCCCTGTGCCCTCCCCTCAAAATTCATCACAAAAAAATTTTTAAGTAAAAATTTGCTTGAAAATGTAAAAAAAAACTTCCCTTTTCTGCTCTTAAGTCCGATATGTGCCCCCCGCAAACCTTTCCTGTACCTCTCCAAAATTTCAGTAGGTCTGGAAGCAATGATAAACTCTTCCTTACTATTATTATTTGATTTTCCTAAGCGTGTAATACATATGAATCATAGCAGCAGTTTCGGGGGGGGGTGCAGGGGGAGCTCTCCCCCCCCAACTTCATTTCAAACTCTGTTAAACAATCTTTTAAAGCTAATGTTATTAAGTCTTCTTAAGCATATAATACATATGAAGCATAGGCGTAGTATTGGGGGAACACAGGGGGGCATTTGTCCCCCAACTTTGTCTCAAAATCTTTTCATTTTAAAAATTTGTTCGTTGGGTCGTATTAACCGATCCAGCTAAAAATGTTGAAGGAAACTCCATTCTTCCCCTTGACAAAATGTTGTAAAAAAAATTGTCCACTGTCAGAGTTGTTTAATTCAAACAAAATTAGTTTTTTATGCCCTTGGTTAAACAATATTTTCAATATCAAATCTGTTGTACTAGTTAAAGCTTTTGAATAATAGGGCTTCTTTAAAACTTTTGTTTCTTTATTTTAAGCAATGCAAAATATTTTATGCAAAAAAGGCTTTATTTGGTAAATAAAGTGAATAATGTTTTCCTTTTTCATAATTAAGTAACTCTCACAGCTTTACATAAAGTTACATTGATTGTTAAAATAGATTATTGCATCCTTTTTTTAATTGTCTTTTATTCAGGTATGAAGATCAATATTTGATAATTTATCGTTCCAATTTTTTGTTTATCGTCATTCTTGAGTATTTCAGGAAGTTCTTTTTAAAGTTTATTTTGAAAGTTTCTAGTTTTATAAAAAGAAAAGGCTTTATAAGTTTATCTTATAAAGCTTAAAAAGAAAGATTTTTTTAATAACCTTTTGCGTCATAATTAATTTTTCCTAAATTCATGGCAATTTGGTAAACTGCTGAAGTGTGTAGGTTTAGAGTTCTGGGCTACCGAGCAATTGTTTACTCCAAATGTAACCCGAATACGCGTTAGAACCCCTCAGGAAGTCCCCCGCCCAAGGCATCCCTTAATAAAGCAGACTGCCCTCGTGTAGACATCCCTTAACCATGAAACCAAAACAACTTTCATGATAACTTTCATTGGAAGTAAAATGTTTAATATAGGGTAAAAATTATTATCACTTCCGATCCCTATTGTAGAGATATCCTAATAACACTGATCTAGGGTTTTCTTCTTTCAATATTGATCATAGACATATAGAATAAATTACAAAGTTACTTTATATTATCGAATAAAACACTCAGGAAATCAGAGGTAATTAATTACAAAATTTTACTTTTTATACATCCCTCTTACAAAAATACTTCAGCCTTTCCCATAAAAAGGCTCAGAGATATGTTTAATCAAAGTTGGTGAGTGGCAATACGCTATACAATATCAATAATAGTAAAAGTATTATTATTAGAACTATTGGAACAAAGCTATTTAATTAATTAACTAATTAATTTTAGTCACAGTTATTTTAAAAAAAATATTTTACATTTTTAGAAGTGAGTTTTAAATAATTTTAAAACTTTACTTTAAAAGTTTTTTTTTTTTCTGTTTTAGCATTTAGAAATGAAAATTTGTCAAAAACCTTGCATGTTACACTAAAATTTGATTTAAAGAGGGTCTTTTAGGGAAGTTTTTTAAAACCCTGGAGGATAGAGGGGGGCACAACCCCCTCCCCCATGAGGATTTTTTTCCCATACAAAATGTGTATTCTTCACTCCGTTATCACACCCAGATATACATGTATGTGAGTTGCAGAGTTTGGCAGTATCGTTAATATACATGTATTTAAAAATACATTTGTATCTTGTATTTTGTATTTTCACTTGCAAAAAACAAAGTATTTTGAGAATGTATTTTAAAATATATTTTCATAGTATTTTGTATTTTCAATTGCAAAAAACAAAGTATTTTAAGAATGTATTTTAAAATATATTTTCATAGTATTTTGTATTTTCAAAATACAAAAAATACATTTTATATTCTGACATTAAATTAATCTTAACACCACAGATTGCTCAGATAGCATGTGCAAATGAAAATCATAAAATTGTTGATTTCATCCCCCCCCCCCTCTCTTGATGTAATTTATGAGCTGCACTAGAATTACACGTAGTAGTGTCACTGAAGAAGTGTTAGGATCTCTTGTGATCTTTAAATTTAAGTAAACAGGAAAGGGAAAGAAAAGCCTTTCATACTCCTGTTTAAAACACAAAGAGTATATTTGTCTAGGAATGTTTCTGGATTCCCACTGTATATGAAACCAAAAGTAGTAAAAACATTTTTAGGTAGTATTTATTAGATTCTTTAAGGGAATTTTCGAAATGTGTTCCTAAGTTCTAGAAAAATAAGGCTGCCAGTATTTCTGCAGTAGTATAATGGATTCTTGGTTACTGTGGTTAAGAGACAAAGATACACGAAGGCTGTCAGCCGTGGGGGGATGCCTTGGGTGGGGAACTTTTTAAGGGGTTATAAGGCGCATTCGAGTTACATATGGAGTGAAACACACTAAATTCCCGACCATTAGAGCGACAGCTTCCCGTAATGGATGGGGTGAATCAAATTTCCATTCTAGATGATTTTGAAACCTTTTGCGCAAATCTTAGTTAAAAATGTTTCCAAATTTTATCTGTAGATGGAAATGAAAATGTTAAGGAGCAGTGTCAGTTATGGAAGCTGAAAACTTAGATAATATGGAAAATATTTAAATTTACGATAAATTCTAAAACTCACTGAAAGACAAAACTTGAATTTTTTTAGGTTGTGATTTAGCTGAGTATTTATATTCAAACATTCAACTGGGTCCATGGGCGTCGCAAGCTTTGGGGACAAAACTGCATTTTCCTTCACCGTATGTATTTAGAATTACATAAATTGTATGCTTCATTTCCATAAATATAATTTAATCTACTAAATCAAATTTTATTTGTTTTCTTTTATCTCTTTTTTGAAATACATAATACCGTGTTTACTCGCGTAATAGTCGCACCCCCGTTTTGAAGTAGAAAAAATAGCTTTAGTTAGAATAACATGTTGTAAATTTTACCCTGCATAACAGTTGCACGTAGACTTTCACTCTGAAAAATTGGCAAAAAAGTGCGACTGTTACGCGAGTAAACACGGTACTTAAGTATGTGTATTTTGTTTGTTATTAATATTTTTGTAAATTTAAATTTCAAAGCTTTTTAAAATCTCAGATGGTCATTACTACCCCCAGGTTATAATAGACCCACCTGTCCAAATATTCCGTATAAATTTATATTTGAAATAGTATAAAATATCTTCGTCATAGTGCCTTATCAACCCAATTTATGGCTTCGAGTTCTTTGTGTAATTATCGAATTAAAATAACAAAATATTTCATTGTCCGAGCCACATTACTTTAGAGTCTTGACTTACACGAGAAATGCGTTCCCAGACCTCTCGCGTAAGGGAAAATTTGGCTTTGTGAGATAGGACATTAGTAGATCCAGAAGGTGGCCTCCAAACGAGCTGTCTTAGAAGTATATATTGCGTATATTAAGTCAAACTTGCACGATGGGTATCTGCCTAAAAAGTGTGTTTTTTTTTTTTTTTTGGGGGGGGGGTTTCTAACGTGTATTTCCGTTACATTTGGAGAAAACCGACCAAAACTCCAGACCATTAAATCGAGAGCCGTGCGATCAGCGGTCTACCATTTTGAGTGCCTTATCCACTCGGACATGGCAGAAACTCTTAGAAGATTGACTTTAAAAATTTTAAAGAACTTATAAGCATAGGCGCCGACTTCATGGGGCTTGAAGGGGCTTCAGTCCCCCCAATATTTTTATTCAGGGGGCTGAGCCCCTTCAAAAATTTCACTCCAACTTATTTGTGTCAAATCATATTTCTTCCTCCAAATCGGTTAAACTTAAGAATCCTAAAAATAGAGAATGTATCGCTAGATTCTTCTGTCTCCCACTCCGCTTTTTCTTTCACAGAGATTCAGGAATTACGTTGGGTGCCTGTAATGCCGTAAGGCACTGATGTCAACCTTCTTTATCAAGAGCGCAAGCACAAACAAATGACCATCAGATAGCTAGGCAAAAAGAAACGGGTTTTTTCCCCCCAAGAACCCTTCAGATTTTACACCGTGACACAATTGATGTTGGAATTGCTTTCTAGTAGGGAGAAGACTGCGCTTTTTTTAGGAGGGTCGTTCTCATGTAATGTAATCTTTCTTTTTTAAATCAGTACAGCAAAAGCTTTCACTTTTATTCTATTGTGAGATACAGACTCTTCTGTAGACGTCTGACCATAAGGGAGATTTTCCCATTGTGCAAAACTGCAAACGATTGTGACATTCCCATTTCCCAGCAGTATTAAGTTTCGATGCTGAAAATAAACCGTTCAAATGTGACTTAAAAACAATTCAAGGCAGAAAATTGATAGTCAAATTTAAGTTTGAAGATTTTAAATCATGAAGAACCTTGTGAGATAGATGAAAAATTGATGTTTAATACAGTTTCGGATATAGACAGTATTCATTTCTTTATACGCTTTATCATAACTTTACCAATATCGAACGCTTAACGTTTCTGATTTAGCTACAGTTAAGAGCTAAATAAAAAATGATTTCATAAAAATCTTCGAGCAGCACAACTTCTGGATTATATTTTATAATTGCTTGCTCTTATCTTCTCTCTTTACATATAAAACTCTATCCCCCATCAAGGGCGTAATCAGAGGTGGGGGGGGCGGGGCGGGCTACGCGGGCTGAGCACTACTTAGCTGTCTCCCAGCCCCCCTACGATTTTCAAAAATTTTTGTTAGTTTACACATAAATACAAAATTTAGAAACGAACATTTGAAAACCATGAAATCTTTAAGAAGACTCGTTGTTTTAGGCGAATTTCGCTTCATAATTGCAAGATTTCTGTTCGGTTTATTATTTTGCTACTCTTGGCTGCATGTGGTGCCAGTGGCGGTTCCAGAGGGCATCACAGTGGTCATGACCCCCCTGGGCCTAGATTTAACCATCTCGCCAAGAAAGAATGAAGAAAAAAAAAACGAGGGCCCAAGCCGAGCTTGGACAAGGCCCAAAATTCAGAGAGGCCTTGATCATGTGCGTACATATCATATTGTGTTGCTGAAAGAGAATTCCTCTTTAGAAAACCATTAGTCTCTGACTAATTTACTTTATTTTATAACAACACTAAAGTATGCACACAATATTCTGACTATGTGCTCAGTCGTTATTCCTTGGCAGAAAAATATGCAGCCGTTTTGTAAATATGTGCATTCATCCATATTCATCCATACATAGAGGGCAAATGAAAGGGGAGTCACAGCGAGCATGATTAAGGTAAGGGTGGATGGGGTAGTTGCCTCGAACTCACAATGAAAGAAAACGATCAAATGGTTTTAGAAAATGTGTGAATTGGGCGTGTGATACATATACTCGTATTCGACCCCCCACCTCCACCCCACACTTGCAAATAGCCTCCCTCTTCTGTAAAAGCACTCTATGGAGCACCTATGTTTGTAAATTATTATTTATGGAATATCAAACTAGCGTAACTGCTACAAAACCATAAAAATTATAGAGGAGGAAGGAGGGGGCTGTCATGGGGAAAGAGGGACTATACCTAAACAGGGCCGGATTACCCATTAGGCTGAGTAGGATTTCACCTGTGGGCTCCTACCATTTTAGAGGCCTGCGTTAAAATTTAGAAGGAAAAAAATATAATTAAACATTATTAAAGCTATTTTAGCGTTAATATTTATACAGAATATGTATATGTAACTGAGAAAATAATTCTGATTCATTATTGACTTCGTACACAAGAAACACTTTTTGGCATTGTACACTTCTTAATTGAAATTTGAATGAATATGTGCTAGAAAGTTTGAAGCTGACTATTTAGCTTGAATTTTTATGTGCACATTTCAGTGATACCTTGCATTAGATGGATGTATATTTTGCAAATTCAATAAGGAGAACTTTTAGCACTATGTTTACACGAACGGGCTATGGTAATCATAAGAAGGCTTATAAATAAAATACCCTTCGTACCCTAGTCATCACAATCATATTTTATACAACTCTTTTCGTTCTGAATAAAAATTAATTTTCGTTGCACAAATATCATCAGAATAAATTTCAAATAACATAATTCGTTATGCTTTTAGTTTATAAAATGAATACTATGTATCCATTTAGCCAAAGCGTCTCTGACTTACCAATTGCTAGTGTGCTAGTTTAATTTGTTTTGATAATTGTTTAGGTAATATGGAACAATTTTCCAAATAGAAGGGTGATTTAGAGTGCAGTGGAGTTTTTATATATGTTTTAAAAATAATATGGCGTAGACTATGATTTCGAATTAGATTTCATTCATTTTTTTTCCATTTTTCATATTATTGAGTATTCTTATTTTAATGTAAAGTGAAAATGTTGAGTATTTTAAAAAATTGTCTGTAAATATCTACAGTAATTCAGAGTGATATTTTTGGCATTGTATTATTCCACTGTGTTATTCCAATTTTAAATGTAAAGCACGATTATATTTTATACAACTTTTTCCGTACTGAATAAAAATAAATTTTCATATATTGTTGCACAAATATCATCAAAATATGTTTCAAATAGCATAATTCATTATGGTTTTAGTTTATAAAATGATTACTATATGTCCATTTTGCCAGGAGCGTCTCTGATTTGCCAATTGCTTATGTGCTGGTTTAATTTGTTTTCATAATTGTTAAGGTAATCTGGAATGGTTTTCCAAAAAGAAGTGTGATTTAAAGTGCAATGCAGATTTTATATGTCGAGTTTTCTATGCCAAGTTCCACACGAAGCCCCCCCCCCTAAACACTTCGCTTCCAAATCCTTTTATTTTAAACATTTGTTTGGCGGGTCGTTTTTAACCGTTCACTTCATCATTCCACTTAAAAATGCAAGCTATTGCCTGCGTCTTGACAAAATATAATTAAAAAAATTGTTCCTTGTCAGGGTTGCTTAATTCAAACAAGGTTATTTTTAAGCTCTTGGTTTAAACAATTTTTCTCTTCTGTAATTCGGTTTAAAGTGCGTGAGTATATATCGAGTGCCTTCCCCCCTCCCCCCCCCTTTTGTGCACTCACACAAACTGACGGGCGTTGCGCGGTTGCATTGAGTGTTAAGGCACAACTTTTCTAAAATTACTGTCTGGGTTGCTTCTCACCGTTGCGAAGACGCGAACGCAGCGATTTTCCTTCTGTGATCAGCTACCCCATTGTTACCCCACATCATTTCTCCCACTGCGGCCCAAGACCTGTGCCGGGAAGCAATGATGAACACAGAAGGAAATCGCTCAATGATCCAGTGGGCCAAATTTCGTTAAGATTCGACGTAAGTTCTAGGTGCCTATAGCGAATGAACATACAGACAAACAGGAAAATTCTTCTTATTTTATATATTTAGATTATTGCATTATTTGGATGAGCTTTAATAATACTGGTTTTACTTAATATTAATTTGTAGAAACAGTCCATGATAGTTTGTTGGACTAAGGATCTAACAATAACACGTACACACGATGAATGTGCATGCTAAATCTGTACGGCTGATTATGTACTACCGATTGAATTATCAATTCTGGTTCCTGTTCAACAACACAACCAAATGAAATAATTGAGAAGTTACTGTAAATTTAATGAATTAAGTTATGTATAGAGTTTAATTATTCCGTTTAATTAATTATTTTCAAGAGAAAGTCTTTTTCTTTTAATCTTAAAAATCAAAAAGAAATTCTGTTAATAAGAATATATCTGTTAATAATAATTCTGTTAATAATAGAATTCTGTTAATAATAATATTAAGAAATTCTGCGATAGAACATGTATTATTTGTATGAATTCTTCTGCACTGTAAAATTCTGTAGATTGATGCCAATAGAAATAATTAGAACAAAAATATGGTTCAGAAGAACTTTTTTCATGCTTTATTTATTTATTTTTGTGAGCGTGTGTGGGGGAGAGGGTAGGAGTTGGTTATACAAAAACGGATAAAAAGTATGATGATTTATCTTCAAGCATTTAAAATGAAATGAAATAAAATGCACGAGATGTTAAAAGAAAACATTTAAAATGACACAAACCACTAAAAATAATTTTCAGATTTAATTTTACAGCTAAGCCAAAGTACTTTTAGAAAAAAAAAATAAGAAGATGAAAGATAAAAATGTCTATTTTACAGGAATTATTAGAGAATTAACCTTTTTCTTATATAGGAAAGTTTAACTTGAACTCGTCTCAATACTTTATAATTTTTAATCTCAACAACACAACTTTACGTTAATGCAACATTGGTTGGTGTTTTGTAAGCTAAGTTTTACAATTAAAGCTCAATTGCTTTAATTGTAATCAGTCTTCTCCGTTGTTGTTGTAGTTTAAAGTTTACTTTTAGTCATTCTTATATTCAACAAGGAATTTCTTTACGTTTTCTATTTTCTAATCAGGTATTGACCAGGGACATTTCTTTTACTCGTTTTCTTTTCGTCTTCGACTTCCCTTTATGGAAGGTTCTAAATAATTTCCAGAGTGATCAAAGATAAACGCTCTTTTCGGGATATTCTCTGATAGCCCGGGGATATTTGCGTCTACAAAAGGTAGCGAAGGAGCGCGTTCTTGGAATTTGAGGGGTAGTTCTTCAGACGACGCTGTGCTTCTTTGTTACTAACCGGAAAAAACGCGAAGGGTCGCCAACCAGAATAAAAGAATTCCCCCAGCTAAGAACAATAATTTTTATTTAAATATTGAACATAAACTTGCTTCGTTTTGGATAAAATATGAGAATGGCATTCAATCAAAAGTAGACGCACCAAATTTCTTTTGTTTTACATTTAAGAATATATTATATCCAGCAGAAACATTCAAAAGTTTTGTGATAGTAAATATGTTTTATCAGATTTTTTAAAAATTAATTTTATACCGATTATTCTGTTTATAAAAGATAAAATTCTTTTATTAAGAATTTTTAAAATAAAACATACTAAATTATTTGAAAGGAAATTTGCAAGGGCTGATAGAACTTAATTGATTTCAAGTGAATTATTTAAATTTTAATGAAACTTTAAGACGTAATAAGTTGATTTCTTTCCGCTGAAATATTTAAATCATTTTTATTTCCTAGTTTTATGTGACATCTATATATAATGTGACATGAATTGTATACATGCCAGTACAAAAAAAGTAAAATAAAGTAGCATCAAAACATTCAGTAGATGAGAGATATGTGCCTTTGATTGACTTAAATTTTAGAGTAATCTGATATTTGCGAATAGTTATGTATAAAATAATGTCACCATGGGTGCCCACACATTTTTATTTTCGGGGGGTGGGGTCTGCTTTTTAAAGGGGGGACTTTAAAAATGCACGGGATTTCACATACTTAAAAACTCTTCCTTCCTTCACCCCCCCCCCAAAAAAAAAAGATAGAAAAAGAAAAAATGGGTTTGCTTGTGTGATTACGGCAACTGTACGCTAGGGCGATCTGCCAAGGATGGGAGTGCCTCGGTAGGCGGACTTTCTAAGGGGTTCTAACGCGTATTCACGTGACATCTGGAGAAAACAGGCGCGTGGTAGCCCAGATTCCTGGACTTACACACTTCAACCGTTTACTAAATTATCATGAAATCAGTAAAAAGTAATCATACTATGACGTAAAAGGTATACGATTAAAGAAATGCTTTTTAAAGCTTTATAAGATAAACCTATATAAAGCTTTCTCTTCATTATTAAGCTATTATACTTATTTTACTAGCAAGCATTTAAAAAAGATGCTGAAACACGGGAGAATGGCGATATACAAGTTCAAAGGTAAATTATCAAACATTGAACTTCATATATGATTAAAAGACAATAAGTAGGATAACAATAAATCTATTATAATATAACTTAATGTAACTTAAGTAATATAACTTAATGTAAACACGTGAGAGTTATGTAATTATGAAAAGTTAAAAGATTATTCACCTTTATTCATCAAATAAAACCTTTTTTGCATAAAGTATTTTGTATTGCATTAAAAAATTAAAATTAATTAATTAATTAAAGTTCTAAAGAAACCCTTTTAGCCAGGAAGTATTTAAAACCAGTACAACAGATTGAAAATGAGAAAGGTTGTTTAAACCAGTGCTTAAAAAAGTAACGTTTAAATTAAACAACCTTGACAGTGGACAATTTTTTAAAAATATATTGTAAATACGCAGACTGGAGTTTCGCATTTTTAAGTGGAGCGGTTAAAACAACGCGTCAAACAAATTTTTAAAATGAAAAGATTCTGCGACGAAGTTGGAGGAGAGGGGGACACGTGCCCCCCCTCTGTCCCCCCGATATACACCTATGGCTCATATGTATTACATTCTTAGGAAAACCTAATAACAAGAGCTTTCTAAGGAAGGCGGAAGGCTTATCACCGCTCACAGACCTACTGAAATCTTGGAGGAACACACAGGGGCGTAGCCAGAAATTTTTCATGGGGGGGGGTTACGACTACTACAACTCATATATATGTATACGTGGGTGTGACAATGTAGTGAAGAATATACATTTTGTATGGCAAAAAATTCCTCATGGGGGGTTATAACCCCCCTAACCCCCCCTTAGCTACGCCCCTGGGAACACATGAAAGATTTTTTTTTTGGGGGGAGGGCACATATTTAATTTAAGAGCAGAAAATGGAAGTTTCTTTTAAATTTTGAAACAAATGTTTGTTTAAAAGATTTTGAGAGTAAGTTGGGGGGGGGGGGCAGCGGGACACGTAAACCCTGTGCCCCTCCCCCCGACTATAATGCTATGGTTCATATGTACCATACGCTTATAACAATACCTAATAATATAACAGGAACCTCCTAAGGAGGGCTTATCACTGCTCCCGGACCTACTGAAATTTTGGAGGGGCACAAGAAAGATTTGAGGGGGGCACATATCGAATGTAAGAGCAGGAAAGGAAAGTTATTTTTAAAATTTCAAGCAAATGTTTATTTAACATTTTATTTTGAAATTCGAATCAAAATTTCTATTTTTAAGGGGGGAGGGGGGGCACGGGACACCCTATGCCCCCCTCCCGACGCTTTTCCTATGGTCCATATGTTATATGCTTAGGAAACCTAATAACAATAGCGTTCTAAGAGATACCATTCCCAGACCTGCTGAACTGAAAATTTACCCCTTTACCCCAAAACAAAAGAATTTTGGATTTAAGATCCAGTTACCTTTCTCGTGTATATTACAAAACAAAGAATGTTTATGTCCAATATTTAGTAAAAATTAATCATGTAAGCGTTTTTACCGCACACCGACGTTGTTTATGCTTTCTGAAATCAGTCTTATTGCTTATTTCTGTTATGTCTGGCTGGGATCTTTCCTTTCGATCATCTCTGTCCGGATACTCTCCATTTGCTCATCCTCATCTCTGTCCGGATCCACTTCTTTCTGCCCAATGGATCCGGAGTCGTTCATCTCTGTCCGGATCCACTTCTTTCCGCCAAATGGATCCGGAGTCGTTCCTCTCGGTCCGGATCCACTTCTTTCTGCCAAATGGATCCGAAGTCGTTCCTCTCGGTCCGGACCGGTTCCGATTACGGACCGAAAGGAACGGGTCCGGACCCGTTCCTTTTCCTGGGAGCGGATCCAATAGGACCGGGTCCGAAGGAGTCGGTCCTTCAGAGGATCGGATCCGTTCGGACCGGATCCTCAAAAGGACCGACTTTACCCACCACTAATCTGGTCATCTTAATGTACACTCTCTAGAGCCCGACTTTTGACATCACAATCGATGGAATATTCAAACGCGTAAGTGTTAGTTGTTTGATCATATTAATTGTTTGATCATATATTTTTTAATTTAGATTAATTGTTTGATCATATATTTTTTTGGCATCACTGTTTATTTTCGTGATTTGTATACAAGAACAAAAGTCAAAGCGATCTCTTGTTAGATTTTGTTTCAAAGAGAAATTCTGCGAAATTTATGTTTGAAACCTTATTCTGTAAGCATAAACATATTACATTTTTTTGAAATTTTATATACTTTTTATAGTTAGTTTTATTCCTTAAATCTGAATGTACATTTTTTTGGCACATCTTCTATAAATATTACCATATATCTTTTTATTTATTCCAGTAAGTATTATGCTACATACTTATATCTTTATATTTTAGTGCAATTCGTTCCTTCAGTCGCATGTTGTATTAAGGTTCCGAATGTAAATGTAACTTAGTAAGGCAAATGTCTGAAAGAAAAACAGAACTGCGTGGAAAAAGTTGGAAACGTGAGCGAGAAGAACGTGGACGTCGGCAGCTTGCACAAAAAGATCGTACAATATCTTCAGAAAATAATGAAGGAGATGCTAGAGTCAGTGACAACTCTATTGAAAGAAGACCAAGTGATCCTGACGGGAAGTCTTCGTCTGATGTTGGAAGTTCTACAGCCCCTGACAAAAAAATAGGTATATTACTAAAACTTATTAATTAATAAGAAATTACTACATATATCTGCAGTGATCGCGATAACGCCTCTAGATGCGTATTTCACGCTTCAGAAATTCAGAATACGCCTTAAAAATTTTGGAATGCGTATTTTTACGCATTGCTTTTCCATATAAAATTAGGTATATTTTGATAAATAATTATGATTTGCTGATTTTAAATTTAAAAAATCGAACATTGCACTAGTTTTTGTTGAACTGACATTTATGTACTTAGACGTATAATCAGTTATTATTTATGTGTCAAATGCAATTTAATTATGTATTTGAATATTTAGCATAATTGTTCGTTGCTTTAATTACTCCTTTGGAAAAGAAAATACTTTCTCCAAAAAGGTTAAGGAGTATTTTTACTCTTCTGAAAAAATCCTAGATCGATCACTGGATATCTGGAAATTTCATCCAAAGCGGTGGCTGATCCTTATTTATTTTAGTTTTTTTTTTTTGAAGGGGGGGGGGGGGGGTGAGGGCTGAAAGAAAAAAAAAAGCTTACTTGACCTAAACAAAATGTGCAATAAAGCCAAGGTTTAAGCTGAGCTCTAAAAGTTTCTAGCAAAAGTACCTATAATAAAAAAAAATAAAAACTTTAGAAAAATACTAAAGGGATAATTTGATTTTTCTCTCTGGGAGATAGTGGCTGATCTCCTCCCTCAATTGTTTTTGCATTGGTCTTGTAAATCACAGATGTTACTTAATGATTTGAATTCAGTGGTGTATTTAACTTTTGATAATCTCGAGGCGCAACTTAATTATAAGCCTCCCCTCTCTTAAAAAAAAAAAAAAAAAAAAAGAAAAAAAAAACTTTCACTAACCCTACACCTTTAGATTGCGCATTCTATGTACAACCTCCAAAAAAAGTATTCGAGTAAGAGATAAATTTTCTACTTTGGTTTTATATATTAAAAATTATTTATCATAGAATATGAATTAGGCAGGGGTCAGTCCAGGTTTCTTTCCCAGGGTCCTATTTTTGTGAAATTTTACCTAATTTTGTGAATTTATAATTAATTTTGTGAATTTATACCTAATTTTGTGAATTTTTTCTATTTTTGTGAATCTTTCCTTATTTTGTGAACTTCTTCCAATTTTCTTTTTAATTTTTGAGCAAGAAAGCAATCACGAAATAGAATTGAATATTTTTTAAAAAATTAAAAAGAAAATGGGTATAGTTAGTTCCCTTAAAAAAAAGTTGGCCAAAACTGAATAATTCCTGTTCACCGAACATCCGGGATAGTCATACCCTAGAACAATATTTAAAAAAAAATTCGATTAAAATTAAAAATATAAAGCTTTAAATCTTTACTTTTAAATGATTAAAAAACATATTTTATAATAAACGTAGGCCATGGTAGTTTTGATTTTAAATTGCAGGTACTAAACACTTTTATTTACACCCCAAATTCAAACTTTAGTAATTTTTAGATATTACAATGTCTGTCAGTTTCGACTGGAAATACTCTAATACTAAAGATGTGAAAAATGCAATTTTTAAATCTAGTTAAATTTCAACAATTGAAGGGAAAACAAAAATAAGTTGCAGATAAGTATAGATAGGAGAAATTAGCTAATATTATATTTTTAAAAATTAATTTCAACTTGTACCATTAAAGAAAAGTTACTTGTCAGTGTACACAGAATATCCCAAAAACACTGACCTGGGGTTTTATTCCTTAAATATTTTACAGTAAATCACAAATTTATGTTAAAAAAAAGGGGGGGGGGTACAGAATTTTACAGTAATGATTATAATTTTTGGAAAATTAAATCTAAATAAATACAAATGTACATTTTTATATGGTCTCCAAACAGAAAATTCCCAGTCTGTAAGATGTGCCCATACATTAATTAAGTTTAAAAAATTTAATTAAGTTATAAATTTTCAGTCTTCTATCATTTTTTGCTCGCTACTGCCGTGCCTATGCCGACAGCATTTCTCTGTAGTGTACCCCTATGACCGCTCTTTAAAAAGATATTAAATCCCAATAAAATCACTCCTATGCTTTGTTGTTCACTCCCAAGAATGAAAAAATGCAGTATTACACTATTTCTACCCCCCCCCCCTTTTTCCAGCTTTGAGCAGTGATTGACCTATATTTATCCCATTTCACATTCCACAGTGTGGATTCTTGACGGATTAAACAGGGCGCGGCACCCGGCAATGTCCTTTTTCTCCCCTCTATGCCTGGGTATGTCGGTCCGTTTTTCTTTTCTTATTTGCCAAAACTTTTTCTCCTTCCTTACCATACAGTTTTCTTATACAGAAGACAATACAATGAAGTCAAAATTGATGTTTAAACGACCCTTTACAAAACAGGAAGTATAACTGTTCCTTCAAAAAAATCCAATCAGCTTTTTTTTTTTTTTTTTAATGCAACGAGATAAAATGTCCTTTTATAAATAATTGTTTCTGTTTTCTTTTATTTGCGTGATCTGAAAGATGCCTTTGGAATGTTTGTTTTTTCAGCAATGTAAAAGGGCCATCTGGCACATTACGCTTTCAGTTGGGGGGAAAGAAGGGAGTTGAAAATGATTTCACCCGTAAGGATGTTATGTTTGATAAGTATGCAGTTGTGAATTAGTAAACAATAAGCTTAGACTTAGCCACGCAATGACGGCAGCTCCCGTTGTTTTGAATTGGATGTTATGCACTCTTGCAAGTTGTTCTTAATCATTGCTTTTAGTGTAATCATTACATGGCCTTTCTACTTCAGATTATTTATAGTTATTACAGATATTTACTAAACATTAGAGAATTACGGATTCTTTTCAAAATGCAAAACGAATTATTGCGAGTTAGAACGTTTGCGCGATTTTGAAACATTGCATTGATCTGAATTTATGTCTGTCTTTTAGAATAAGATTTAGGACTAAGTTAATCATTTTGAGATTGCATCAAACGATTTCTGAACATTTAATACATGGTGCATAAGTGTGCCAGTTTGGAAAACAAAGTGCTTTCTTTAATCTCCTCCCAACCTGGCTGCCCTTTTTACATACGCCACTGGCTTTATTCATGAAGAACGTTGTAATTATCCGAGAATGACAGCTGTCATCACCTTTTCTTCTGGCAATGAGCCTTATTAATATTATAGTGGAACATGTCTTGATGTTTAATTTTTTGGCATAAACACAACTCGCATGAAAAGAAATAATAAATGAGCGCTCGCTACTAGTCCGATTTTTATTCCCAGAAAGAGAGCTCCTACATAGCAGGTGAGGGGAACTTAGGAGGAAGAACAAACAAGTGCAGGCGTCTGCTTCAAACTGCAATCGTAGGCGGTGTAATTTACCCCCCTGGCTTAGGGCCTCCAATCAACCTACCTCCCGTCATCATCATCAACATTGTTTACATTTAAGAAGATATTATTGGGTGTCGATCGGCGATCGCTAAATGATAATAATTCCTAAACTCAATTGAAAAGTGCAATAGTTATTTTGTGAAAGGGCCGTTTTGGTCAGACGGAATTTTGTGAAGGGTCCGTTTTTCCGATATTGAATTTTGTGAAGGGTCCGTTTTTCCGATATTGAATTTTGTGAAGGGTCCGTTTTTCTGATATTGAATTTTGTGAAGGGTCCGTTTTTAACTTGTTGAATTTTGTGAAGGGTCCGTTTTCGGACCCGATTTCGACCTGGACAGACCCCTGTTAGGCTATGTATAAATACGACTTTCCATGTTTCTGTCAAGTTGTATGTTTTTCAAAAACTCAATTATTATTCACAAATCTAAAGTAGGAAATTTATCTTTTACTGAAATACTTTTTTTGGAGGGTGTACATGTTTTATTATAGTAGGGTCGGGTGGGGTGAAATGACCATAAATTTAGCTATTTTCAAAATTACTAAGCGCTACACATCTTAAATGATACAACATATTTAAAATTTTTTGACAAATCTTATTTTACATTAGACTATCTGACAGTAACTACAAATTTTTGTTTTTTCTTTAACAAACATTAAAAATGTTTGATCATTAATTCTTTTTGGCTTGTTATTATGATCATTTACCCCATGGTGTGGGGTAAAATGATTGTAGATGAAAAAAATGAAACATCTCATAGAAAATGATATTCTATGAATAAGATCAACTGGAAAATAGATAACAAATATTTTATTAAACAGTTTTACATGGAATTTTAACTTAGCTATCAGAACATATACGTATAATGTCCTCTACTATTGAAATTTGTCTCATCCAGTATTTGAATTATCTGTTCAGTTTGAACTTCTTCTACATCATCATTTTCTGGCAATGTACATTTTTTCAAATAAGATTATGCAAAGTATTAAATTGTAAATAGATCCTTTTCTGCAGACATGATCTGTCCAAAAATGCTTAATAAAACTTTTACCACAGCACTTAAGAGCCAGCAGATATTTTGTCCGAAAGAGGTGTTACAGTCATGCCATTTTGTACTCTCCTTTCAACTCTTTTTAAATAAAAATTGGGATTTTTCTTCAAAAATTTCAAGAATGGCATGCTTTCTTTTCTTCATGGTCTTCATGCTTTTCTTCAAAATGTGCAGCAAACACATCTCTGTTAGCATTTATTTATAAATTTATGATTCCAGTGTCGTAAATTTTGGGTTATTTTTCTTATTTTCAGGTAAAAATAAAAGTAGAATAACGGAATCTATTTATTTATTCACGTTATTACTATTAATACCTTATAAAATATAATAGAGATGAAAAAAAGAAATCTAAAATGATGCATGTGTTCTTTAAGTACAAGCCTAGCAGTATGATTGTTTTACCCCACTTTCTTTGAACTACTTCAAAATAAAAAATAATATGAATGCAAATTATCTTGATACAGAAATGTATTCCTCAAGAATGACAGTAGGCTTTTGTATCATAAAAATTTCAAGAACTTTAAATCAAAAAATGCTTCAGCAAAGTAAATTTTAACCTTGTATATATAGAATCAAACATGAAACTGTAAGTGTTGCCATTACATATTAAAAGAATATTACCAAATCAAATAAATTTGTTAAAAAATATTGCTTATAATATAAATGAGCTAAACAAAAATAAGTATGCCAATAAACCAATGCATTTGACATTTATTGTCTGCTTATTGTAGACTGTTCATTTTATCCCAGGGTCATTTCATGTCAAATCAACAACAAAAAAAAATGGAGTTTTGGCACCCATGATCACGGATTTTGATAAAATTTGCCATGAATGTTCCTTCTGTGGTAGTAAGAAACCCCACGAATTTTTTTGCGCCTGGTGCTAATGGCTTTCAGGGATGTTAATTCTGCGCCGATTGCGCCGAGCTGCGCCGAAACACAAATTCTTGTGACGAACTGCGCTTTTAGCCGATTTTTGCGCCGGTCTGCACGAAATACGTCATTTTTACTCTTTCAGGGTGCGCTGAAACACAAATATTGCGCCGAACTGCACTTTTAGCCGATTTTTGTGCCGCTCTGCGCCGAATACGTCATTTTGACTCTTTGTTAAATTTTTGCCTCGCTCATTTATCTTTTAAAGCGTGTATGGAAAGCTAGTTAGCAGTAAAGCAAGATTTAAACTGCGTACGAAAGCTGCATTCCGAAGCCATTCTACCCGCCCCGGATCGGACCAGTCGGGCTTTGTTAGTCACCTCAATCAGGGCCGGCCAGATAGGCAAACAAGTACCGTAATTTATGGAAGAAACGCCGCAGCGTTTATGAGTTTAAAAGTTAAAAAATAGTAAGTGCGGCGTTTACAATATTTTTAATTTTTTTTAGCCGATCTTCAACGAAAAATCGAAAAATTCGTTTCGTGATAATTTTCTCAAAAGATGGCGCCATCACCGACACGTACTCTTTAGCGTGCACAGATCACAGCGTAGCGAATCAGAATGCGAACCTACCCCCATAGAAAAGAGGTTTGATCTTTGATCCAGTTTTGGAGAAAGTCAGAGCACCCTGAGATGGGTCCATGTCCCGTGCTCTGAAGTGGATGGCTTCATACATCCAACTGATGTCTCCTCAATTAAGTAAAAAGAAAAAAAATAGAAGTAAATCTTTTACATCTACATTTTAGAACTATAATTAAATTTTAATGAAGTTTTGAATATATATTTTGAAGGTTTAAAGTTCTGTAAAATACCGCAAAAGTGCACTACCCTCTATTAAATGCACCCGTTTTTCACATGAACCTCTATTGTTCTTAAAATACTGAATTTCATGACCGCGATCGCAACGGAAAACGATAGAACTCTGTTTCGTTTGAATCCGGCCCTCAATTTGTAATCTCATTATTAATTTATCATAATCTTAATTTTTAACTTCCCATAATTCTTAATTTCTCTCAACAGTCATTAAATATTTTTTGTTTACATTTGCTTTGTATATTGTGTTCAAGTATTATAGATGAATATGTAAATATTTAGATGAGGTTAAAGTACTGATACAAAAGCATATGCTATTAAAAGTACACACATTTAATTATTCTAACCATCAAATTTATTTTGTTTTCGATACTGCTTACCAATTACGCGTTGTTGTATAAGAGGTATAATATTTAGGTTTTCAAAAATCTCCAATTTGTACTAATTGTGATTTGTAATAGAACCAAAGAATGAGATAGAAGCTTTTGTTTTAAAATTTATTTTTCATTTTATTTGTGCTATCTTTTTCGAGAGGAAGATTCCCTAAATGATTCTGAAAAAGAAAAAAAAAGGGACAGGGATTGGCAACCTGTGGCTCGCACGCCGCATACAAATCATACTCATGGTTCTTGAGTAGGAAAAAAATGACTTAACCACAGAAAGGTTGCTGACTCCTGATATGTATTGTTTTTACCAAGTTGCTGATAGCATAGCCTGTATACACCCTTTTTACTTCCTTGTACGTAGTGTAAGGAAGTAATGTGATCCCGAAAAATTTTGGGGGCCAAATTTCGACAAAAAAACCGATTTTGACTACCTCTAAATTGAATTTTAAAAATTTTTTCGATGCATTTCATCGTAGGCTAGCATGCACGATCATATTAACGCGTCTGCAACTCATTTTGACCAGCGGCGAGTTTATTGTGGTCAGTTTTTCCATGCCGTCTGTACGTACGTACGTACATACGTATGTATGTAACTCGCATATCTCAAAAACTATGGGTCGTAGAATGCTGAGATTTGATATTTAGGATTGTTCTATGATCTAGTTGTGCACCTCCCCTTTTGGTCGCAATCGAATGAATAGTTTATGTACAGGACCGCCCAAAAGATTCGAAATACATTACGCTCTATGGGCCGAAAATCATTAAACTCGCATATCTCAAAAACTATTAGGCGTAGAATGTCGAAACTTCATATTTTGGATAGTTGCAACATCTAGTTGTGCACCTCCCCTTTTGATTCCATTCGATTGGATAGTTTATCTACAGGACCGCCCAAAACATTCGAAATACATTACGCTCAATGGGCCGAAATTCAT
The DNA here is from genome assembly GCA_038373885.1 of Cheiracanthium punctorium. Lineage (NCBI taxonomy): Eukaryota > Metazoa > Arthropoda > Arachnida > Araneae > Cheiracanthiidae > Cheiracanthium > Cheiracanthium punctorium. Next base: position 27,573 of record JAWZYV010011777.1, read on the forward strand.
TAAACTGGCATATCTCAAAAACTATTAGGCGTAGAATGTTGAAACTTTATATTTAGGATTGTTGTAACATCTAGTTGTGCACCTCCCCTTTCGGTTCCATTCGACTGGATAGTTTATCTACAGAACCGCCTAAAAGATTCGAAATACATTACGCTCTATGGGCCGAAATTCATCAAAGCGTTTTTTAGAGGTATTGGGCTATTTCAAACGACTCAGAAGTGATATATGCTGTAAAGAGTTAGAAAATGAATTTCTCCATTAAAAAAAGTGTCTCTATCATTTACAGTTCTGCTACAGAAACACTCAAAAGATTTCCAATACATTACGGTCAATGGCAATTTTAGGAGATTCATCCATTTCAAGCACAATACCGTCCTACCACATAAGTTAGGTAATGGTCCGACCAAGGTCACGTGCCTCCCTCAAGTACTATGCCAAAAGTCGCCAAGCTTGGCGACTTTTTTGTGTACGTGTGTGCATATTTAACTCTCAAATCTCAAAAACTATTATAAAATTTCATATATAAGATTGTTGTAACATCTAGTTGTGCATCTCGATTTTTGGTTAAAATCAACTGGAGAGTTTATTTACAGGACCACCGAAAAGAATTTCAGTACTTTAATGTCTATGGACATCTTCAATATAATACAATTGTAGACAGTCATTGTTTGGTACATGCCCAAAATCTCGCCGTCTGTCCTTGACCTTGGCGAGTTTTGCCGAAATGTCGCCAAATTTGGCGATAGTCAGTCATTTGGTCCATGCCCAAAGTATCGCCATTTGTCATCGTTCTTGGCGAGTTTTGGCGAAATATCGCCAAATTTGGCGATAATCTGTCATTGTTGGTCCATGCTTAATATCTCGCCAAATGTCGTCGATATTGACGAGTTTCGCCGAAATATCGCCAAATTTGGCGCCAAAAATTATTTCGTATTTTGTATAACTCTAAAACTTTAACCCGTAGAATTTTGAACTTTTGTATTTAGAACTATATTATAATATCTAACGGTTTTCAATATCTTTTTTGACAGCAATCGACTGGGAATTTATTTACAGGGTGAGCCAAATGACTTTAAATACATTAAGGTGTATGGATGCATTCAATTCATTGAAAGTCTGTGGTCAATGACTACTTTGGCTATCCCCAAAATCTCGCAAACTATCTCAAGTTTGTCGGCTTTTGGTGAAATATCGCCAAATAAAGTGTCAGAAAGAAATCTTTCAAATTGAACTCAGCTTGGCGATATCGAAATGTTTGGCTAGAAATCGCTATATCTTACTATTATTGATATTTTATATCTTTCAACAAATAAGTTTAGAGGAAGTGCGTAAAAAACATTTTTGATTTAATAGACGTGCAAGGAAGTCATGTGTTGGACACATCAGATTTTTTTACTTCCTTGTACGCAGTATAAGGAAGTAATGTGATCCCGAAAAATTTTGGGGGCCAAATTTCGACAAAAAAACCGATTTTGACTACCTCTAAATTTAATTTTAAGAATTTTTCTGATGCATCTCATCTTAGGCTAGCATGCACGATCATATTAACGCGTCTGCAACTCATTTTGACCAGCGGCGAGCAGGGTTGGCTTTTTACCGGTAAAAACTGGTTTTTACCAGGACATAGTAAAAACTAGGTTTTTACCGGTAAAAACCTGGGAAAAAGGGGTAAAAACCTAATGATACAAAAAACTCCCTGAGTCATAAACTGTATATTAATGCTATTTATAAAACTGTATTTTCATGTAATTGATGTGGATATATCATCATCAGGACATACTGATGATGTAAACTACATTATGTGATTGTGCAAACTACATTATGTAATAAGTAATATTTGTAAGCATTTGGTTTTCATTAAAATGGTTAAGATAAGTTCAGTGTAATAAAAGTATATTTACAAGTCCTTTAAGTAAAAATTATTTAACTAGCCTGCATTACGTAATTGTAATAAATATTGTAATGTGCCTTCTCATAATAATAGTTTTAATAAGTTTCATAATGATAAATGTACATTATCTATAAATTTGAATTCTTGTAAGATGAAAACATGGATGAAAGTTTTCTGTGTTTATTATATTCCTCAAAATGAACTATTTTCATATAGCATTCTTTTACTTACCAAATCAGACACTGAATTAGGTGAATATTGTTATATGGAAATGGAAATAGTGATATTAAATGTCCTGAACTTTTATCCCTGAGAAAATGAAAAAATAGCAGATAAATCTTCATTGTTTGCTTGTGGATTAAGGCCGATTGACTGCACTAGGGTCCCAGTCCTATAGGGGAATACCTTCCTATTTCTAAAGGATCCTAGCCAGTATTTATGCGCAGTTTCTGAAAAAAAAAAAAAAAAAAAAAAAAAAAAAACACTCCAAAACACGGAAACAGCCAGATCAACAGGCAGGACCGGGGTATGAACCTGGCACCTCCCACCATCCAGTTTCGAGAGCAGAACCTCTCAGCCATTGGTGGAGAGATAAATCTTCAAAAAAGTGACAAAAAATAGTCAAACTAATAAGTTTTTCTCAAAGGTGGTAAAAACCCTGGTAAAAACATGTTTTTCCAAAGACGGTAAAAACCGTAGTAAAAACCGGTAAATACCATCAGACGGTAAATACCGCCCAACCCTGGCGGCGAGTCTATTGTGGCCAGTTTTTCCATGCCGTCTGTACGTACTTACGTACGTATGTATGTAACTCGCATATCTAAAAAACTATTGGTCGTAGAATGTTGCGATTTGATATTTAGGATTGTTCTATGATCTAGTTGTGCACCTCCCCTTTTGGTCGCAATCGAATGGATAGTTTATGTTCAGGACCAGGGATCACTCTAGAAATGAAAAAGGGCAGGGTGCACATTACAGAAAAAGGGCAGTGTTTGGGAAAAGGGCATATCATATCACACAAAAAGGGCAACTTTTCTTTTTATTGTCTACAAACACATAAGGGTAGCTTTTATAAACATACTTTTATGTCAGAAAATGTGTTTTCTTAATAGCAATTTTTTAAGCAAATGATTAAACAAATTTTGAAACCTAATTTTTTCATTCAATGAAATCTACACTTTGAAAAAAATTGTGTAAGGCAGCCATTATGCTTTGTTTCAATAACAACAACAAAACAAAAAAAGCATAAATTTTGTAATCGTAAAATAACGGGAATCCGGTTTTGACGACAAATTTTTAATAATTACGCCAATTTTCGGACCCGAAAATGACCGAAAACGTTCCGTTTTAGATTCAAATTTTATCGTATTCAGCGTCACTGCAACTTTTCTCTCTGTATATATGCTAGTCTGCAACTAGTGGAGGGGAAACGGGACACTTGCCCAGGCATAGTGCTCTTACGTCAAAATTGAAATGGAAAGAAGTGAGCGCCAAAACAAAGGTTTGTCCCGGGCAACTTGACCTCTAGCAGGGGTCAGTCCAGGTTTCTTTCCCAAGGTCCTATTTTTGTGAAATTTTACCTAATTTTATGAATTTATACCTAATTTTATGAATTTTTTTTATTTGTGAATCTTTCCTTATTTTGTGAACTTCTTCCAATTTTCTATTTCATTTTTGAGCAAGAAAGCGATCACGAAATAGAATTGAATATTTTTTTAAAAATTAAAAATAAAATGGGTATAGTTATTTCCCTTTAAAAAAAGTTGGCCAAAACTGAATAACTCCTGTTCACCGAACATCCGGGATAGTCATAACCTGGAACAATATTTTTTTTTAAAATTGATTAAAATTAAAAATATAAAGCTTTAAATCTTTTACTTTTAAATGATTAAAAAATAGATTTTATAATAAACGTAGGCCATGGTAGTTTTGATTTTAAATTGCAGGTACTAAACACTTTTATTTACACCCCAAATTCAAACTTTAGTAATTTTTAGATATTACAATGTCTGTCAGTTTCGACTGGAAATACTCTAATACTAAAGATGTGAAAAATGCAATTTTTAAATCTAGTTAAATTTTAACAATTGAAGGGAAAACAAAAATAAGTTGCAGATAAGTATAGATAGGAGAAATTAGCTAATATTATATTTTTAAAAATTAATTTCAACTTGTACCATTAAAGAAAAATTACTTGTCAGTGTACACAGAATATCCCAAAAACACTGACCTGGGGTTTTATTCCTTAAATATTTTACAGTAAATCACAAATTTATGTTAAAAAAAGGGGGGGGGGTACAGAATTTTACAGTAATGATTATAATTTTTGGAAAATTAAATCTAAATAAATACAAATGTACATTTTTATATGGTCTCCAAACAGAAAATTCCCAGTCTGTAAGATGTGCCCATACATTAATTAAGTTTAAAAAATTTAATTAAGTTATAAATTTTCAGTCTTCTATCATTTTTTGCTCGCTACTGCCCTGCCTATGCCGACAGCATTTCTCTGTAGTGTACCCCTATGACCGCTCTTTAAAAAGATATTAAATCCCAAAAAAATCACTCCTATGCTTTGTTGTTCACTCCCAAGAATGAAAAAATGCAGTATTACACTATTTCTACCCCCCCCCCCTTTTCCAGTCTTGAGCAATGATTGACCTATATTTATCCCATTTCACATTCCACAGTGTGGATTCTCGACCGATTAAAGAGGGCGCGGCACCCGGCAACCCTTTAACGTCTGGCAGCCCTTTTTCTCCCCCCTATAGTTTGGTATGTCGGTCCGTCCGTTTTTCCATTCTTATTTGCCAAAGCTTTTTCTCCTTCCTTACCATACAGTTTTCCTTATACAGGAGACAATACGAAAAGTCAAAATCGACGTTTAAACGACCCTTTACAAAACAGGAGGTTTAACTGTTCCTTAACAAAATTCCAATCAGCCTTTTTTAAAAAAAAAATACACCCAGATAAAATGTCCTTTTATAAATAATTACATTTTCTGTTTTCTTTCATTTGCGTGATCTGAAAGATGCCCCTGGAATGTTTGTTTTTTCAGCAATGTAAAAAGGCTATCTGGCACATTACGCTTTCAGTTGGGAGGGGGGGGGAGAAGGGAGTTCAAAATGATTTCACGTAAGGATGTTATGTTTGATAAGTATGCAGGTGTGATTTATTAAAAAATAAGCTTAGCCACATAAATCACGGCAGCTTCCGTTGTTTTGAATTGGATGTTATGTTATGCACTCTTGCAAGTTGTTCTTAATGATTGCTTTTAGTGTAATCATTGCATGGCCTTTCTACTTCAGATTATTTATTGTTAGTACAGATATTTACTAAACATTAGAGAATTACCAATTCATTTCAAAATGCAATACGACTTATTGCGAGTTAGAAAGTTTGCGCGATTTCAAAACATTAATTGGTCTGAATTTATGTCTGTCTTTAGGAATAAGATTTAGGACTAAGTTAATCATTTTGAGATGAGGAGTGTGTGTAGGGGGGGGGGTCACCCCACACTTCCGGAATTGCCCTTGTCTTGAACTTTCCGTGCAGCCAGTCTTAAGTTTGGATGAATGTGTTTTGAAAATCTGAAAAAATAAACAATAACCAAGTGGCGTTTATTAATTACTTATAGCATTTATAAAACACGGTAAAGCACCATTTACAGTAGGAAATAATTTATTGTTATGACTACTCTTCTGGATGACAGATTGTTTCGCTAATGAGATATTTTATGACCTGAAGCTACAGCGAACGGTTTTAACCCTCTCAGGTCGAGAGGGAGAAGAGCGGCGACTGAGCAGATGCCCCCTCCCTCCTCCCCACACATCATTGATAAGAGAATAAACGAATCAACTTCCTTGTTGTTGTTGGAGAGAGGCTTTTTTGGGTTCTAGCCGGGACCACGTGGCCCCGGACTAGCCGAGCGCCAGCAATGGTAACGAGAATCAAAGAAAAGTGGAAACAAGGAGGGGTGGAGAAAAGGAGAGCGGCATTTTGATTGTGGGAAAAAAAAGAGGGCGGAATTTTATCCAGAAAAAGGGCAAGGAGGGCGGAATTTTATCAAGAAAAAGGGCAAGGAGGGCGGCATTTTACCGGAAAAAGGGCACCAGGGCGGGCCGCCCCGCTGAAACGCTCTAAAGTGATCCCTGTTCAGGACCGCCCAAAAGATTCGAAATACATTACGCTCTATGGGCCGGAATTCATTAAACTCGCATATCTCAAAAACTATTAGGCGTAGAATGTTGAAACTTTATATTTAGGATTGTTGTAACATCTAGTTGTGCACCTCCCCTTTCGGTTCCATTCGATTGTATAGTTTATCTACAGAACCGCCCAAAAGATTCGAAATACATTGCGCTCTATGGGCCGAAATTCATCAAAGCGTTTTTTAGAGGTATTGGGCTATTTCAAACGACTCAGAAGTGATATATGCTGTAAAGAGTTAGAAAATGAATTTCTCCATTTAAAAAAGGGTCTTTATCATTTATAGTTCTGCTACAAGAACACTCAAAGATTTCCAATACATTACGGTCAATGGCAATTTTAGGGGCATTCATCCATTTCAAGCACAATACCGTCCTACCACATAAGTTAGGTAGTGGTCCGACCACGGTCACATGCCAAACTCAAGAACTATGCCAAAAGTCGCCAAGCTTGGCGACTTTTGGTGTACGTGTGTGCATATTCAACTCTCAAATCTCAAAAACTTTTATGAAATTTCATACATAAGATTGTTGTAACATCTAATTGTGCATTGAGGTTCCAATCTAATGGAGAGTTTATTTACAGGACCACCGAAAAGAATTTCAGTACTTTAATGTCTATGGACATCTTCAATATAATACAACTGTAGACAGTCATTGTTTGGTACATGCCCAAAATCTCACCGTCTGTCCTCGACCTTGGCGAGTTTTGGCGAAATATCGCCAAATTTGGCGATAGTCAGTCATTTGGTCCATGCCCAAAGTATCGTCATTTGTCATCGTTCTTGGCGAGTCTTGGCGAAATATCGCCAAATTTGGCGATAATCTGTCATTGTTTGGTTCATGCTTAAAATCTCGCCAAATGTCGTCGACATTGACGAGTTTCGCCGAAATATCGCCAAATTTGGCGCCAAAAATTATTTCGTATTTTGTATAACTCTAAAACTTTAACCCGTAGAATTTTGAACTTTTGTATTTAGAACTATTATTGTAATTTGGTATGGAATTTTTTGACAGCAATTGACTGGGAATTTATTTACAGGGTGAGCCAAGGGACTTTAAATACATTGAGGTGTATGGATGCATTCAATTCATTAAAAGCCTGTGGTCAATGACTACTTTGGGTATCCCCAAAATCTCGCAAACTATCTCAAGTTTGTCGGCTTTAGGTGAAATATCCCCAAATAAAATGTCAGAAGGAAATCTTTCAAATTGAACTCAGCTTGGCGATATCGAAATATTTGGCTAGAAATCACTAAACCTTACTATTATTGATATTTTATCTCTTTCAAACAAATAAATTTAGAGGAAGGGCGTCAAAAATATTTTTGATTTAATAGACGTGCAAGGAAGTCATGTGTTGGACACATCAGATTTTTTTCCAGAGCTTTCCTAAAGTGCTTTCAAATAGTGTTTTGCTTTTAGCAAATGGTGTTTGCTTGCAAACTTTGCTTTTCTTGTATGCATTTATTGTGTTCCTTAATCTTCAATTTTATGCTCCAAAATCATGTTAATTCTGATCTCGAATCTTAGTTTTCCTCTCGTAAACTATTTTTTTGTGCTCCCAAATAGAATTTTTCTGCTCCCAAATGGAATTTTTCTGCTCCCGAGGTGCTCCCAAATCGAGTGTTGGAGTTAACATCCCTGGGTTTTGGTTTTATGGCTCATCAAACTTTTGAAGATTTCAATTTTTGGATAATTTTTGAACAAGATTTTAAGGCAACACTTCTAAACAAAAAATCTTCTCATTTGTTCACTAATTAATTTATCTTTTTGAAATTTTGTACCCTTGTTGATTAAAGTATAAGGATTTTAGAAATAAATGTCTAAACTTGATAAATGTTTTTTTGTATTTTTTAAAAATGCTAGAAATTGATATTTGAGAAAATTTTAGTGAGTTCACTTAAAAGTGAAAACTCACTAAAAGGGAAAGCTATAATCAAAAAACATTTTGTTCAGAAAGAATCTTATATATATATGCATTATCTTAGGATGAAATAAAATTAATGGTTCCGTCATTCCTTCAGATTAAAAAATTAGCATTTTTATCATTTTTGTTACAAAATTCTGAGTACATTACAAGTCGAATCAACAAAGAAAATCCATTGTTGGCAACAATGTTTTTGGATTTTTATGAAATTTGTCATGAATGTTCCTTCTGCAGTTGTTACAAGCCCTGGAATTCCTTTTTGGCCTGGTGTCAATGGTTTTGATTTTATGGGCAGCCAAATTTTGATCGTTTTCACTATTCCACTATTTCTGAGTCACATATTCATGACAAACCTCTTCAGAAAATTATTTTTAATTTTCCCACTAATCACTCAATCTTTCTGAAGTTTTGATCTCTTGTTAGTTAGAAATGGAGATTTCAGAAAAAAATGTGTGAATATATATATTTCTTTTTTAGCTAGTTTTTGATATGTCTGCTGATTTCAAGTGAAAATTTTCTTTAAAGTATGATCATAAGTTCATTATCTAATTTTCTTACATAATAAAATTATAAATGAAAGAAAATCCCTTTGTCAAAAGCACACAAAATATACAAAATAAATCCAAAATTTAACGAAGCCATGCCTCCTCTGACGGGAATTTGACTGAAAATTCAGAGACTAAAAAAAAAAAAAAAGTCAATGTCACAGTGTCTGACTGTATATAATTTATCTTTTGGTAGGTTTATTTAAATGCAAAAAAAGTATTTAGATAAAAAAATAAGATCTTAAAACAGTGTCTGAAATGAAATCACTCACACACACTCATGTAACTCTTTTGCATATTTTAATGAAATAAAATTACTGGATTTTTTATTACTTCAGCTGTAATTTTGAATGATCTAGTCTAATGATATTTTGTTAATGCTACATTTTTAAAAGTAGTTTTCATAAAAATATTCAACAATTTTTTTTTTTTTTTTTTTTTTTTTTTTTTTAAACATATGTTTATATAATTCTATTTGGGGGGCCATAATAAATTTATAAATGAATGAACATCTTGTCAGAAGTACACAAAATAAAACAAAACTTGAAGCATCTTCAAAGAGAAATTTGAGTGAAAATTCAAATATCTATATATGCCTGAATGTCTATATATACATATATGTTAAAGTTACATCACTTTATTTTTTGGTAGGTTCATTTAATGTTTAAAAAATATATAAAGAAAAAACAAGATCTTGAAATATTTTTTGTCATAAACTCTCATATCGAAGTAAACTGTTTAGTATTTTATACTGAAAGAAAATTATTGGATTTTCTATTTCTTCAGATGTGATTTTGAATGAAATAGTCTAATGATATTTATGATTTTCTGAATAGTTTCTACCTAAAAAATTCCAACAAAAGTTTCTATATAATAAGGAAATATAATAATCTAAATTAAAGCTAATTAAATATTAACTTTCCATGTTATACCGTAAATTAGGAAATACTATTAGCTTATATTATTTAACTTTCTTTAAAGGATTTTTTAAATTAAAATTATTTTGGAAAATTATAATAAAATTAACTGAGAGCAAGAGTTATTAAAAAAAGCTGTAATTTTAAAAATTTTCCATTCAATGCTACTTTTTTGAGGCAGTTTGTAACTGAGTCATTTTTTCCTGAATTGATGCCATACATTGTGCTGAAAAATAATATGTTATTATTTTTTAAGTTCTTCATTTTTCTGCAAATTATCTTCTTCTGTAAGTAAATAATCTTCTTCTGTTTCACTAACATTGTCAATGTTTACAGTAGCCTTTTGTTCATCTATTTTGAATAGCACGTTCCTGCAGCGAGAACATAATTTTTGCCCTGGCTTTACTTTAAAACCTTTCTTTAACAGTTCATTACATTGATGAACATTTACAACTTTCAAAAATTTTTTGGCAGATGCCTTATGTTTTTTGAGGGGATCACATTTTTTTCTGGAGGAATTCAAATTTATTTAAATACACATTTTTATGATGAAGACATATAGCTGTAAACCATTTGTAGCTTCTGTTCTCAAATTTAAAAGAATTATTTCATCTTCTGTAAAACTAGTAACATCCACTTTACCTTTTCTTGAAACATAGCTAAATTTATGACACACTGTTCCTGTCAGTTCACCAAACACTGCATTTATAGTTTCTTCCATAATGAATAGGTTTAAATAAACACAGAAGCTATATTACCTTGAACTTTATGTATACATACTGTACATGAACTCAACACATACATTTTACATACTTGTACACTTACAATATAAGAATATTCAGGAAAATTAAAATTAAGATAATAAGCATATAAAATGAACACTGCTGTGAACTATGACTAAATAGGTGATTGATAGATTTGCTAAAATATACCTACATAAGAATGCAGATGTTCATATCTGTTTGCAGCAGCCTATAATTTACAAGATATTGCATCTGCCTCAGACTCTAGTCAAGTGTAAAGGGTGCATTTTGAGAAATGTTTTAATTAATGAGGAATATCTATCACCTGGCTTATTCTGGCAAATACTCTCTCCCAGTTCACAGAAGTACATGTAAATTAAATACCAAATACTTACTATAAAATTCTAAAATTCGTCCAACTGCTGGTTTATTTTTACACCATAATTCCTCAAATTTTCTCTGTTGAAATTTGTACAAAAACAACAACAGAATAAATTATCATGTAACTAAAAATGCTGCATTTTTTCTTTCTTTTTTTTCTTTTTTCATGAAAGAACAACTCGTGTTGTTCTAAAGTACATAACCTATGCAAAACAGTTTATATATGTGTGTGAGTTCATTTAAAAAATATTTTAAAGATTTTTTTCCTTTTAGTTCTTTTTTTTTTTTTTTTTTTTTTTGCATTTAATGTATCTACCCAAAAGAAAAGGTAACTTTAATGTATATTGTATGCATGTACACAGACATAACTTTTTTTTTTTTTTTTTTTTTTTTTTTTAATTTCAGTCAAATTCCCCTCTGAGGGGATTTTCTTTCATTTATACTTTTATTATATAAGAAACTTAGAAAATGAATTTATAACTTATGATCATACTTTTAAGAAAATTTTCACTTGAAATCGGCAGACATACCAAAAACTATTTTAAAAAAGAAATATATATATTCACACATTTTTTTCTGAAATCTCCATTTCTAACTAACAAGAGATCAAAACTTCAGAAAGATTGAGTGATTAGTGGGAAAATTAAAAATAATTTTCTGAAGAGGTTTGTCATGAATATGTGACTCAGAAATAGTGGAATAGTGGAAACGATCAAAATTTGGCTGCCCATAAAATCAAAACCATTGACACCAGGCCAAAAAGGAATTCCAGGGCTTGTAACAACTGCAGAAGGAACATTCATGACAAATTTCATAAAAATCCAAAAACATTGTTGCCAACAATGGATTTTCTTTGTTGATTCGACTTGTAATGTACTCAGAATTTTGTAACAAAAATGATAAAAATGCTAATTTTTTAATCTGAAGGAATGACGGAACCATTAATTTTATTTCATCCTAAGATAATGCATATATATAAGCTTCTTTCTGAACAAAATGTTTTTTGATTATAGCTTTCCCTTTTAGTGAGTTTTCACTTTTAAGTGAACTCACTAAAAATTTCTCAAAAATCAATTTGTAGGATTTTTAAAAAATACAAAGAAAGCATTTATCAAGTTTAGACATTTATTTCTAAAATCCATATACTTTAATCAACAAGGGTACAAAATTTCAAGAAGGTAAAACAATTAGTGAACAAATGAGAAGGTTTTTTGTTTAGAAGTGTTGCCTTAAAATCTTGCTCAAAAATGATCCAAAAATTGAAATCTTCAAAAGTTTGACGAGCCATAAAACCAAAGCCATCAGCACCAGGGGCAAAATAATTCATGGGGTTTCTTACTACCACATAAGGAACATTCATGCCAAATTTTTATCAAAATCCATGATCATGGGTGTCATGGCTTGGTTGAACTGACGTGGAATGACCCCCCACCTAACCCTATTTAATGTTTTACTTAATCACCTTGATTAACCAATATTAAATTGCAACTGTCTAGTGGCTGTATTTAAAAGGTTGCTAATATTTGATTGAAGTAAAAATATTAAAGCTGTCTGATAATTCTTGGTTAGAAAAAATACTTTAAATTTAATACTTATTTCTATTTTTAATAATCTAGTAATCTATGAATAATAAAATTGTATTTGCAAATTATTATAATAAATTTCAGTGTTGTTTTCTAAACGGGGTACATTTTGAACAGCAGTTTTTGAACATTAGTTTGAATTAATTTCATTTTAAAGATTCAAATTTACTTTTTGGAATTTCTCAGAATGGACTAATTAATAAAGCCCGAACACGAACAAAGAAATCTAATTTTGGTAAAATCGTACAAGCCGGTGCGCACCCCATGTAAACATGGCGACTGTCGCCAACCATTTTCCACGATCAGCACATTAAAATTGCACATATATTCCACTAAAAATGAGCAACCAGTGGACCGTTTTTAACTAAAAAAACCTCAGTGGATTCAGCAACCTAGTTGTACAGCTATCTAAACTAGGCAACCAGTGGTCCGTTTTTAACTAAAAAAACCTCAGTGGATTCAGCAACCTAGCTGTACAGCTATCTAAACTAGGCAACCAGTGGCCCGTTTTTAACTAAAAAAACCTCAGTGGATTCAGCAACCTAGCTGAGCAGCTATCTAAACTAGGCAACCAGTGGTCCGTTTTTAACTAAAAAAACCTCAGTGGATTCAGCAACCTAGTTGTACAGCTATGTAAACTATGCAACCAGTGGACCGTCTTTAAAAAAACCTCAGTGGATTCAGCAACCTAGTTGTACAGCTATGTAAACTACACAACCAGTGGACCGTTTTTAACTAAAAAAACAACAGTCAATTAAGCAACCTAGTTGTACAGCTAATGTAAACTGGGCAAACACCGGCCCGTTTTCAACTCAAAAAAACATCGGTGGATTAAACAACCTAGTTGTACACCTCTTATAAAGTCAGTATGATTAGAATAGCACGTAAATAGCACTTACGAAAGCATAAAACACATCGAATATCAATGTAAAATTCACATTAAAAACCTTAAACATTGCAAAGATTCATTAAAAAAGAGCGCTTACCTTTATTTTTTTTTTTTAAATAACCGCTCAGAAATGTCCCCAACACCCACCGGCTTATAACGTAAAACCAGCATGCTTTCTTTTATTTAGCTCTATATTCACACCATATTTCTATCAAACACACACAAAAGAACGCTCCTTTTCCTTTCAAAACATAAAAAAACACCATATTCCACACATAAATACTGACGACGAAATTCCCCGATACGCTTACTAACCTACGATAAACAATACTAACCTACGATACGCTTACTAACCTACTATAAAACAGAATCAAAACCACAAGGAAAATCAAACATTAACTTAATCCACTCTATCACCAGCCACAACCAAACAACTATCGTCATTCAATTAGCACTGAATGAAAATCCCATACTTCAAAACACCCAATGTTTCTCTTTTGTTACTAGTCTAAACAATCACCGGCAGGGTACTTCACTCCAGCTGAGCATCGCCCATGACGGCGCCAGAGCCAATGCCAAATCAATTTGTAAACAAAACATCAAAATGTAAACAGCACCGTATACGGAATATAGTCCCCAATTTTTTGTTTCTGTATTCTGTAATTATGTTTAAAATAAAACTATTTTAATCTAATTTATGTTTACAAGCGAGTAATTAAATTGAAAAATAACTTTTATATTTATAGATTAGTACATTAAAAAAAATATATTTTACCTCATGAAACTTAACTACATTTTGTACTATTTTTTTTTTTTTTTATTAACACTAAATAAACATCAGCATACCTCTAGGTATAATGTAGTAAATGCAATTTCATATTGGTTAATTTTCAGTGTTACCCGATTATTTTGAATTACTTTTTGTGGACCACTGTTAAATGTCTTGTTTTATCATGAAAATTTTGTGTACTTAACAGGGACTTTTGAGGATTAGGACGGGGGGAAACTTCATCAGAAACATGACTTTGACATCACAAAGTTTAGAAGAATTTTTTACGTGGATAAAATGAACCAAAAATTTAACATTCCTGCAAAACCATATTTACTCATACATTTTCCGCTTGAGACTGCAAAACTGTAAGCAGTTTATAGTGAAAGTAAACTTTCGTTTTAGTCTAATTATTGTGTTTAGTCAAAAAATGGCAATAAGTTCATTACTATTAGTAATGAGTAATTAGGTATGAATAAAAAATATATATTAAAGTGCATAGCATTTTACATCTTTACATAGTATAAAATGAAGTCGCTTCCGCTCGATGTTCGCTTAGATCTTTTAAACTACTCAACGGATTTTAATGCAGTTTCCAGCAATAGATAGTGATTCAAGAGGAAGGTTTATATGTATAATACATCGCGGTACGACAGTAATATGCACGTGTGTCAAAGAAAAAGACAATATTTATGCCTTTGCAATAAGGTTTTCAGGTTAAACCACACGAATTTGTATATAATTGTAATAAGTGGTTTTATTTCACGCAATCAGATTTTCAAATCTTTAATTTAAAGAGTCCCGTGACTCACCATCTACATATGAAAGTGTTTATATCCGATAAAAGTAGATCAGTTTAAAACATGAAGATAACTACTTTTCTTTCAATAATTTAAGTTAAATTTCACGAGCGAAACTGACGTCATTTTAATGTCATGACTTAAAAAATGCATTAGATAATAAAATTTGCTTTACGAGCGAAATAATAAACTTCCATCAACCAATCAAATTCCCCAGAAGGGTTCTGGTGACGGCAATTTGACGTCAATCATTGCACAATTCGAAGAGATCACACGCGTCTATCGGTGTTCCCCAAACCGTAAAATAAAAGGTACTTTACAGCACGATGCTGTTCAATATTACCAAAACATCTTTGATGAAGCGTTATTTGAAATGAACAAAGTAGTGCAATTACTTTTGGGTAAATCTCTCAAGGATTTTGGTCTACCGATGACAACTAATATAACTAACTCAGATTTAACCAGTGCTGAATACACAAGAGAAATATCATATGATCAATCAAGACTGTTACAAGTTGTAGTTCAAGATGAATTTCGCTTAAACATCGATCAAAAGAAAAAAGTATTCACTGCGTTACTATCATCAATTGATAAGAATGAAGGGAAATTATTTTTCCTTGATGCTGCAGGAGACACAGGAAAAACATTTTTAATCAATTTGCTTTTGGCGAAAGTCAGATCTAATGGTAAAACTGCATTAGCCGTGGCATCATCTGGCATTGCAGCTACACTTTTACAAGGAGGCCGAACCGCACACGCGACATTCAAACTCCCGCTAAAGATTGCTGTTAATGATACTAACATTGTCTGTAGCATTTCTAAACAAAACAGTGCTAGAAAATTGATGCGTGATTGCTCATTAATAGTTTGGGACGAAGCCACCATGTCGAACAAGACTTCCGTGGAAGCATTGGATAGAACAATGCGCGATTTTTCGTAGCAAAAACTCACCAATTGGTGGATGTACAATTTTGTTCTCAGGTGACTTTCGACAAATTCTACCAGTTGTGACTAGAGGCACAAGTGCAGATGAAATAAATGCCTCATTAAAAAGATCTTACCTTTGGCCACACGTCATTAAACTGGAACTTAAAACAAATATGAGAGTTTCGTTGTCTGCACGTGGGACGAAGCCACCATGTCGAACAAGACTTCCGTGGAAGCATTGGATAGAGCGATGCGCGATTTTTCACAGCAAAAACTCACCAATTGGTGGATGTACAATTTTGTTCTCAGGTGACTTTCGACAAATTCTACCAGTTGTGACTAGAGGCACAAGTGCAGATGAAATAAATGCCTCATTAAAAAGATCTTACCTTTGGCCACGCGTCATTAAACTGGAACTTAAAACAAATATGAGAGTTTCGTTGTCTTCACGTGAGAATAGGCTTTTTTCAGAGATCTTGCTCAAAGTTGGCAATGGAGATCTAACACAAAATAATGGAAGGATTAACCTAGACAATCAAAACCTTTGTGTTTTTATAAATAACATTCAAGAATCGGTCAACAGTGTCTATCCCGACATTGATAACATAAGTTGTAAGACTGATACAAGAGACTATATCTTGGTTCAAAGAAAGGGTGATCCTGTCACCTACTAACGAACAGGTAGATAAGGTGAATAACCTGATTCTTTCAAAGATTGATGCACCAACGAAAATATACTACTCGTTCGACACTGTAGTCGATTTTGAAGATGATATTCATTTTCCCACAGAATTCCTAATTCTTTGAACCCGTCTGGACTCTCTCCACATAAACTGGCGTTGAAAGTAAGTTGTCCTGTTATTTTATTAAGGAACCTTAATCCACCTAAATTATGTAACGGTACGCGATTATTAATAAAGTCCCTTAAAACTTTCATAATAGAGTGCACAATATTTACCAGATGTGGTACTGGAGAAGATGTTTTAATTCCCCGGATTCCTCTTATACCATCGGATCAGTTTAAGCGCCTGCAATTTCCAGTAAAGCTATCTTTTGCAATGACCATTAATAAGTGACAGGGTCAAACATTCAACGTTGCAGGCTTAGATTTGAGCGTTGAGTGTTTCTCACCCGGCCAGTTATATGTCGTGCTCTCGAGAATAAACTCTAAAGAAAACATGTTTGTACTGCCTCATGAAAAATCAGCTGTAAATATTGCATACAAACATATCCTGTAGTATAGACTAATCATATTATTAATCACTCAACACTGCCCCACATTAGTATATACATTGCACCCGTGCGAAGCCGGACCGGGTTGCTAGTTTTAAATAAAAAAAAAAAAAACGAGAAGAGAATAAGAAAAAAATCATTATTTTAAGTAGTTAAAATACAAAAATCTTATTAAATTAAAAGTAAATTCCACTTTTTATTGAAAATATATATGCTCCAAGCTTCTGCCCTATGTTTCTTATTAATGTTTAGTATTTTAATCTGTGACTATTAAATATATGCTGTAATTATAATATAGTTGCCTTAAACATTTTTTAGTTAAAAACAGTTTAGTTAGTCATCATTTATTTTTTCAAGTTTTTTATTAACTGTGCATATCATTCCAGCTCAAAATTTGCGTATGAATTTTAACCCCCTTCTTATCATCTGATTGAGCTGAAAATTTGCAGGCAGATGTAACTCTGGTGACACTGACTACTGCTCTTTTTAATTTTTCCATAGCTTTTTTTTTTATTATAAACTATTTCTCTTCCCAAAAATTGTTTTATCTCACACATATCAGCTCGTTCTGCTTGATTATTTTTCGGCAGTTTTTTATCATTACATCCTTGAAAAGTTCTTTTGATTCTAAAAAAGATAAAATCGGTTATCTATAGGTGAAATTTTTAATTTTTAGCACTTTTTTTCCGAAAAAAGAGAAATTATTCCTATTAATTTCTTTACAACGTAATATCCAAAAGACTATACATTCTAGATATATTTGAAAATTTCACTGAATACACAGTGTCCTTTCCTAAATCAGAATGAAAAACATAAAATATTCAATTTTTGACAAATTTTTTAACCAGAAGCTGTAGAATCAAGTAGTTCAGTTTTTTTTTCTTTAAATATTTGAGAAATAGGTACTTACGTATTATCCCAGGGGTCCGTCCAGACGAGCAATTTTTTGCCAAGATAAATGCCGGACGCATGAAATTATTAATGATTTCGAATACGATTGGCAACAGTTTACCAGCACATTTGATACAAAAATAGTTTGGTGGAAATGACCGCCAGCATAATATGTAAGTACCGAGAAATATTCCTATCAGCTATACGCTTTTTGGTACTGGGGGAGGGGGGGTGTCTTTAAAGCAGGTATGTTCTGTTTGGAACAAAAATGGAAATGTGGGTTACGGGCAATTTTTTATGCTACGGATCTAGATCAGGGCAAAAAGGAATTGCCGTCTGTGGGGACTTTCTAAGGGGCCCAACCCATATTTATACAAAGTTTTGGAGAAAACCACGGAAAATTCCGAATGGTTAGGTCGTCGGAAGCGACATGCGTTATGTTTGAATGTCCTGCTGCCGTATCAATGACTGCACCGCAGTCTGATTCATTCCAGGTAGGAGACTGTCTGCACCTTCATTTATTGAGATGAAATATAGTGAACAAATTAACACAACACTGTAAAAAATATCTAGGAACTTTCCTTGGAAATATTGAACATTTGGGTGCCCTAGAATTCTAAGGAATGTTACATGAAAATACCAGGAATTTTACTGAATAACTCAAGAAGGCTCCACTTGATTTCATATTGTTCAGTAAAGTTTTTGGTATTTTCATGTTTCCTTGGAATTTAGGGCACCCCAGCTGCCTATTATTTTCAAGGAACTCGCCTAGAATTTTTTATAGTTTTGGTCATATTTAAGTGAATTGTATGTTTTTTAAGCGAATCGTGAGAGCAATATTCGATTACGGGACGTATTGAAGGAAACAGTAAAGTTTTTAGATGGAAATCTTTACTTTCTATATGGTATTTGTTAGTCGAACTTTTGATATTATTTCAAGGAACGTTTCTGGATTTTTACAGTAAAATAAGGAATCAAAGAACTAATTAATTATACTATAAACTAATAGTATTAGTTATTAAAGTATTAATTTAGAATATGATCCAATGCCAGAGCTCATTCTAGATAGGATAAAGGGCATGGTGCAAAGGTTTTTAAAAAGGGCATTATTTTAAAAGGGTATTGTGTTTTTTAAAAAGGGCAGTACATATCCTGATTAAAAGCATTTCTAATTCATGAAAAAAATTACTTTCAAAAATTGAGTAAAATAATGCTTTATTGATTAATGAATTAATAATAATTAATTAGTAATCTTTATTAATAAATTAATTACTAGTCTTTATTAAAAATTAGATAACATTAATTAAGTTGATAAAGCTAAGTAATGCAAGAGTTAATTACTTTTTAAGTAAATTTGTTAATTAACTTATTAAAATAAATTATAAATACTTAAGTTAATAAAAATATTTCTTTAAAAGATTTTTAAGTTTTTTTTTCTTTTTATAAGAAATAAAAATCACCCAAACATACCTAACAGACAAGAAAATGCTTAATTAAGTAAACATTTTCATAAGTAGCAGATTTTAATTAAAGATTTATTTGATCATCTTGTTAAGAATCATCGATAAAAGTTTATTAAGAGTATCTTAATTTAGTTAAAGTTAAGTTGTTCGAAACCTAAATTTTCATTATTGTTATTTCTTTTCAGTTTTTAAGTTATTACACCTATAAAAATAATTCTTCCAATTTTCCATCATTGACTTGTCTTTTGGTTGAAAATGACCATATAATGGTATAAATATCTCTATGCCAGTTGACAGGGCCTCCTGCACGCTTCCAGGAGAGGGAGAGAGAGAGCGAAATTCCTCCCTTTCACTTGTCAAGTATCATTAGCACGTCATGTGTGAGCAACGAAATAAGACTTGAACAAATGAACGGGCTAAAGAACTTCCGTAAAGATTAAAAAAAAAAAAAAGATTAAAAATAACTTCGCGGGTAAAAGAGGGTGTCTAGTATATCATGATCAGGGCGCTAATGTGGATCAAAAGGCAACAGGGTAGAAATCTTTAGAAAAGGGCATCAGGGCACGGTGCCCCGCTGACCCCGCTTAGAATGAGCTCTGCAATGCTGTGAAAAGGGAAAGGTAAGATACCAAAGAAAGGATTGTTCAAGAGCACTTTCTACTCTAGGAGCAATCCTGGAACTATGAAGTTCTTATCTTTTGAACAGAAATTTAAATTTTCCTTTTGAGAACCAAATATTGAGGCCCTTAAAATTTGTGAGGCCTGAGGCATGGGCCTCATGTGCCTATTGGGAAATTTGCCACTGTTTGAATTCAATATTAAAAATCAAGGATTATCCCCAGAACTGTTCTATACAGGGTTGGCATGGTTTAAACCGACTGGTTTAAACCACGGTTTAAACCGACTGGTTTAAACCACGGTTTAAACCATGGTTTAAACCAAATGGTTTTTTTCTCAAAAAAACCAATTGGTTTTTTTAAAAGAATAATTTAAAATTACAAATACTACAGATAGAATACGTTCTAATATATTTTTAAATTATCCTCATAAGTATCAAGAATAAGTTTATTATATCACTCTAGATACCTTATTGTTTTATAATTATTAAAAATTATTAATTAAACTTAAATTATAGGCTGCTTTTTTTACTTGAATAATGCTTGATACTTGAACTTTTCCAAAATAGAGGTTTTGTGTTTTAACAACTTATATCTAAACCTTAAAAATATTATTTTGAACTAAATATCACCATTATTACTGATGAATCTAAGAGCAATATTCCATGTAAAATGCAGTAAACAATTACTATTGTATTATATTATACTAGCTGCCAAGGTGGCCAGCTTCCCCCCCCCCCCATATCTTACCATATTTACTCAGTCAGTTTTGTCTAAATTATCGGAGTCCTTTCAACAAAAATCATATTTCATGGTTTTAACAGTATTTGTCATGAAATGTATTTAGGTTATGGTTGCTACAAATTTTAGGGGTATCATGACAAAAGCTGATGGTGACCATGGGACATGTGAATAGATCCGAAAGATTTTGGGGTCCTCATCATGGCACGGTGGTAATGTCACTGAAAATGGTAGATGGCCGAAGTGTGAGGGTCCCGGATTTGGGTCCCATCATGCGGCTGTCGATCTAACGGTCTGGAGTTTTGTTAGGTTTTCTCCAGATGTAACGTGGATACACGTTAAAACCTCTTAGAAAGTCCTCCTGCCAAGGCATCTCCTATCCTTGGCAGATCACTCAGAGTACCGTTGCCATTAATCAAATCAAAAAGAAACAATTTGCTTTTTCGTGTATGGAAACACGAAATGGCTAAAATATACTTCATTGCAAAGTAGTTTTTTTTTAAATGTGCAATAAACGTGAAGTAAAAAAATCCGAAAGATTTTGCTTCTTTGCACATACATTGTTATTTTTTAATCTATCTACTGCGTGACACACGTAACCAGTAACAAATAGGCTTGCTTCACTTGATGTCATTGAACTGTTAATCTGGATTTTTGCATGTGTGTTATTGTTATTACGCTAATGTTTACATCTAGTTCTTGCCGCTCCCAGCATAAAAATATCGTCAATTTTGGTACCGCATACATTGGCGTATTATATAAGTAGATACTAAATATAAAAAAATAGTATCTCTAAATAAAATATTAAAATTGAATGATTTCAATGTCCACAATATAAAGTATAGCAACAATTTTTTATTTACTTTGTTTTAGTTATTTTCAGAAGAAATATTAATTTTTATTTGAACATTTTACAAATAATTTTATTTATAAATATGTAACATGTAATTATAAAAGGATTTAAAAAAACCTGGTTTAAACCAAAAAAACCCGGTTTAAACCAAATAAACCCGGTTTTTTGGTTTTTTTCAAATAAACCGGGTTTTTTTCCAACCCTGGTTCTATAACCATTTCATGACAGGAAGTTTTTACTTTTAGCCCTGTTTTTCTATATTTTTGCTCCAAATTTTCTCTGAATGCTTTCGCAAAAAAAGTGAAAGCCCACCCATTTCATTTTAGCAGTTTGACAAGTCTTTTTGCATTATGCGAAAAATGCGACCATATCTTAAACCTCGAATAAAGCAAAATCAAATGGTATCATAAGGAAATCCAATTTTTTTGAGAAGGGCTAGTTTATAGCTCAATTGACCTAAACAAATTGTACAGTGAAGCAAAATGTTACTCTTGAGTAATGTCTTTTGGGAGGTGGACTTCATCTCCTAGCTTCTCCCCTGGATCTGTACACATGCAAAGGGCTTCAGCATCACCCACATCCAAAAAAGACATTTAATTAGGGTTAACCCTGCTGTTCTACTCACATTTACTATGTACATGTAACGTTTGGGTCAATATGACCTGAACATCGAATAGTAGCTACAAGTGCTTAATTTTTACAAAATTATAAAATTATATTATGCTTAAGGTAAATAATTGCTTCAAAAGAAGAAAAGCATGATATATGTTTTAAATCTTACCTCGTTTCATTGGCAGTTTGGACAAAAATTACATGCATACATATGTGTTTGCTACATCATCTTTTGCACACTACATTTGTTTTATTGTCATTGCTGAGAGGACTGAATCTACATCGGGCACGTTTAAGTATGGACTTTGATGGTAACTCATTCTGCCTCTTTCTGGACGTTGATGATAAAACATTCTGCCTCTCACCTTTTATTCTTTTCACTATATTGCGTGACTCTTCATTTCTAGGGAGATTCTGTCTTACCTGAATATATGGAGTAATTAACGATTTGCCTAAATCTTCTAGAAACAACCGTCTTTTTGTCAATTTCTTTTTATACCATTTTGTGGTTATTGATGTCCAGAGAATAAATGCATTGTATGCTGAACAGTCTTAACATATTATAAAATATGATCATGGGCCAGCGATTGGTTTTCCTTTCACATGTGTATGTATTCAAAAGTTGATCAAGCGTATCCACAGCTCCTTTACTGGGATTGTAATCCAATATCATTTCTGTTTTTTTGTCTGTTGTGTTATTTATTCTTTCATTGGGATGCATTGTGCTCATAGGAACAACATTCTTGTTCTTTTTCGCAATATAGTTCACAATAGTTGTATCATCTGTAAAGTAAAAGCTTGAACTGTTTTGTCATTTGATCAGGAAGCTCTGGTTTTATCTCACACTACCAAGCATAGTTATGTTATGATTCAAAAGAAGTTGTCCTAGGTTGTAAGACGTGAAGAAGTTATCATCTGCTATCCAAGTTCATAAGTAAAATCATTTACAGCTCGCATTCTCTGATTTTTTTTTTTCTGGTTTTAAACCTGGATCTTTTCCTGTATAAATCTGTCCCCTTAGAACATATGAAGTTTCATTGTCACATAAAGTCTGTATTTTATTTCCATATTTTGAAGGTTTACTTGGCATGTGTTGTTTGAATGGGCATCGTCCTCGAAAAGAAACTAATTATTCGTCTACTGTAACATTTTCAGATGGGTAATATAGTTTTGACAGTGTTCTGATAAATTATAATAGTAATCACGGAAATTAACAGCATTAAATATAAAAGAATTGCTTTTAGACGGTTGAAACCTCAGGTCAAGGTCGCAAATGTCAGTAAGTTCGTTCAGATAAAATAATTAGAATGGGGAGGATCTTTGCGTGAAGACAAGACGGTCAAAATACTTGATCACATTTAAGATTATTATATCTGACAAAAACATTTGAAAGTAATATGATAATGAATCTTTTATCCGAATTTTTTATTATTTATTATATCGATTATTCTGTTTAGAAAAGATATAATCCTCTTATTGATATTTTTTAAAACAAAATATTTTATGCCATTTATATGAAGGTAGGTTGAAAAGTAATGCACGCATGCTTGTAGAACTTGAACGAAATGGCCTTTAGAAGTGCTCCAAGCTGCATGTGAAAGTAACAGTCCCCCTCTGTACGCATGTGCAATTTGAATGCGTTCCGTTCATGTAGTGTATTTTGAAAAGCAAAAGTATAATTGCGCTAGATCTGCCTATCTGCAGTTTGATTTCTTATGAATTAATCCATTACATACATAAAGTTAAAAATATGCAAACTAGTATTAGTAAAGACCTTCCAAATAATGGAATAATTTTACAAGTATGTATTTTTAGAGATTAAAAAACTGTATTTAAACTCACAGTTTAAAGTAAGTTTTGTTTTCGACGGTTCTAAAAATTTTATAGAAACAATTATTATTGTATGTATGTAAACTTGTCAAGTTATATGTTTGCATATGGGAAAGGGTGGGGGTATTAGAAAATTGAAATATGTCCGTCATGAACATTAACATTCATAAAAAAACCCTGAGTTGTAGGTATATGTACCTTTAAACATCGTCAGTCTCGCTAACTATTTAGCCCCTCCCCCAAAGAAAAAGAGAACTTTATATTTTGAGGGGCATTTTTCCCGCATACCAATTTACTGAGAAATTAATTTGTCTAGTGTTAGCTCAAATTTGCTCATATTAAATCAAGATAAGTTCGTAAAATTGTGTTTTATTTTATTAAATCACAAAACCTAGACACTTGCACACCCAAGTGGGAGGAAGGGTTGGGATAAACCCCTCCCAGATCTAATGCGTAGGCAGTTTTAGTTTTATTTACATCTAATTAGCATTAGCAATCCCATTAACTAATTAATTCACACTAAAAATAAATTATAATATAATTAACACTATTTATTTTCTATGTTAATTTATCTATACTACTATAATGTGAGGGTGAAATCCTCTCCCTCAAAAAAGAAAAAAAAATCTTTCTGTGTGTGTCAATGAATATGGGGCCCCTTGATAGCATTTGCTATAGGCCCTGCGCTATATTAATCTGGCCCTGGGGGAGGGGGAGGGTTAATATTATTGACTTGTTAGCATTGGTTAGAATAAATATAAAAATATACACAACCACAGAATTGTCACATTAGCACTGGTGTTCCATTAATTGAAAACACTAAATATAGTGACCTCTCACTTATACGATTCTCTCAGTTATATGCCGAATTCACTTGGTCCCGTCGAAGCCTTATGGGAAATAATGTTAAACTTCTCTCAGTTATAGGACTCTCTCTCACTTTTATGACGTTTTTTAAATGATTCAGGTGGTTTTCCATTTCTTACCTAAGAATTCATTTTATAATCTTTAAAGTACAAATCATGCATGTTTTTTAATCTTTATTCTGTCACTACTGTAAAAGTGTATAATTAATAATTCATAACATTTCTTATCAAAATTTCTGTGTTATTAACTATGAAATCTATGGAAGAAGGGTGGTTGTATGTCTATCAAAATGTTCTTTTCAAAATAGCTCAAAAGTTTTATCAGACTTAGAAGACATTTTCTCTTTTCGTTCGACTGCTGAGACAAACTATCACTTCATTAAAACAAAAAATGTTATCTGTAAATCTTTAAACATAAGTAAACCACATCTTGCATTTTCTGAACTTTTAAAATATTTTATGTTCCATTCTTAATATATCTTGTAAATTTTGTTAAAATATGTTCTTAGTATTTAAAACGTACAGTTTCTTAATGTAAGTAAAATAATTAATGCATATAAAATTTTAAACTTGTATAATAAGATGATCTCTCACTTATACAAATGACATTCTCAGTTATACGACTTTTTTCTACTGTCCCCTGAAAGTCGTATAAGTGAGAGGTCACTGTAATATTTTTGTGAATATTTTACCTTACATTGTCTGTCCAATAAATATTAACTAAAATATTTTCAGAGTACACAATAAATTTTCACTTTGTATTGTAAATTATGTTACTGCATCATTTTGAGAAAAACAAAAACTGTGAAGTCCTTAAAATATAATGTTTTTTCCTCCTTCAGATATTCAAAATAAGGAAAATGAGATGGAATCTAGTATTCAAGAAGAAACAGCTGCACAATCTGAAGAAGTAATGCCTTTATTCTTAAGTTTCATTGTTCTTAGCAATTTACAATAAAATATAAAGCAATAAGTGGACTTTGCTCCCCAATATGTTTTAATCTAGTTCATTTTTTTTTTCCCCATGTATATACAAGATTTTATGATCTGTACATAGTTTAAATTTTGTAAAACTAATTTCATGCAGAAAAACAGCCAGGTCCAGGTCATGACAAACTGGGTGCCTGGGACCTGAATGGGGGCCTCATACATTTTAGCTCATACTCCTTAGCGTATTTGATAACAGCTTTTATGTATTCTGTGCTGTGGTCTCGTATGCAGGGGTACAAATCTATATCATTATTAAATGTATATCTCTGATGAAATACAATACTAGGTAAATGAGAATGCTTGTGAACATTTTGAAAAGTATGGAAAAAGCTTTATTAAAAATGACGACTGAAAAAATAGAACTAAAAACTAGGGATGTAACGGATAGTGATTTTGCCAGATATCAGATATCCGAAGTTCCTTTGGTTGCCGAATACGGATATCCGATCAAATATCCATCACTAAACATGCATTTTGTTATTGTGTTTTTTCATTTCTTTTTATATAATGACATCAGAATAATAAATTGCAAACATGTTTCACACATCATCAAAGTATTTTTTAATAATTGACTTATAATTTATAAAAACTAAATATCTTTTCATATATGTACATAAAAATTGTTACTTAAACTGCAAAAAGTTAATAATCTTTTTATGTGTGCACTTTTGGCAGAGGCAAATAAATTTATTAATGTATTTATAATTGCAGATTGTTTTCACAAAGAGATTGCATGCTTTTTTTATTTATTTAAGATATCTATTTTGATAAGATATACCTATGATAGATGATTTAATTTTTTTCAAAAATCGGTTTAATGCCTTTTTTCTGTTTTAATAATTTAATATTAATTAAGTTATTTTTTAGTTTTATTTTAAGTTAAATTACTTATTAGAGATTGATAAATAAAAAGTAAATCGCTTTTAAATATTTATAATGAAATTATAATGCTTTCTTTTGTAGTTTTATATAGGGATGTATCTAATATTCGACCATTATTCGGTATTCAGCCCATTTGGCTGTTTTACCGAATATTTGTAGGCCGAATATTGAACAGGTATTCGGCCGAATAGTTGTGGCCGAATATTGCTACATATTCAGCTGAATAATTTTGAAAAAAAGGGTAAAAATATTTTTTTAACTTGTATTTTTAAATGCATTTATAAATAATATTGCTTAGTTATACTTCAATATGTTAATTTCATATATAAAATATTCTAAGTCATTGAATTTTAAGCTGAGTGAAACATAATCGGATATATTTAATAACAGAAATGTAGACTTTTCTACTGAGTGACACTACATGGCTTGGTTTTCTACTTTTCTTTATGGAGTGGGGGTAGGGGGAATCTTAAAGATCCTCAATTACAAACATAATTTTGAAAAGCTGCTAAATATGTTTTGCCCAGAGGCTGTAAAACCCAAAGCATGATGTGATTATGTATAATAGTAATCAGACTAATCGCATTTACCATAGCATATTTATTAAATTATGAATATCTCAAAATGTAATTATGCTGCTATTAGTGTTTATTTAACTTTGTAAAAGACAGGGCTGTACCTTGGGGGGGAAGAGGGCCCAGGCCCCTCCGAAAATTTGAAAAGCAGCTATTTCAAAACATTTATATTAACTCTTGTAACAATAAAGTTTAAAATACCTGCCCCCCCCCCTTTGAAACGGAAACTTATATATGCTACTGGTAAAGATATCTTTTCATGAGTAAGATTTTCAGTTTTATAGATAATATACTATTGTGTGCTTTTAAGTACCTTCAAGTAATATAAAATGAATTTTAATTAGCCTTTATTGAGTATTTAATTACAAATTTGAAAAGCGGTATCTTAACACACACACACAAAAAAAGAATAGTCAAAGTATTTTATGTATGGAGTCATAATCACACAAAATACTGTAGTAGTAACTAAACTAATTTTAAACTAGTAAAATACCACATTGTAATTTTCATTAATAAATATTTCACAAACACATTTTAAATGTACATATTTTAAGTAGACTTAACTTTAAAAATCAATTGAAACTTGCAGAAAATCATAAATTAATTTAAATAACTAAATTCAATGAAAAAAAATGTTAAATAAAAGTTAATTTTTAATCATTAGGTATTGGCGACTTCAATAAATGAATGCTCAGTAAAAGATTGTCATTTAGAAAAAGATGAAGATTGAAAGTTTCTCCCTGCCTCTGTAAATAAATTTTGAAGACAGAATAATCGGAGTTTTTTGTTAAATATTGCATTTCCGGACCAAATTAAAATTATTTGTGAAACTCCATGTGGAGAAAATGTAAAATTACATTATTTCTGGGACTACCATTAGAGAAATTGCATATACTGAATGTGCACATATTTTTCAAATGATGCTATACAGTGCTAAAATTAAACTTCTCCTATAAACTGCAGTCTATAGCTGAAAAGGATGAGAAGATCGCCTCCAAATTTGCACATGGACACTACATGAGATGTTTTTTTTTTTTTTTTTGAGTTCAGAAAATGTTTGCTAAACGGCACTTTGCAGCATGAAATCAACTCTAAATATTAGCCTAACTAGTTATAAATGTGCTCAGAAACTACTGAACAAATGTTGAAATTGTGTGTTTATTTTGAATGATCCATTTCCAGTGTTAAATGTGCTGTTTTTTCAGTTAAAAAATACAGTCGACTCCGGTTATAGTGAACCTAAAAACTGAACTTAAAAAATTCTGGAAATGGCAGAGAGGAAGTTTTTCGATGTCTATATTCTCAAAGGTTGTCTGTATTGCATTCGACAAATACAGAAAGAGATTATCAAACATCTGTTCCGAAATACAGGGGAATTGCCTTACATGGCAAGGGGGGGGGGAGAGGGGGAACAATAGCGCACTAGAGAAAGGGCTTGGACTCTTGACCGCTGTGAAACCAGAAATGTATCCATTGCAGTGATGCATTCTAATCTTTAGCTCTTCAATTCCCTTGCAAAACAGCCCAAGTCTTGTAGTGTATGCCTCCCCGTACTCCTTTTGTCCGATACTCTCAGTGCTTAAAAGATAAGCTCATCTTTGCCACCCTGCATGAAAGGCCGTGACGCCCACGTTTCCACAATGAAGAAAGTAGCAATGACAATTTTTAAAAGAAACATGCAACTCTTTTCATTTTCATTCTTGGCCAGAAAGAAAAGACCACAAGCCCTTCAATCCAATTCATCAAACTATGCTCCTCCTAATTGTATTCACGCTTGCTATCCAGGGACTTCTGTAAAAGGGGATTAAATTCTTAGCCGGTTAGAATCAATGCCATTTTTCGGTTACGGCTACTAAGCACTTAACAAAAAGTAGGGTACATTTCATGGTGAACAAAAACGGACTTATCTCTCTTGTGCTTGAACAATTCCATTTTCCATTCCCAGTGAAATAACACAAGTTAAGGATTACCACTACACGCTATTGCTTGATTGACTATAGCACTGTCCGGTCAATTGAATGAATCTCGCAAATTATTGTAGCACTTAGGAGTAATAAGACATTAATATGATTAATTATGTTTGATTCACACAAACATTCAGTCAGGGATGAAACTCTATTTTTTTCTTATGTATATAATGTATTTCTTGTTCATATGGGGACACTTCGCTTATAGTGAATGAAATCTGCTGGTCTTCAGAAGTTCACTATAACCAGAGTCAACTGTATATCCCTTTGTTTTATGTATCATTTTATCAAGAATGTTTTAATTTAATTTTCCATGCTGTCCCATGTCCCATATTATTGATAGAACTTTAGCAGTATATAGCCGGATACTGGATATTTGCCAGATATCCGTTACATCCCAACTAAAAACCTGACTTTTTCATAATATTAGTGTAACCTTTAATTAATATTTATTCGAGCCCCATTATCACTGGGTAGCCACTCAAAAATCCTCAAGCAGTGATTTGGTTTTAGGTTAAAAACTTGATTGGATCCGAGAATTTTCTGTGTAGTCAATCAAAATCTGGCAAACATTCTAGTTACCATTTCTTTTTGCAGAAATCAATCTGCTATGACATTACAATTGAAATATGTAAAGATAGAGTATAAATAAAAAGTTGGAGAGGTAGAACTGAAATAAAATATTTTTATTTTTGCAACTTGTTTATTCATAACTGAAAAAAAATAGACATTTACTATATTGAAATGAAAACTTAAACTAAATTAAAATTCTGTAAAAATTTAGGGGCACCCTCAAAATTGGGGGCCTGGGACAAGTGCCCCTCCTCCCCCTGCGATAATCAGGGCTTGTAAACTGCAATGACATGTATGCATACCCAGTATTTGAATCTGCTAAGGGTACAAACTCCATAAACAGTAGTGTAGACTCAAGTCGTGCATTAACAAAAAAGAAAAACATTAATTACTTTTGTGTTTCTGTTTAAGTTAAGCTTTATTGTACACATTATTTTGTTTGATCAAACAAGTTTACATGTTAAGTAGAAAGGAAATTACATTTAATTTTCATAGCTCTAATTAAAAAAGGGCTTTTTTCTATATTTTGAACTTTTTTATTTTTTCCTTTGATATTGATATTATAATATAGATCTGTTGAATACAAAAATAAAAAAGTCATACTTACAGGATTCTTTTGCAATTTTTAGGCTGAAAACTTAGAAGAGCTGAAGGTATCTATTTTTCTGCAAGTCATAGCTGTTCTCTTTGATTGAATATGTATTTTTTATGCTTGTATTATATCTCTAGAATTTTACTTCTACATTTAGAGAGAGCTTATGCAGTTTGTTACTGAAATGTCTGAAAAGCTAAAAGCCAAGGCAGAACTAAGAAGCGTCAATGCGAATGCTGAGTGTATGTATATCAAACTCTTTAAGTACACATAAAAATTCATAATTTAATCAGTTTATGCCAAGTCTAATGTGACTGAAATATGACCTCTTTGAGAGATTAAAAATTTAATTCACTAAAACTTTTTAAAATTGCTTATAATTTTAAATTTACTAAAGAGTCTGCTTAGTGTAGTTCTGATTGTTTCTGAAGCAATATCTAAATAAGTAAGTATATAAAATTGCGTTTTTTTTCCTGTTAGTCTGTTCGCTATAGGTACCTAGACTCTATCAGTTCTGGACGAAATTTGGCACAGTGATCAAATAAGACAAAAGTAAGTTATGCTTGGGGGGAAAAATCTAAAGTTATATTTTGGCCATTTTTTGCATCATTGCGAGCTGAAATTTTGACCCAAATACTATGTTTCTCATATGAAAGTCCAGAAAATGCTTTTTCAAATAGCTTTTGTTAGACCACTGAACCCAAATTTAAATGTTTTTCAATGATTTTTAAAAAATCCCAAAATTAGTTTTTCTAAGTGTCTGCTTTTTACACTAACTTAAAGTACTTTTACTAATTGAAACATAAATAAAGATAAGAATATTCTAAAATACTAAACAAACTGTTCACTGAATAGAGTTTTTCTTCTTTTTTTCCCCCTTTGTAATATTATGAGCTATTTTTATATACTAATCTTGGAAATAGAAATAAAAATAAATCAATCTGAACTTGAATGAAATAATTTTTTGTATGCTTTATGTTTAGTTTTTACAAATTGAAATAAAATATATGTGTATATTTTCTCCCTTAAAAATTATTGTTACTTTTATGTATTCGATATACTCATTTAAAACTGTTTTTTTCTTTCAGCTAATAGGCCTGAAGAATCTTTTTTTAGTAAATTGGATTCTAGTTTGAAGAAAAATACTGCTTTCATTAAACGATTAGTAAGTTAATACAATTATATGAAAATATATTGCTTAATACACAGGTTCTTAAATTTATATAGCCTGAAGATCCTCTGTTGAACGACTTAAGTTTTGCGGACCCCATCCCAACCCTAGGCATATTATGTTGTTATAGAGGCTTAATTTCTCGCCTTACAATCTCACTGGTACTACATTTTAATAAATATATTGGTAAAAATGTATTGTCATGTTTTTTAATATGGTCTTGTGCATTTATAAAGATGTACATTTTTATTGGGATGTAGAATTTAAAAAAAAAAAAAAAAAAATTGAATAAAAGTACAGTGGTAAAAAGAGTTTTAAAAATTGCAAATCCTAATTCTCTGAACTCATGCAAACATTTCTTGGTCAAAAAAATCTTATATTTTTTTCTGAAAATAATTTTTACTCTAGAGATGGAGTTGTTTTCATGAAACCAAAACTACAATTTCAGCACTAAGTTAAAATGGTATTCTGAGGTCTATTTCTATGTAAAGTTTGTTTCTGAACTGATTTCCTATACAACATAATTGTGTTCTGCTGAACGAAATCAAATGTTGCAGTGCTATATTTGTAATTATATACATTTTTCTTGAACTGTATGCAACCATTTTTCATAATTTTGCAGACCCCCAGTAATGGCTATGCAGACAACTGGGGGTTTGCAGATCACTGTTTAAGAACCTCTGGCTTAATATGTACTAGGTAGAGTGTCCTAAAAAGAACCTTCCTTGAAAAAATATTGCTTCCCAGAGCTTTTCCAGTTCCTTTTGGTCCTAATAGAATGAAGTTTCAGTCCAAGTTAACTGGTGAGCTTGCCTGTATAGCACTAAAATTTGAAAAAAATATCAAAAAGTAAAATTTAAAAAAGTTTCAGAAATTTTATAGTTACCAATGTATTAAAATTGGTGGATATGTGTATATATAAAGATATTTATACATACAAATAAGCATTAATATAAACACAAATAAGCATTAATTGTATACATAGGCAATTTTTAGTTGATGAAAATCAAAATAAAATGACGAAAATTTACACTAATTCTTAGTTCTTGTCGTAGTCAGATAAAAGAAAAACTATATGAGCTTATAATCTAAAACTATCTGCAAACTCATAACAGCTCATGATAACTCAATACATAGTGCGTATATGCATATGTGCATTGTGCATACATCCGTGCAAGCACTTGCGCTAGAGTGACTTAAAAAATATTTCTTTTAGGTAACTATCCATCTTAAAAAAAAAAAAAAAAACCCCAATTATTTGGAAACTATCGGCAAAACCTTTGAATGTATCTGCGAACTGCATGCGTGTGTGCATGTGCATTATCTGACTACGGTTTTTGCTATTAAGAAACGTTATGCGACAGTTACTATATGCTCACGAGGATGGGTTTGGGGGTTGAAGCCCCCTTCCCTCCCTGAATCCCCCACTGCATACAATCCTCTAGTTAGTAATTCGATGCCTTCCTAAATCCATAAAGTACAAGGAAATAGAGTTGAAAATATATGAAAGGTAATGAAAAAAAAGATAAAAGTTTAACATCTGAAGTGAGTCTGAAAAAACTGCTAAATTAGGTGACTTTTAGAGGTCTGAATTGTCCTAATATTCCAAAATTCCTTATTTTTAATAAATTGTCCTAAAATGTTCTACTTTTTTAACTGTCCTAGCTTTTTTTTTTTTTTTTTTTTTCTTTTTAGCACTAGGGTGCTATTTCGCTCAGTTCGAGAATTTTATCTATGCGTTTTTGTCTATGCTATTTTTGTTTACGCATTTTTGTTTACGCTGTTTTTGTCGAAAAGTTTTGTTATGAATTGTCATGGTGAAGATACTTTCAAATGTGTTTGCCAGATATCGTGAAGAGGGGAGGGACATTAATAAAACGTTGAAAGTTGCACAAGGTTTGCAATTTTTGATAATTGATCTCTAAATTTTGTGCCAAAATACAACAATTTATTATAAATATATTTTGAGTATAGTTTGAAATCATCTAGTGAATATTATAAAATAGTTTTAGTAGGCGATTAAAATATAGATTTTAATTCTGAAAGTCTGATAATTTTTAATATATAGCACTTAAGTGTTTTATAGAACAGAGAAGACAAATACAGTACATTCATAGATTATGATATACTTTCCAAATATTATTTATAAAGGTAAAGTATAATTTGACTATGCCTGGCAAAAATTATTAAACAGTTTTGGTAGGTATTTTAATATAGATTTCTATTGTGAAGAAAGTGTTTTGTGGAACAAGGAAGGAAAATACGGATGGCTTATACACTCATGGATTATGCAGGGATGTTAATCCTGCGGCGATCGCGCCGAGCTGTGCCAAAACGGAAATCTTGCGTCGAACTGCACTTTTAGCCGATTTTTGCGCCGAGCTGTGCTGAATACGTCATTTTGACTCTTTGTTAATTTTTTGCCACGCTTGCAAACTTTGCATTTCTTATCTGAATTTATTGTAAGTGTTGACTCTAGATAGATTTTGCAGGGCGCAGCCCCGGCGGCCCTTTTCTCGTCTTTTTAGCATCCGGCGTCCCTTTTATCATATTTTTAGCGCCCGGCAGCCCTATTTCTCTTCTCTCTGCGCCCTCCTGCTTTTACATTTTTATTATTATTAGTCAGCAATCACCGCTTTTTATTTCTTACATACCATTTGCGGCCCAGCATGAAAATACATTAATTAAACGGCTCTTCACAGAAATACGATTGAGTTTAATAACTCCATCAAAAAAATTAGGTTCGAGTGAAAACGGCCCTTTCACGAAAACTGTCTATGAAATCGGATCTTTCCCACAAATGCCTTTTTCAAATATTCTATTCTTTCAGATCGAAATACTGCTACTGCCTTTTTCATTGTCTTTGCATTTGCGGGAGCCGAGTACCCCGAAAAAGGGCCTCTCTAGTATGTTTTGTTTTTGCTGACTCAATGAGAAGCCCGATCGACCAGGCAGAACTACCTGGGCATTTCACTTAGGAGTTGGGGGAAGAAAATACGGTTGGGAAAATCAAAATTTTCTTAAGTTATCTAAAAATTTGCGATTCCATCTGTCAATCCTCAAATATCTCTAGATACGTTTGATAAATAAGTAGTTGTGCATTATCAAACAATCATTATTCCAGAATTCGTCGCCAGCTGTATATAGTTATTGCTCTTCTCTATGTTTTTAATAGTTTCGCCTACTAACAAGTTTCTTTTTAAATTTCCCCCTAAACGATTTCCTCTTTTTAATCGGCTTTCTTAGTAAATATTATTCATAATGTATAACAGCTATTTACTAACCATACATAATTACGGATGATACAGAAAGTATGCCATAGCAAAACGATGTTTTGCAATTTGAAAATTTTGCGGGATTCGCTTGTTTGTTAGGGCAAGCCAGACAAGGGATATCTCCTAAGGGGGGGTGCCTTGGTTGGATGACTTTTTAAGGAGTTCTAACGTGTATTGACGTTACATCTGATGAAACCAACAAAAAATCCAGACCGACAGTCGTGCGGCCACACTTCAACACTTTAGCCGTCTACTATGTTCTGTGGCTTTATCCACTCAAATCAATTTGCGACGAAAGCAATTGAAAGACATTATCAGACTTGCCAACTTTTACGCTTTATGCGTAAAATTTACGCATTTCGACTGTTGTTTACGCTTTTACGCATACAGCGCTTTTTTTTACGCATTTCCGGATATTTTCTTCCTAACTTGTGTATATTTCTTTAAAACTGAAATTGATATTAAAAAGAAATGTATTCGGTTTTAAATTGAAATGATGTTCTATGTTTGGGCCTTTTTGCCTTTTCAATATGGATCTAAGTGGTAGCATCGGCACCATGATCCACATCGCACATCCATGTTGACACAATGCGCATCAAAATATATTTCTTTGTTGCCACTGAGGCAAAGGAAAAAATCTTTTTCCAGATGCGACGCAGAGTATTTCTTAATTGGTTTACCCAGTCGTGACGTCATAGAGTAGAGCGAATGGGAGAATCGTTTACTAGGGAGTAGGTCTTTCTCCTGTGACTTGTGCGTCTCACGCTCACGTGGTGTTTGTTCTTCGTTATCACGGACTAAGAGGGTTCAGGACAATCATCCAAGCATTGCGAAAGAACTAAATGAAATTTGCCCAAAAGGTGGCGCTGGGAGTCGTACCCATTAATTTTGGCGCATGCGTCGTTTGCTAGTAGCTGAAACGTAAACAAATATCAATGGAAGCACCCCGCGGGAGATACTTACGCCGTGTGTCGTCAGAGGACGCCCGTGCCGTTAATTATTAAAAGGGGGTCGCATATTTTCCTTTCAGAGGCTGACGCAGTTTCACCCGTCTGCCGCTTCCCGATGACCGTCCTAAAGTCTCTTAGTCCGTGTTCGTTATCAGTGCGCCCGCTTTGAGACAGTGGTAGACAGAGACGATAGTATGAGCATACTTCGATTGATTTTCTGAGGATTATTTTCGATAAATGACCTGTAATCAAGGGCAGCTCCAGGCTGAATTTACGGAGGGGGCCATTGAACTTTTTAGATTGTCTATAAATTGTTTCAAATGCCAATTGAACGTGAGGAATCGTTAAGTATACGAATCTAAAGTTCAAAAACAAAAAGTTCGGGGGGGACTATGGCCCCCTCGCTGGAGTCGCCCTTGTCTGTAATGGCCACTAGAACAGCATAACTTATAAACAAAGTTATAGCAATGAATGGGAAGGTATAGTATCATATGTCAAGGGAGCGAAATTTGCTTATTGTAGCGTGTGCCGGAGTGATTTCAGCATTTCTCATGGAGGAAAGTATGACATTTCTCGCCACGTGAGTTCGTCAAAACACAGTGAAAATATGAAACGTGCTAACAACAGCAAAAGTCTACAAATATTTTTCAAAGAGGACGGACAGTCCAGTGGCAGATTAATGAAAGTTTCCTGGGGGGTGGGAAGTTAGAAGATTGACATATGCATCCATTTTATGGAAGCAATTTAGGATCTTTTACATTAATTCCTTTCTTCTCGGGGGGGGGGATGCCCCCCCCCAAATTAATCCGCCCTTGAGACAGTTGGACGTTATTCATGCAGAACTGTTTACATCTTTCTTGATCAAACACAATGTTCCTATTTCAGCAGCTGACCATGCTGAATGTGAGAGGGATTTCAGTATTATTCGGAAAAACAGATATGAATTCAGGTGCAACTTGTCTAATAAGATTTTGGGGCTGATTCCTAGTTTAGGGTGCTATCTTGCTTAGAGAAAACTTTTACTTCAGATTTTCTGAATAAAGCCGAAAAAGCTACTGCTGCTTCTTTGAAGTCAGCACAGTCAGAATGAGAGTTTTTTTAAGCCAGTTAAGTGATTATAATTAATACATTGTTAGTCACAAGAAATTTGGAAAATGGTGTATTAATTGATTTGCCTTTTATTCAACAACTTCACTTTCTGTTTTTGTTCTTAGCTTTATTTAATACTTCAAACAAATAATTGTGATATAAAATGCATTAAAAATAATACTCGTGCATTCTATGGTGAAAGGTAAAAAATAACGCTCACGCGTTGTATAGCAAAAAATGTCGGAATTGCTGTTCGCGCGCTGTTTTACACATTTTGATTTTCCCAGGTTGGCAAGTCTGCATTATACTTTTGCCAAAAAAGGAGCATAATAATGATCTTTTGCTTTAGCAGTGTAGCGCTAGGGTTATTTGCAACCGGTGCGGTCCTTCAGTTTGCCGCCCCATTCATTCTAAGTTTCAGCATTTTGCCCCCATTTCGGTCCTTTAGTTTTCCACCATATTATTTTTAAGTGTCCTGCCGCCCACCATCTTTTTTTAAAAATCTTGCCACTCGGGTGCCCCCCCCTCTTATTACACCACAGTTTTAATTATATAAAATTAGAGTAACTGCAGAATTTAGTAAATCAGACTATTGACAAGATTTGGTATTCTAAATATTCATATTATGTATTTTCTGTTTTTTTTTTTTTTTTTTTTTAAATTCTCAACATTTTAATGAATGAAGAAAAAATATTAAAAGCAAAAGATAACTAGTTCTGGGAAACAATGTCTTAAGAAAGCAAACTGTGTCATAAGTTAACAGCTAGGTTATTCATCAAACAAACTGTCATCAATTTAAGCTTATTTTCAGTTTTTAAAAACTTAAAAAAAAATCGAAATAATTCTGGAAGGTTTTTAAATATATAATTTGTTTGAGTACTTCTGGCAAAAGGACGTTAATTATTTTAATTATTTTAAGCTGATTAAAAACATTTGATAGTTAAAATATTAATGCTTTTTTCATTTTCAAAAGATTAAAGCAAGGTTTAAGAAAGAAAATTTTTAAAGAGACCTTTTTAAGTATGTTACAAAAAATTAAAAATAAAGCTTTATGAAAAATAAATTATTTAAAATATGTTAAACTGTATTCCATACCTTTGGACAATTCTGTGAGAAAAAAAAAATATTTATTTTATACCTGCTAAAAAACTTACATGTAGTAATTATTTTTATTTATTTTAAAGAATAGCCCTTTTTAAAAATCTTATATTCACTTTTCATGAATGAGCAAACATTAAATTAGAAGTGAAAGAGGAAGAACAAATATATTTCAATGATTTGGTATGGTGTTCTACATTCCAACCATTGGATGTAATACAAAATTTGCATGACTATGTCATTTATTCTAGCAATCTCCTGTGTTCTGAATTCAATTTTCCCAATTTCTATAGTTATCAATTGATGGATGAGTTGAATTGTTTGATGCAAATCCAAATAATGTCTAATAGTAATAAAGGTATATATTCAGTAACTTTAAAAATCTTTACTTGGTAATCATTCAATAATTATTCCGAACAAAAGAATTTAAATAAAATTATAATTTATATTATTAAATTTTATACATCTTGCACTGCAGAAATTTTATTATTTTTATTACATGCTAAACACATCTATCCTAATCCACTTACACTGACAGTCCTTTTCTGTTTAAAAGTTTGTACCAATATAGGTGAAATATCATATATGAATGTGATCCAGTAATTGTGGTCCAGTAGTGATAGTGCGATAAAATTGAGGAACAAAAATTAACAGTCCCTCTGCCTTCCCCTACTGCCTAACAAATCATGTCAGGCTAAAAATTTCTGAAACCTTCTTCAATAAATGTACTATTCTTATAAATAATAAACATCTACATCACGTAATTTTAAGAAAAAAGAATTAAGCAAAAAATTCAAAATTACTTAGATTAAAACTTCTTTTTTTTTTAATCAAAAACTTCTAGTTATGTACAGATTTAATTCACATATTTATGTCATGTTTAGAGCAAAATACTATCAACAAATCATTTTTCCTATTTCACTTACACTTACTTCTATGGGATATTTTCTCCAAAAGAAGGAGGGGGGGGGGGGAAACTAAAGACAAACTGGAAAAAATCTAATTATGTATTGTAAGTCAGAACACATATTACAACTCTGCATGTTAAATTTTCGGGGATCAGATAGTTTCAAACCAGTTTCTAGATATGTTATCTACCTGTTCATTCTCGTGGAACCCCAAAGTGCCCTTTTTGAGAACAGGGTGCCCTTTTTGAAATTTCCCCCATGCGGCCCTTTTTTCTAGAGTCAACACAGTGAAATCTTCAACTTTATGCTCCAAAGTCATGTTAATTCTGATCCCAAATCTTAGTTTTCCTCGTGGAAGCTAAATTTTTTGTGCTCCCAAGGTGCTCCCAAATGAAATTTTTTCTGCTCCCGGGGTGCTCCCAAATCGAATGTTGGAGTTAACATTCCTGATTATGATACCCATTTCAAACAGTTCTTAAAGTGGTGAAGTATAGTTGGAATATGCTGGAATAGCAGATTGTAAAACAGTTTCAGAAGGCGATTTTTAAGATAGATTTCGATTCCAAAGATGTGTTTTATGTTACAAGAAAGAGTGGATTCCTATTTTAACTCCCCCACTCTCGCCAACCTAAAAAATCACCGCACTTTGGCGAGTTTTGCAGTCATGTGTCTCGGGGGGGGGGGGGGGGTTAGGGGGTCAGGGGGTCATAACCCCCCCCCCCCCCTTGAGAAATTTTTTGCCATACAAAATATATATACTTCACTACATTATCACACATATGTATACATATATATGAGTTGCAGTTGTCGTAACCCCCCCCCCCCCCCATGAAAAATTTCTGGCTACGCCCCTGGTCTCTGGGAGTTATGCACAAGTTTCAACGGTACTTACTTATTATCCTGGCAGTTCGCCAAGACAAGCAATTTTTCGCCAAGATAAATGACGGGCACATGAAATTGTTGATGATTTGGAATATGATTTGCAACAATTTGCAAGCAAATTTGACGAAAAAGTAGTTTGGTGGAAATGACCGCCGGGATAATACGTAAGTACCATTTCAATGCTCCCAAAAGAACTAGTTGGAAACTAAAGTGAATAGTGAATAAATTAGTGATAAATGCACCACTTAAGGAATTTGAAGACACTTAATTATTAAAACTACATTATTTGGCAACCCAAAATAAATAAAAATTTAACGGAATGCTGTACTTACATGTTGTTCCAAATCGCCATTTTAATTCTAAATTACGATTGCCACACAAATGCAAAAAATCATCATGGTAATTGCATATGTTTAATTATCGCTGCCTTGGTGAGAGTCAGGTGCTAAAGTGGGAATCAACCCGAGAAAGACAAACACGACACACTCACGGATTATGATGCACATTCAAAACAATAGTTTAAGCAGTGAAGTATAGTTGTAATATACAGTCGACTCCCGAAAATCCACCGACCAGAAATCTGCATGTGTACGCGAACATAAACAGTGAAATTCGCAGCTAACTAAGATTGAAATTTAACAGCAAATGTGACGTTATTCATCATCACGGTGAATTATTTTTATGTTAGCGAATTACTGATTTTTCATAAGTGATTTCGTGGGATTATGTTTCAAAAGCCACATTAGTAAATGCCTGGCAAAATTTATGACCATCTTCTTTATTCGTTGACACAGAAAGTGATGACTTTGAGTGGAGCGGATTCAGGAATAATTTGGCTAAGGACAAGGCAAAGGAGTTACTCCTGTATGCCCAGAGCAAAGGTGAGGGAATGAATTTGGATGAAGAAGAGAGCATTGTTGGCTGGATGCTCAATCAGGATGAACCTGTTGAATTTCAAATGACAGACGAGGAAATTGTACAAAGTGTGATAAAGCTAACAACAGAAGATTCTGAAACAGAAACTGGAAAAATTCTTTTTGATGAAGGATTATTATTAGGGAAAAGTATTTAAAATTTCTGGAACAATAAAAATGTTATCACTGACCAGGAAATTATGGTTATATATAATATTCAAAAGAAACTCGGATTAGAGCATCCTAAAGTGTTAAAGCAAACTACACTAACAAAGATGTTTGGAAATAAATAATTTTAGCATAATAATAAATAATTTTGGTGTAGTAATGAATAATTTCATTTCTTGTCATCATACTTTTTAATTTGCTTACGCTTAAATAAGTGTAATTTTATGAAAGTTAAATTTTTATGGAAAAAATACTGTTTTAAATTTATACCCTGAAATCTGCACAAACCCTCCCCATGAGCTGTGCGGATTTCCGGGAGTGCACTGTACTTGGTGAAGATTGTAAAATACTTTTAGTAGGCGATTTTAAGGTAGATTTTGATTGCAAAGATGGGTTTTATGACACAAGGTAGAAAAATACGGCATGCTCACGAATCATGATACACTTTCCAACTTAATGGAATAAGGAAGAAAAATAGGGACGATGCATAAATTATGATACGTTTTTAATGTATAGCATTTTAGTGTGTAGTTAAAATCTGAAAGTGTTTCGGATTTTCTTTCTTTCTTTCTTTTCTTGTCTTAAAATTTATTTATACGGGTGGTCATAGGCCAGAAGAACAGCGTTGGTTATTTTTGCCCATTGGGAATTACCAAAAAAAAAAAAAAAATCTCAGCTAGTCTTGATTTATAAAATTGTTACCAATTTTTTCGAAATGATTGTAAAAAATGAAGCACATACACTGACAAGCCGATACGTTATGACCTCCCCCTTATTTTCCCATGAACTTGTTTGGGTGGCATGGAGAGCACATAATTAAGTGGGAATGGTATTTAACTGTTTCTGGAAAAGGTAAGGAATCATTCTTGCACTTACGTTTGTGGGTGATGAGAAAGGCTTTTGATCTGAGCAAATTTAATAGAGAGCAGATTGTAATGGTCTGAAGATGGAACGACTATCTCCGAAACTGCATGACTGGTCATTTTTTCATGATCTGCCATTAGTATTTATAAAAAGTGGTTTAATGATGGTGAAACCTGCAGTAGATGCCAAGATATTGTCGGTCCACGCATCATCAAAGAAAGAGGATGTTGGAGACTATCCCTCCTAATACAACGAAATCAGCAGCAGACAGTGGCTCAGCTGACAGCCCAATATAATGCAACAATATAATAACAAATACAGGTTTAAGTACTAGTGTGTTGGACACACAGTTTAGTAGACAATGTTAGATATGGTACTGCTAAGCAGACTTCCAACTTTTGTGCCTCTGCTTGTCAAGCGTGATTGTCAACTGTGCCTACAGTGTGCCTACAGAGCATTGAGACTGGACCATGGATTTGTGGAAGAAAGTTGCCTGGTTATGAATCCCGTTTTCTCCTTCATCATGTCGATGGTCTTGTCAGGGCATGCCGTCTTCCCGGAGACAGCTGCTTCCCTCTTGTACAGCTGGCTATATACAGGCTGGTGGCAGTGGTATCATGTTTTGGGGGATGTTCTCTTGGGTGGCTCTGGGACTTGTAATTGTGGTAGGACAGACCATGAATGCTGCATACTATCTGAACATCATTGTGGACCAGTTTCACCCTTGCATGACATATGTCTTCCCAACAGGAAAGGG
Source organism: Cheiracanthium punctorium (assembly GCA_038373885.1). Classification (NCBI taxonomy): domain Eukaryota; kingdom Metazoa; phylum Arthropoda; class Arachnida; order Araneae; family Cheiracanthiidae; genus Cheiracanthium; species Cheiracanthium punctorium. The sequence goes on from JAWZYV010011777.1 coordinate 69,917, forward strand.
AATCTTTCAACAGAACAACACGCCATGTCACAAGGCTGGAATTGGAGTGGTTCGAGGAGCATAGTGATGAATTCCAGTTAATATCCTGACCACCTAACTTGCCGGATTTTAATCCCAGAGAGTACCTTTGGAATTACATGGAATGGCAGCTCAGGGCTTAAACACCATCATGTACCAATATCTTGACTTTGCATGACCGCTGCTTAAATATATGGTACAACCTGTCTCAGGTTATCTATCAAAAACTCATGGCATCCATGACCAGGCGAGTTGCAGGTGTTTTGAAGGCCTAAGGAGGCACAACATGTTATTGAGTAGGTGGTCACAATTTTTTGGCTCTTCAGTGTATGTTGAAAGTATGGGGGAATAATGAAATATTTCTTCCCATTTGCTTCCTCCATTTTGAACACATCTATATAAATACAATTATAACAGAAAATAAAATGCATCTACAGTCTAAGTGACTTGATATTATTTTAAGCAGAGTGTTATACAATCAAGAAAATCACAAAGTCTTTCTAAAATATGCCCTGAAATCAGAATATAAGTGTATATCTGAAAATCAAAATTTAGGCAGTCTTGCAGATTCACAAATCCATCTTTTGATTGTCATTTATTAAAATAACTACTTTTTTTTTTCAATAGTGCTACTTCATCTTTTAAGTGTTACATAATAGTCCAGTTGCTAGGTATTTCTGGGTAGAAAAAATTGTTGTTAAAGGTTTTATTGTTTTAATAGCTCTTCAGTTATGTCCCAAAATGACTGCCTTAGGTTTTCTCCCTCTACCTAGATGAGCATTGTTCCTACATTGAAAAATGTGACCAAAAATGGGATATTTTGGCAGATGAGAGGGAAGTTAAACTGTGATGATTAAATGAATATTTTATGAGATATTAATGAATTAAAAAGAAAATGGGAGCTAGGTGATCAAAACTTGAACTAACCATTAAAAAAAAAAAAAAAAAAAAAAAAAAAAAAATTCCTTGGACTATAAAAATCCAGCCTCAAACAGTTTACATAAAACCATAAGAATGTTGTCAGGAACATATGTCCCCCCAAATTTTGTTTCAAAATCTTTCTATTTCAAACATTTGTTTTGAATTTAAGAAAAACTTCTCTTTTCTATTCTTGAATTTGATATCCCCTTCCTGAATTTGATATTTTATTTATTATATAATTTTTTAATTATCATTTGATATATTTGATTTTGACCGCCTGCCTTACCAAAATTTTTGGTTATGTTATTACAATGCTTATGCATAAAACTATCAAACATGCAAATTATGCTTTTTTTCTAATTGGTCCTAAAACTGAACCATGAATCTTTTGTGTATGACATTGCAGTCTAAAGTGTCAATTGAGTTGTATGTTGTTGACTTTCTTTATTCTTCCTGTGATCAAATTCATACTATAATAATAAACCTAATTTGGGATCCTTTCACACTGATGCAAACTCAGTATTGTTCTACTACTTGTTTTTTTTCAAAGCTATGTTTACTCTGAAAATGCTACATCAGTGTTATGAAACTTGATTAACATTGGTGTTTTGTGATGTACAGAAGTATTGTTCAGCTTCTTACTGACAATGTTTTTAATGTATATTTTTTTACCTTAAAATTTAATAAATGTAAATGATGCCATATAGAAATTTAGTTGTTTCAATAATACTTTGTTATATTCTCTCTCATTTATCCATGGTACATTAAAAAAAATGTAATTATAGAAAATGAATACATTTTTCTCGTTTTATTAAAGCAAATAAACAGTAACGAAGTTTTGGCATAATTATTAAAAGAAAAAATATATGCTGTAAGAAGGAATTAACTATTTTTAGTTATTGTAGTACCCTTTAGAAATACTGACCTGTGTTTTTAAGATTGGATACATGTCTCTTGCATATAAAAGTACTAAATTTTGTAACAAATTGTTTTTGGTCAAGCATTCAATGCAAGATTTTAAAACAAATACAGTTATAAAGCAATTAGTTGATTTATATTGTAATGTAATTATTCTTTTTCTCTTTCTGTCTTTTTTTAAAAATCTTTGCAGCTGCTAATTTTAATTAGCTTCAACTTTTCTGAAATGAAATAACTGATTTTTTTTTTTTCCATTGTAGAAAAATATGACTGAAGCCCAGCGAGACTCTCTAATTAAAGATATGAATAGTCTTAATTTAACAAAATATATCAGTGAAGCAGTAAGTTTAAAATATGCATTTCTTTCTGATTTTGAAAAAATGTACAGTATATTCCTTTTAAGTATGTTGCATTAGATCTTTTAACATGTAAGTTACTTATGCTTGTTATTTGTATTACATTTTTGTAGTATTTATTATCAGTTACATTTTTCTTTGCTTGAATTTTGTATGACCTGAAGTAATTGTATATTTGTGATGTCTTATATAAATTTATTAATTCTTATGTTTAAAAGACATAATATAAATCTGGGATGTTAAGTGAAATAAATCATTAACTTGAACTTAGTAACAAAATAATATTGTATATTGGTTTGATTGGCTTATGTTTGTCAAGTAATTAATGAATAGGAAGTTCTTAAAATAAGAATTATATTTGCTATCTAGGATTCTGTAGTTTTGCAAATTTACATACTAAGGACTGCTCATGCGTTTTCTCGTGTTTTGCGTTCCATCTATTACAGACCTCTCACAAGTTTTCTCATGTTGCATGTTCCATCTGTTATAGATGGATCACGAAATACCTGTGTTTTCTACATGCTGTCTTTAGATGTCACCTACTTTGATACATTGTATCTACTATGAGTATTTAAGAATTTACATCCATAGCCAATGTATTAAAGTTGAAAGTTAAATCCTTGGTCTGCCAAGAATCTAACAAGGACCACCGATGGTTTGCCTTCGTCTCATCCACACCGAAGGAAACAACCCCATTGGTGGAAACCGAACAGATCAAACTATGAAAAACGGTATGAATGTGCGAACACGAAATAAAAGCAGCTTAGTCTCAGACACTCCTAGTGAGAACGAAGATGTGGATGTCTTTTTTGAAGATTGCAAGGACAAGTCCAGTGACAGTGAAATTATTAGCCCTGTAAAGAAGTTTAAGGTGGCAGTGTTTTCAAGCGATTCCGACAGTGACAATAATGATTCTTGGTCTTAAATTGATGCACCACCACACTTACAAATGTTTGAAGGTCATCCTGCAGTTACTACATTTTCATATCAGTGTGACTCTGTAGCTTCTGTGACCAATCTCTTTTTTGGTGAAGAATTATTTGAAATGTTTTGTAAGGAGCTGTGCAGCTATCACTGTCAGACTGCAGTGAAACGCAAAATACCATACAGAACACTCAAGTGGTCTCCAGTTACACCAAAATACATAAAGAAATTCCTTGGCCTAATTATTCTGATGGGTCAAACCAGGGTTGGGTTTTTGTCATCAAAAACTGGTTTTTTATATGACAGAGGTAAAAACTGTCAAAAACGTACTTTATTTTATGGTTTAGCAACAGGGGTAGATCCAGGAATTTTTCCCAGGGTCCCATTTTTGTGAAAACTGCTTATTTTCATACCAGTTTTTAATAAAAGTCACTTTTTAAAGAATAATCGATAAAACATATTAAAAAATAGGGAAAAATGCCAATGAAGGGCTGTTTTAGTTGATTATATTTTTGTGACGGAACTGTTTTAATCGATTGCAATTTTGTGCATAAAATGGGCCCAATTTTCATCTTCATCGATCCCTGAGTAAACAATAAATTTCTATATAAATTTTTCTTAGTTGTTAAAACTATAATTAATTATAGTATTTTGAACATATATAATTATTTTATTATGCTGTTAAGTCGAAAAATAACTAAAAATATAAAATATTGAAAGTAATTAAAAATTTTGATACATACCTTTAAGTTTTTGCTGTGAAATTTAAAATCAGAATTTTGCACTCATACAATATTATTATTTTTTATTTTATTTTTGAAGATACACATGGATGCCTGCATAATCTTAAAATATTTATCGAAAATTTATAACCACTTTAAATATAAACAAAATAAAGAATCACTGCTGCTTTTATTGAATTAAAATTGTCATTTAATTAAAACATTCACATTAATATAAACCAAAAATGTATGTAAAATGACATTTTTAGCAATCAGAATCCCTGGTTTGAAGCATGTGATAAAGAGTTTCTCAAGCTCATTTCTTTAATGTTCTTTTCTACAGCAAAGATTTTAAGAAAATAAAAATAAATAAATAAATAAAATGAAAATGAATAAACAAATAAATAAAAATCATATTTATTTTCTTTTCAATATATAAAATTATGAAATAATTATGTTGGAAAAATGTAAATTTCCAAATTAAATTTTTAACGTTAATCCAGTTATTTTTTATCAAATATCTTTCATAACCTTTTTTTAAACTTATTGTTTTAAGATAGAATCTTTATTTAAATTAGCCGAAATACATTAGATATGCAATGCTACCAAAACTCTGGGTATTTGACAGTTTTCGACATTTCTGACACGACGGTATAAACAATGGTAAAATCCAGTAAAAACAGCCATGCATCAAAATCTTGCCAACCCTGGGTCAAACAAGAAAAGATAGCTGGAAAGATTATTGGTCCACAGATCCTTTGATATTTACCCCTATATTTGCACAAACAATGAGGCACCATAGACTTGAACTAATATCAACATTTTGGCTTTTCAATGATAATACAAAAATGTCGCTTGGGGAGACCTTTCAAAATTGAACCCGTGCTGAATTATTTCCTGCATAAATTCAGAACAACATACAAACCAAAGCAACAGGTGGCTTCAGATGAGGGAATGATCCCAGACAGCTAAAGTTTTGCATGTACAACCCAGCAAAAGTGACAAAATATCATTTGCTTGTTTGAATGGTGTGCAAGAGTGACACCGGCCACATATGCAATATGGAGATATACATTGCTGAAGGAAAAAAAATTGGAGCAAGCTATTTTTAAAGTTCTTTATCCCTATCTAGGCATATGGCACCATATTTACTAAGATAATTATTATACTAGTACACCTACTGCCGAATTGCTGCTCCAAAACAAAACTAGAGTATGTGGGACTATTAGGGAGAGCAGAGGCTTACGGCCAAATTTGAAAATTAACTGCCAAGGACAACAACAATGAAGGTGGCATCATAATATTTTCTAGAAAAGGTGATATTCTTCTCCTCATAAGAAAGACAGCGAATTATCAGAATGATCTCGACCATTCATGATACTTCCATCTCGACAACTGGGAAAAAAAAAAAAAAAAAAAAAAAAAAAGAAAGAAAAACGGGAGAACATTGTAAAACCTACTTGCATTCATGAATATAATAACCACATGAAAGGGGTTGACCATGCGGATAAGTTTCTTTTGTATTATCCCATTCTGAGAAAAAGTATGAAATGGATTAAAAAAAAAAATAGTCCTCTATCTTATAAACTGTGGGCTTTTTAATTCCTTTAGAGTATACAAAAAAGTCAATCCACATAAAAAAAATGAAGTACAAGCAATTTCTGCTTTTGGTGGCAAGATGCTGGATAATGGACAACAATAATGAAAGTTCTCTGGAACTGGAAAGACATCTGCCAAACCCTTCCCCCAGGTGATAGCATCAACCTACTTGCATTGCAGCAAATGGAAAAAGGAAATTTCCTATGAGACCCGGCAGAGTTTGTGCAGCCCACGGAAAACAAAGCGAATCAAGACATATTTATAAATTTTGTGTAGTTACTCTTCATAGAGAAAAATGTTTTACACAGTATCATACTCAGTAAAATTTATTTTTAAATAAAATTTTATAATAATTATTAAAAGACAATTTTTTAGTAATACCTAAAGTGTATCCTGTTTCACAATTTCTAAAAATTTTGTACAAATTAATTTTTTAAGAAGAAAATTATTATATAATTATTAAAAAACATAATTTTATTTCAATAGTATCTAGAATGCATCCTATTATACAATTTCTGAAAGTTTCACAAAAATTGCTTCATAAATAACAAATTTATGAGGATTTTAGTATGTACAAGTTTGCCCGAAAGTGTACAGTCCCAGATGTATGTCTTACAGATTTCTTTGTGGTCCTTAATGTGCTAATAAAAGTTGAACTGGATTCTTAAATTTGTGGGTCCAAGGTGCTCATAACTTTTATGGGGTCTAGGGTTGCAACGAATATTGGTTTGGTCAAATAATATTTTACCTAATATTTGGTCAAGTTATAGCAGAATATTAATTCATAGATTCTTATTAAAAGCTAAATACTATGTATCGATATCGTTATAGAATTCTTATTGAGCATACCTATCCTTAAAGATAATTAAAAACAAAATGTAAATTTTTTAAAAACATTTTATGAAAACTAAAGAAAAATATTGGATCTTTAAATAGTAAAATATTTTATCCAAAAAAGCTTTCCGTGATTTTTACAATATATTTTAGTTGTTAAGTTGCTTTTACTGGTTCTTAAACAGTTGAGAGTTTCAACCTATTACAAATGATGAGCATAAAATCAACAGTTACTTTAATAAATCACTTGTAGATTCTGAGATAGAAAGGAATGTTCTATAAACTGGAGGAAAGAATATTTTATAGAATTTCTCAAGTTATCACAATTGGCAAGGAAATGTTTATCAGCTCTTATCAGCAGTGTGTATAGTGAACGTTTGTTTTCAGAGGCAGGCATTTTATGTGATAAATGCACAATCGGCTTTTGCTTAAAAATGCAGTATTGTCATTTTTGCATCATAACATGAAACTATTTCGTAAATAAAGGATATCGTATACATTTTTTTTTTTTTTAAGTGCAGCTTTACTGTACTTTTATGACTATATTCTAGAAATTGATTAATTTCTTTTTATTTGTAATACTTAAGTCTAATTAAATCATTTTTATAAATATAAAATTCAAACTGGAAGTTTGAATTTTTACTTGAAAGTTCTAAATAATTTTTCATGTACTGCATGTTAAGAAAATTCAAATCATTATTAAATTTTGTTTAATATTTGAAATAAAATTTCATTATAAATTTAATAAACATTTAAAATTTCTTAATATGTGACACATAAATATAAACTTATAGGCATGTTATTTAAAATATATCAATTGATATTATTTATATTATAAATGATTTTGTTTCAGTATTTGACTGAGCTCGGGCAAGCCAAATAATCAGCTTTTAAACTGAATAAGCCAATATCGAATATCAACCGAATATTCATTTCATTCACTTGTTGCGTTTTCAATACCATTAGAAAACAATGCAAACACTTTTAATTTTAACAGAGAAGTAATCATGGCCATGGGCACCCATAAGGTGGGGCATGAAAGTTTTAGCATATTGTCTTATGATGTAAATAAAATTGCACCACAAAGCAAAAGCAGAACTGAAATTGTTACAAATTTGAAATTTGTGCCCCTCTACATTTTTTAAAAAAGTGTCCACTCCTCCCTAGAATAATTTCTATGGACACCCATGATCATGGGTTATCAAGCATGTCTAAACTCTTTGAAAAAATAAATAAAATATGCTCTACAGCATGTCAGTGAGATCCCTGTATTAAGTTAAAAATATTTTCAGTGTAGTTTTAGTAATTATTTGATTGTTGTATTTTTATGCTAATATTTTTTTCAGCATTTGTTTTGCAGTATAGTGAATATATAGACTTAATTAGCACATTGACTATAATACATATTATAAGTAACATTTTATGTGTGTTTTTTTCACAAAGTTTTTATTTATTTTAACATTGACTATAAGTTTAGTGTAACTTCCCCTCTCTTCCCCAGGGTATTGCACTCTCCTTCCACATTTGTTGGGTAGTATAATTAATTAATTAAAACTTTATTCAGTATCAAATGCATAGATATGATTTTTGAAAATTTTTTAGTTTGTGAATTGTGAGGTAACAATTAGTACTTTGATGTCTCTATCTAAAATATTATTTGCAAGTTTTTACAAATTGGGTTACAGTGTATCTTGCATTTCAACTTTCTAGTTTTATTTTACCAAAATATCTCACTTTTGTAAAATGGACTAATATTTTTTGAAGGATGTCCCTTTTGATACTCTTTTTAATATATACCAATAGTCCCCATGGCAGAAACATGATAACTTTGTTGCAGAAAGAGAATGACACATTGCAAACAGATTGTCTTCAATGTTTTGCAATATCACGTGCCGATTTCAACCACATACATTGCAATGGTAGATGGCCAAAGTGTGAAAGTCTTGGGATCACGCGGCTGTTGATATAAGAGTCTGGAATTTTGGTAGGTTTTTTCCCAGATGTAATGTGAATACATGTTAGAACCCCTTAGAAAGTCCTTTAACCAAGGCATCCCCCATCCTTGGCAGATCTATATACGTATTATAAGTAAAATTATATATCTGATAAGCGTAGCGTTGCCATAATCACACAAACAAATAAACAAACAACCACATACACTGAATTGTAAATTTTCGACAGAAGTTTCATTTTAATATTGCACATGCATCTTTATGTGTGCATGTTTGCGGAAAGGTTTTTGTATTCGTAGAAAGCTTAATAGAATTCTACCACTCAAACCAGTAGTCATCCCTTACTAATCTTTTGTCTCTCTGTGTGTGCAAATATTTTATCTATAATGTATTGCATGACACTTTGAGGTAAGTTAAGGCTAAATTGAAGCCTAGTAATTAAGTTTTTATTATTATTTTTATATAAAATTTGTGCATCACAAATGCAACAATGCATAAAAAAATTTGCATTCTAGTTTTAGAAAGTAGTGTAAACTGAGAATGCTGTAAATGCAGTAATGATTTTTTTTTTTTTTTAGGCATCTGCCATCGTGGATGCGAAATTGAAAGTAAGTTTCCCATTTATTATCCTTCATTGTTGTTTATAAAATACAATGTTGTTAGAATGTAGATCTTTCAACTCCATGCCTATTTTTAAAAAAGAAATAAGCAAAAATAAAAAATGTAAAATTTTGTTTTCTTGCTTTTGATGAATAGGAATTATTATTTTACCCTAGCAGTGCAACACAACTAGGGTTTATGCCACTGGAGGAAAATTTTAATTTTGGAGACTACTTCAGCACAGTGCCTAGGGCAAACCTTAATTTTGTCACCCCCTTATTTGGAATCATAATTGATTTTGGTGCACCCTTCAGTACGGCACCCGGGACACATGACCCATTAGCCTTCTCTTGTTGTGAATGCATGTGTGTGTGTGTGTGTGTGTGTCTGTATGTATTTTTATATAAAAAGTATCTTCTCAAAAATAAAAATTAAGAATCTAAATTTTCTGAAGATGGCTTGAAAAACTGTTTACATGGACAGACTAAGCTGACACTGAGGGAATCATAAATAGCAGAGTCATGCTTTACAGTCAAATGGTTAGGCAAAAAAGCATCGCTCCAGAGTTGAGACTGTCTATGGGCCCGATTCAAACGAAATGCGATCGGTTCTCTCCAAAACGATCGTTTTCTCTCTGGAAGTTCGATCGCTTTTACAAGCGATCGCAAAAGTGTATTCAAAGTGAAACAAAATAGGCGATCGAACTTACAGGTTTGCTAGGTCGAAACTTTATCATCACAGAGTGAAAACGCAACTTCCGGTGATGTAGAAAGTCGCTGTTAACCAATAAAAAATCGCATCTTTCTCTGGAAAAAACTTTTAACTTAATGGCGACGACTAACTGTTTATTTATTTATGTTTAAGCTGCAACGGACAACAGGCTGTGTCTTATTTTTTTCCCCAACAGTATTGTAGGTTAATGTTTTAAAATTTTAACTGGTTTAGGTTAATATTTTTTGTATGTTTATAATCATGGAAATCCTTTTTTAATTTATGAAGATTTTTTTTAGAAAATTATTAATAATAGTATTGTTCGTCATAATTATCATGTCGAATTGTTCGAATTATAGAATAATAATTGTTCTCTAGTTTGCCTACTACATTTTATTTTTATGTAGCAGAGAAGCTGTTTATAATTATAATGGAGGAGTAGAATTACTATATGTTTTATGTTCTGATATATAATTAACAATCAAAGACATCCTTAATATAATGGTATGAATATTTGTATTTGTTTAGGAGGGTTTCTAGGATGCTTATTTTAGCTAGAAATTATTCGTTATTCATGTATTTTTTCGCTCTGTTTCCAACATCAAATTAACCGAGCAATAAACGATTTAAAATAAGGACTATAGATGGCGCCTGTATCGTAGTGTCTGCTAGAGTGGAACTGAAAGGCCGACAGAAAATAAACCCTACAGAAATTCAGTTCTGCGAGAAAATTCAGCTTTCCGCAGGCCTAAATATTTTGCAGAATTCCCTGTCTGATAATTCCAACAGATTGCTTCGTAATTTTAAGTAACGAGTCTTCGTTGTTGTTGTAATCTTCTTATCAACCATCCGCCGATCGATCCGCCATGTTCTCGAAAATGATCCCTTTTGAAAAAGCGATAGCAAAACACCGATCGCAGTGTCACGTGATCCAAAAGCGATAGACAGGTTTCACTTGAATAGGAAACATAGGAATCAGTCGAAAATTTCCGCTATCGCAACAGAAAACGATAGAACTCTGTTTCGTTTGAATCGGGCCCTATATCTTTCAATAAGTTGCCCGTTGTTACTGTCATCACCCACCATGTCATGTCTATCTTCTTTCAGGTACTGTTTTTCTATAGCATTGGGGTCATTGCGCGACCGGAAGTTGTTAATTTATTTACACCATATCGAAACATTATGTTCTTATGTTCAAAAATAAAAATACTGTAACTATTACGTTAAAAAACATATATTAAAGATAGAAAAAAACTCGTAAAAATGTGAAATTTTGGAAAATTTTAGGCCCTATGCGCGACCGGAAGATATCTACTGATCTAAACAAAATTAAAACACAATATTTTTAGGCTCTGTTTGAAAAAGTTACAAAATATTACATTACGAAAATATCTAATTCAAAAATTAAGAAAATAATTGCAAAAATGAAGTTTTTTTCATATTTTGTCAAACTTTAGGGCCTATGCGCGGACGGAAGATGCGAACAGCCCTAAACAAAATTAAAACACAATGTTTTTAGGCTCTATTTGAAGAAATTACAAACTATTACATTACAAAAACCTCTAATTAAAAAAAATTTTTTTTAATCGCAAAAATCAAGTTTTTTCATATTTTGTCAAAATTTAGGGCCTATGCGCGAACGGAAGATGTCAACCGATTTTGATAATTTTTTTACTTCCTTGTACGTAGTATAAGGAAGTAATGTGATCCCGAAAAATTTTGGGGGCCAAATTTCGACCAAAAAACCGATTTTGAGTACCTCTAAATTTAATTTAAAGAATTTTTTCGATGCATCTCATCGTAGGCTAGCATGCACGATCATATTAAGGCGTCTGCAACTCATTTTGACCAGCGGCGAGTCTATTGTGGTCAGTTTTTCCATGCCGTCTGTACGTACGTACGTACGTACGTACGTATGTATGTAACTCGCATATCTCAAAAACTATTGGTCGTAGAAAGTTGAGATTTGATATTTAGGATTGTTCTATGATCTAGTTGTGCACCTCCCCTTTTGGTCGCAATCGAATGTATAGTTTATGTACAGGACCGCCCAAAAGATTCGAAATACATTACGCTCTATGGGCCGAAATTCATTGAACTCGCCTAACTCAAAAACTATTAGGCGTAGAATGTCGAAACTTCATATTTTGGATAGTTGTAACATCTAGTTCTGCACCTCCCCTTTTGGTTCCATTCGACTGGATAGTTTATCTACAGGACCGCCCAAAACATTCGAAATACATTACGCTCAATGGGCCGAAATTCATTAAACTCGCATATCTCAAAAACTATTAGGCGTAGAATGTCGAAACTTCATATTTTGGATAGTTGTAACATCTAGTTGTGCACCTCCCCTTTTGGTTCCATTCGACTGGATAGTTAATCTACAGGACCGCCCAAAACATTCGAAATACATTACGCTCAATGGTCCGAAATTCATTAAACTCGCATATCTCAAAAACTATTAGGCTTAGAATGTTGAAACTTTATATTTAGGATTGTTGTAACATCTAGTTGTGCACCTCCCCTTTCGGTTCCATTCGATTGTATAGTTTATCTACAGAACCGCCCAAAAGATTTGAAATACATTACGCTCTATGGGCCGAAATTCATCAAAGCGTTTTTTAGAGGTATTGGGCTATTTCAAACGACTCAGAAGTGATATATGCTGTAAAGAGTTAGAAAATGAATGTCTCCATTTAAAAAAGTGTCTTTATCATTTACAGTTCTGCTACAGGAACACTCAAAAGATTTCCAATACATTACGGTGAATGGCAATTTTAGGGGCATTCATCCATTTCAAGCACAATACCGTCCTACCACATAAGTTAGGTAATGGCCCGACCACAGTCACGTGCCTCCCTCAAGAACTATGCCAAAAGTCGCCAAGATTGGCGACTTTTGGTGTACGTGTGTGCATATTTAACTCTCAAATCTCAAAAACTATTATGAAATTTCATATATAAGATTGTTGTAACATCTACTTGTGCATCTCGATTTTTGGTTCCAATCTACTGGAGAGTTTATTTACAGGACCACCGAAAAGAATTTCAGTACTTTAATGTCTATGGACATCTTCAATATAATACAATTGTAGACAGTCATTGTTTGGTCCATGCCCAAAATCTCGCCGTCTGTCCTCTACCTTGGCGAGTTTTTCCGAAATGTCGCCAAATTTGGCGATAGTTAGTCATTTGGACCATGCCCAAAGTATCGCCATTTGTCATCGTTCTTGGCGAGTTTTTGCGAAATATCGCCAAATTTGGCGATAATCTGTTATTGTTGGCCCATGCTTAAAATCTCGCCAAATGTCGTCGACATTGACGCGTTACGCCGAAATATCGCCAAATTTGGCGCCAAAAATTATTTCGTATTTTGTATAACTCTAAAACTTTAACCCGTAGAATTTTGAACTTTTGTATTTAGAGCTATATTATAATATCTAACTGTTTTCAATATCTTTTTTGACAGCAATCGACTGGGAATTTATTTACAGAGCCAAATGACTTTAAATACATTAAGGTGTATGGATGCATTCAATTCATTGAAAGTCTATGGTCAATGACTACTTTGGCTATCCCCAAAGTCTCGCAAACTATCTCAAGTTTGTCGGCTTTTGGTGAAATATTGCGAAATAAAGTGTCAGAAGGAAATCTTTCAAATTGAACTCAGCTTGGCGATATCGAAATATTTGGCTAGAAATCGCTAAACTTTACTATTATTGATATTTTATCTCTTTCAAACAAATAAGTTTAGAGGAAGTGCGTAGAAATTATTTTTGATTTAATAGACGTGCAAGGAAATCATGTGTTGGACACATCAGATTTTTTTCTTTGTCTATGTAATTCGCAACTTTTCCGCGCTATTACTACTTCGAAATAAAAAAATGAGATTTTTCGGCCCACCCTATTATACACTATAAGAATAGGGATAGTTTCGAACTAGGCTAAAATGGTGTCATAAATGTCACTAAAATAGCTTAAAGCTATTATCCAAAGTTATTTCTAACAATCTTGAAATTAAATCCAGCAATTGGATATTTACATTATCAGCCTTTTTCAAATAAAAATATTAGGTTTAGTTGCACAAAATGACAATTGGCAGTAGTATGTAGAGCAGGTCTGACTTCCACTAACAAAGGAATATCAACAACAGTTGCTGTGTTAAACACACATAGTTCTGGTCCAAGATTGCAGAAAAGTATGGCAAATTTCAACTGCAAATATTTTGTAAACTGTGAAAGTGAGAAAAAGGGTGCAGGTTGATAAAGTTCTCAGTTTCTTCAATATGGTTTGAGATAGTGTAGATTGTCAACAATTTTTTAAGAATTTCAGCAAATATCAACTGCAAATACTTTATAAATTATGAAAGTATAAGAAAAGGTTCAAATTGATGAAACGTTCAATTTCTAATGGTCTTTCCAGTATCGTAACATTTATGTAATTTTAAGAAAAGAATTGTTTCATCTCAAATAAACTGGTAAATTGATCTGAGGGTCAAAAAGCATCCAAAATTCTAGTTTAGTGTTTTAAAAATATAAGGCCTATCAAAATAGAGTACAGCTACATTTAAATATTTTCTGTCGGCGCTAAGACAACTTCAACACTTAGCAAATAGAAGTACAATAATAGTAATAACTAATAAAAAGTTTTGTGCTTATAAAATCTAGAAAAAGGCAAGTTTTTATTTTATAAAGAGATATGTTAAATTAATTAAATATATGTTACCTTATTAGAACTTTTATATTTTGTCTTATATAGATGTCTGATGTTAGTACAGCTGTGCAAATATGTTCAATGCTTCATCAACGATATGCTGAATTTTCAACCCAACTCCTCGAGCATTGGCAGAAAGTTTTGCCGATGAAAAAGGATGAAAAAGTTTGTTATTTTTCATATTAATAATAATAGAATCTGTTAGCAGGAAAGTCTGAATTTTCTATTTTTGTTCAGATTTTATTTTAGCATTTCCATTTATTTTATTGAAGGATCCTGTCTAATACATTAAAATATCGCAGAAAATTTTTTATTCACTAAATTAACCCAAAAACAAAATAACTGTTAATGTTTTTGTAACATCTGTTTTTAAAGTCATTTATAATAATGTCTGAAGTTTAATTAATTAATATATATTTATCATTTAAGCCTAAAGATGGGAATGCTCCGAAAAACCTTGAAAAATTTTCTTTGGGGAAAAACAGTTCCCCCCCCTTTTTTAAAATTTCCGTTTTTGAAAAAACTGGAAAATTTGAAATTTCATTTGAAAAATAATATATTCATAATTTTATGCCTGATGTGTTACCAGGAGTTGATGTAGATGAAAATTGGGTCCATTTTTACGGCTCCTTCACAAATTTACAATCTATTAGAACAGCCCCTTCACAAAAACGATCAATTAAAACGACCCCTTCACAAAATTACAATCTATTAAAACGGCCCCTTCAAAAAATTACAATCAATTAAAACGACTCCTTCACAAAATTACAATCAATTAAAACGGCCCTTTATTGGCATTTTACCCTATGTTTTGATCTGTTTTATCAATTATTTTAACCAAAAAAGTGAATGAAAACACATGCCATACCAATAATTTTTTGGTTAAAAGTATTCTATCAATCTTGGCAGTGTTTTTTATGTCTGACATGTGCTTCTCAAATATGAGAAGCATCCTAAATATCTTGGTTTTACCCTGGACCCTGAATTCACTTGCAACAGACATGTGGAGGCCTTAGTGCTGAAGATTAGGAAACGGCTTAGTATACTAAAATATAGCTCGGGGCACGATTGGGGTGCTAACGCAGGAACTTTAAGAGCTACCTATTTGGCCTTTATTCGTCCCATCTTAGAATATGGCCTTCCATTATACTGTTGTGCGTCTAAAACTAATAGAAATTGGAGAAAGTACAGCTTAGTGCCTCTCGAGTTATAACGGGCTTACGTAACAGTTGCCAAAATGACATAGTGTATTTTGAGGCGGATCTTCAGTCTCTGAGTCTCAGAGGGAACTCGAGCCTGGTAAAATATTACAACAAACTTTACAGCTATGGTTCTCAAAATCGTACCTTGGATTTACTGCGGCATTAGCATAATAATGAAAGACATAAGAAACATAGTCCGTTTAGGCATATTGTGCTTAATAATTTGCTTGACTCTACAGTAGAACAGGGTTTCTTGAAGCAATACATTGACCCCTCAGTGGGTCTTCCAGAGGTCAGTTTCCATACTGAACTTTTGTCTAGGGTGTCAAAATAAAAGACGTCCCAATTTGCCCTTGAAATTATAAATAACATCCCAGACGGTGCTACACTGATGTATACTGATGGTAGCAAAGATCAGGAATCCCGGATGTCTTGGCGAAGAAGGGTGCCGGGGAGACCCTAGCTACGTCCAACTGCCTGACATACCTTGAGCTGTATTCTGCCAGAAAACATACAGATAAAATGGTCTGGCTTGTCCCTTCTGCACATTCTTGGTACCAGGCTGATTTCCCAGGTAGATCCCTCGCTGTGAATTGCGATAGAAGTACCCAGACATCTCTCTCTCGCTTTCGTAGTGGTCATCTAAGAGGCCTTGCCTTCCAGGATGGTCAAAAAGTCCACCTGATTTGTCCGAAGTGTAATGGTGAGCCGGCATCTCCGGCTCATATTTTTAAGTGTCTCGATTTGTCCTATGACGACCTATTGGACTTTCCTATTCTGGTCTATGATTTTTTGACGGTGAATAAACTCGTAGATCTCGTCTAGCAGTGGCTGGACACTGAGATAAGCAATGACAACAGTATTCTATCAATCTTGGTAGTGTTTTTCCATAATATCTTTCCTATGTCTACTATATAAGTTAATGAGTAAATTTTTATTCCTTTTTTAAAACCAACTGGAAATAAGAAAGTCGAGTCAACATTTTCTGGTGGAGAATTGGCAAATTGGTCATATCAAACTCATTATGCAGGTCGTTTTTGCACTGATGCATTTTCAGTCATGTTATCCAAATGCATTCTGTAAATTTTCTTTTTTGGAAATTTCAGGGAACTTGCTAACCCCCCCCCCCCTCCATAATAAATAAATAAATAAAAATAAAATATATAAATAAATAAATAACAAGTGATTATTTTTGTAAAATTTCCTGCAAAAACTGAAATAATCAGTAAATTTAGCAAACAATTGTAAAACCACTCAAAATTACATTAAATTTGAATGCACTGAAAATATATAGCACTTGTCTTCAGAGTTTAAAAAAAAAAAAAAACTGCTTTATTAGCTGAAAAACAACATATGTATGTTTGTGTAAAATACATACTTATATGTAAGAATAACTTATTTGGTTGTCAGTGTATAAATTTAGTTTATAAATAAATATATAATTCATGTATATGTGTTTTTTCCAGATACTGAATCCAAGCAAAATTCGTGTTGACCTTCGATTCTATGCTGAGGTGTGTAAAACTTATGTTTATTTTTAAATGTTATAAAATATTTATTATGAAATTTAACTTACATTGTCTTACAGTAAAATTTTCAAATGAGATTTTTTAAGATTTCATGTTGAGAAAAAAATCTTAAAATATATTTTGGTAGGGAAAAAATTTTAAACCTTTTTTTGCAGCCCAGAGTTGCTACACGACCAGGGAAGCCGGGAAAATGTAGGGAATTTAAAAATTGCAGACCATTCCCCCCTTCCCCCCGAAAACTGAGGGAAAATGAAAATCTGGAAAATGCACCGAAAAATAAAATTAGCACACGAAAAATAAAATTAACTCGTTTCACACGGTTTTCTTTTATATGGTGTTGGGCTGAATGCATCCAGCATGTAAAAAGAGAACCCGGTGTACTGTAACTCAACAGCATTTTCAAATAATTCGTTACTTTAAATAAAAAAAAAAAATTTTCTATTTATTGATGTTCTATTTTATTTTCTTCTTTCAGCTTGTGTCATGTGGAGTTTTTAGTCTCAGGGAAGGATTACCTTTATTGGGAAACCTTTTAACAGTTTTGACTGCTTCTGACAAAGAAGAACATGGTAATGTTAATATTCTGCTCAGTTTTTGTCGGCATTGTGGAGAAGATTATGCAGGACTTGTACCTCGAAAATATCGCTTGTTAAGTGAAAAATTCAGCACAGAAATTCCTAAAAGTGATGTAAGTTCACTTAATGCAATCTCTCTCTCTTTTTTCTTTCTTTACTTGTTTCCCTTTCGTTGTTTGTTTCTTTGTTTTTTTCTTTACTTGTAAAAATTCCCAAAGGACTTTTTTCTTTTGGAAACAGCAACATTTTTAAGTATCATTATTGCAAAGAACAATTTAACAATTAAGGAAATTTTACGTTTAAATTCTGTACTTCCTTTTAAACTATTTTTTGTTGTTAAAAATCCAATCAATTAAGTCATCATTAATAAAAATTACTGATGACTTTTTAAAGAGGAAAATTGATGAAGACAATATATTTTTAATATTTTTGTTCCATTAAAAAGATTTTTATAGTTTATTAACAGAACGTGATAGTAACAATAAAGTAATTAGTATGAAACTAAATAGAAAGTGAAAAAGATAGCAGTATTTAATGTACTGGGTGTAATTGCATATTTTTAAAACTATAGTTAAAAGAAAGAAATTACTATAGACTCTTTTTGACATTTCATCTGTTATAATGCAACCAAGCTATTTTCATTGCAATAAATTCTAAAAAGTAACAAATTGATTTTAGAAATACAATTCATTTCACAGTGAACCAGCAATGCACAACAACAGGGAAACAGCAGTATTTAAAATTTTAGTCACTTCAATTTAAATAACTTAGAAATTAAAAACTTTTTAAAGTTTCAGAATGATTTAATTTTTGAAGACTGATGAATCTATTTATTGTAAGGTGACCAGATTTTTGAAGTCAGAATCGGGGACATGTCCCCGATTCTGACAACAAAACTGGGGACATTTATAATTAATGCAATAATTAACAGTAATTTAAATAAAAAACAATGCAATAATTAAAAATTGTCCCCAGTTCCATTTTTACATTCTGGGGACAATTTGAAAAACGTCCTGAAAATGGGGACGTTTGGTCACCTTAATTTATTGTAAAGTTTGAACTAATGACTGTTGATAAAAATTTATTTCTTAAGTTTATGATATATTATGGTAATTGTGTATTGATTTAATTATTAAAATGAGAAAATGCAAAAAAAGTAATTAGCTGTACTTTGTTTATAATTTTGTTATTAATATTCATGAAATTACATTTAATAAAAAATACCGATGACTTTTTAAAGAGTAAAATTGATGAAGACAATATATTTTTAATATTTTTTTTTCCATTAAAAAGATTTAAAAATTTGCCTAGGGGTGCTTCACTTTTTGTTGTTACTGTATGGAACCTCTTATCCGGAAACCAGTTATTCGGAAAACCAGTTATCCAGAATCATTTTTCAATTGATTAAATTCCTATTTTTTCCGAAAGAAAAGCAAAAAATGAGTTTTTTTTTATAAATATTTCTTTTTAATATTTTTCATTTTGAGTACTACAGCTAGAATTTATAAAGTAAGCAATCTGGTAGGGTATTTTATTTATTTTTTTAGTGTATGACTAAGTTTTCAAGAAGTTATCATATATTTACTACTTCCTCTCTAAATCATTATCATTTATCAAGTTCATATTAGAGTGTTTTTATATTATTTTTCTAGTATATTAACAATTAATGTTTAATTCTAATAAAAAATAGAGAGTAACATTTATGCTACCAATCAAATCAGTAGATGTCAGTTAATCCCCAACCAGTTATCCAGAATACACCCGGTCCCAACCATTCTGGATAACAGGTTCCATACTGTAATACATAGTATGGAATTATTGGTTTACTATGATAATTACTGTTTTAATAGTAAAATTTATTGTTATTAAAACTTTTGTTTTTATTTTATCACTACTTTAGTTCCTTCCACCAGATCGGCAAAAAGGTTTGCGAAATTTGTTGAAAGAATATTATAAATCTCTGTGTAAACATTTAATTCGAGATTACAAGGTACTTCAGAACATGGAAAAACAGAATCATAGAATATTACAGGTAAACCTAGCTGTAGGGTAATTTTATTAAATAATTACACAATATTTAGTAAAGTTATCACAATTAATAATTTAAACTCGTATGTTTTATTGTGTGACAGTATTTGTAAAACTTTTGAATGTATATTAGATGAAGGGCCATTAGTGTAATTATAGCTCAAAAAAATATTGAATGACTCATTTCAGTTCATAATGCTATTTGATCATTTTGAGATTTTTTTTAAAATGATGTATTTCAAATAATAATTACAAGTACTTAAGTAACATTATCTATAAATAATACTCCTATTTATGGTAAAATATAAAATTTCTTGTCTCTTTGCTTCATTGTACAAATTAATGGATATATTGTAATTGAGGAAAAATCAGTATTTGGATTTCCACTGAAAAATGGATTTTGACTATTGCTGAATTTATTTTAACAAGTTTCTGCATGATGTCTCTATGTACGTACTTACATATGTACGTATGACTTGAAATCATCAAGGAGGAGATAATTTTCTTTTCTCAATCCATGTTTATTTGATCTCCTTTGTCATGCCTCTATGTATAGACTCACGTCTGTCTTTTTAACTCTCTTTAAATAATCATTCATGCATACAAGGATGAACAAATTTTACAAATCATTTGGCTCATCAATATTCAACCAGTGGCATTGGCCTGTTGTCACAGTTTGGTTATGATTACAAATTTTTGTAATGTGTTACTTTTTAGATCCAGACTTCTAAATGTCAAAATTTCTATAATTTAGATGAAATTCACACAACCTTTCTGTTATGCAACACAAACTAAAATTCAAACCACTGACTTCATTATATATCTTTAAGGGTGGGGAGACTTTTTTGTTGTGTATAATACCTCAATAAATGTATTTTGTTTATTTTTTCCCTATTAAATTAAGGTAGTTCATTTTTTAAACAATTTTACCTGATTATTAAGATTTTCTATCATTCACATTACAGGATTTCTATAATCCAGAAGTTACTCCAGTCCAGAATCTGTAAAGTCCCAGTGTTTCCATATTTGAGATATGACTATTGTAGTCATAACCAAACGAGATCCACATAATTTAGTAATAATAGTCTAAAATTACTGTTCCATGCAATAAATAATAAAAGTTTACATATATTACATGCAAATTGGTGAATTAGAGCATGTGTTATGAAATTTCAAATCACCATTGGCTAACGTTAGAGTTTTGCGATTTTTCACCAAATGTAGGAGGTACTGCTAAGTTAGGCTGTTTTAGGGACTTATTGCTGGCATTTGACACAATTTTGGGGAAGGCCTATTACTACAGTTGTCAGATCGTTAGCAAATTTAGAATTTTTCCAAAATTATTTTTAATGTTAAGTAAGCTTAAAATAATTATAAGGTGATTATTATTATTTCATTAACATAGTCTTATTTATTACCTTGTTATAAACACTTTTACAATTTACATAGATAATTTATTAATTTGGAACATCTTGCAGATGGACTGAATCATGCTGCTATAGCCTATAATCTTCCCTACTAAATTGGCTATCTAACACAAAAAGAATTTTTCAAATCAGACTGACAGTTTCTGAGATTAGCATGTTCAAATGAATGAACAAATTTTTTTCTTTTTATTATGTTGGTATAGATTACATTTTAGTATCATATTAAATATCATATCATAGTGTGATATTAAATAATATTGCCTGCATTGTAACATCAATGAAAGGCTGGTGATACATCACAATGTAGAAATTTCAACATTGTTAAATCCTTAGTAGCTACTCTATTGAATAATGGAGAGAGAATAATGCATAACTGTATAATTTTTAAATTATTTGTTTTACACGCTGTTGAAGTTATTATTTTTTAAAACTATTTGGAAATAATTAGCTGTATTGCACATTTATGCTTTTATTTTGTTTTCTAGACTAAAGGTGAGTTAAGTAATGAAAGAAAAGAAAAGTATGAAGCTGCTCAAACTGCTTTTCACAAACTTCTCTCTAATACACAACAATTTGCTGTAAGTACTTTGTCGTTGATCATTCTTTTATATTATGCCGTTATAAATTTCAATGCTATGTGCTTTCTAAATATAACACTCATATATATACAGTGAAACCTCTCCGAGTGGCCACCCCTGTATAGCAGTCACCCCTCTAAATGGCTAATTTTTCATGGCACGGATTTTTTGGCTCATAGACTTAATGTTAAAATAACCTCTCAGCGGCCACCCGACCCTCTCTAAACGGCCACCGAGTGGGATCGTCCATCTCATTTTTCTAGAAACTCTACTCACTTCATGCTGTAATTTTGAGCGGAAAACTCAAGGTCAGGTTTATGGTCGAATATAAGTAAGTCCCAGGAATAACAGGAATTTAATCTGCTTTCTCTTTCGTACTCTCCCCACACCCTAAGATGGGAAATCCCTTGGACAATCAGGTGTTGAAGTTGTCCTACAAATGTATTTTTGTCCCTTTCAGGCGGTTATTCCATCCCTGACAAGGAATTTTCCGATGTTTGTAATGGCAAGCAAGCTAAACTTTCAACACAAGCAACTTGGAAAATCCATGAAATTATCGAAAATTCCCAAGTGGTTACAAACTAACCGGTTAGAGATCTGCTTTTTAAAGTAAAAAACAAACTAGAAAAAAATGGTTGTTTCAGGGAAAAGTAAAAACTTTAAACAGACACAAATTGTATCCTTTTTTCAAAAAAAAAAAAAAAAAAAATCTGTAAGAAAGCATTCAATAAAGTGCTATTTTCTATTTCATTTGAAATACGGAATATGTGCCAGATTTGTTTATATTACGCATTATACAGGGTGTCGACAGATCATGGAAATCAAGGAAATCATGGAAAAATCAGGGTACTTTTTCGATCTGGAAAAATCATGGAAATATCAGGGAATTTTGCAAAAATATTTAAAAATCAGGGAACTTTAGTTTCTGCCTAGTGAACTAGATCATTTTTAACTGTCAATCTAATGCGCGGCTCCGTTCTGGATCACATGACGCTCAACTGATGCACAGATACAGATATTTTACGAATCTGAAACCAGAATACAGATCATACGAGGACATAGAAATATGAATCCGAGACTAAGTGATGTAGGCACTATCACTATACGAATCCGAAAAAGTGCATGTATTCGGACTCATTCTAAGATGCGGATCATACAAGAAATCAGATATGCGAATCATATCGGCATGTGAATTGCTTCCTGAATAAAGTCATAGGTTAAATGAATGGTAAAAGATGATTTAGTCTATTACTTACTGCGCCCTTGTGTTTTTAAGTGATGGGACATTTGAGTGATGCCTGCTAAGCTCCCTCGCAAGACGATTTTTTTTATATATAGTGCTCATTTTTAAGCCTTTTTACATTTTTTTTTTTTTTTAAATTTGAAACGATACATTGATTGAAATAAAATAAGTTGACTAGGTCGCTAGTTTATTTTGATCAGTCATCCTTACGCTTAAAATTGAACACTACCTTTATAAAACGAGGAAACTTTCTGCTACATATTGTCTTTTAGGGTTCGACTAAATCTTATGTTTGGATTTATGAAACTGAACTACAATTTTATTAATATTAAGCATTTTTGTGGTTTTCTATTATTTATTTCCCTATATGAAGCATTCATCTGTTGGTGCATGATACACAATGGCGATTTATATGAAAGGTTATGGTATGTATGTACATAATTAGTTCTGGAAATTTGATAAAGATTGTCAGGGAAATCGGGGAAAAATCAGGGAACTTTTTTTCTCAATTTCTGTAGCCACCCTGTTATAGTAATTATCTTATAACAATAAATAAAACCCTTGAGAGCGGCCAAATATTCTCGGTACGGTGGGGTGGCTGCTCAGAGAGGTTTCACTGTATATATATATATATATATATATATATATATATATATATATATATATTTATTTAAAGCAATAAATTTTTTTTACAGGATATAGTGGATGAAGATGTCCCAGAATTGCCTAAGGATGGTAAATGGAATGTTGTTTTATCTCGTATTATACAGAACATGGTGTTTATTATATTTTTTGACAAAAATTCTTTATACTTGCTTTTAGCTTTAATAAACTAAATATCAAAGAATAAAAATATTGTAAGTCAATTTATTGTGCAACTATAATATATAGTTTAAAAAATTAAATCCATTTACACAAGCCTTTTGAAAATTAGCTCTGTAGTAGAATAGGATTTTCCTTGCAGCATATAATATACATTTAAAATTATTTGTTTTTGTGTGTGCTAATTATATAATAATTGTTACTTGTTTTAAACTAAAATGAAATTTCCATTGTATCCTGTACTGAAATTGTTAAAAACTTTTGTTCTATGTAAAAGCTCTGTTTAACTTTATTAGCTTTAAACTAATTATGAATTACATTCTTTCTGATGTCATTTTTTGTTTAACTTCCTAGTACAGTATAGAACCTGTGTGTGTGTGTTATCCAGAATGGTCGGGACCAGATGCATTCTAGATAACTAGGTTGAGCATTAACACACCATCCACTCATTTGATTAGTAGTACGAGGTGTGTCTAAAAAGTTTGGTGAATGGTATATTAGAAAAGAAATAAAACAGAAGATACAAATAAATTACCTTTATTGGCCTTCAAAGTAATCGCCATTGTACACAACACACTTTTGACAACATTTATAGAGCTTCTGAAAACTGTCAGAAAATGCCTCTTTCGTAATCGATCGCAGAATGGATGTCACACGTCCTTGGATGGCCAACACGTCCACAAAACCTGGCCCTTTTAGGACCTCCTTCATGCAGGGACACAGAAAGAAGTCTGCAGGCGCCAGATCAGGAGAGTGGGGTGGATGATCAAAAACAGTTATGCCACACTGAGCCAAGAATTGGCGCAAGCGGATTTGTTGAGTAGTATATATACTACCTTCTAAAACTGTCTAATACTTAAGCAGAGTGTGCTGGCAGGTTTGAAGAAAGACAAAGTTTTAAAATCAATCTAAATTTATTTAACTTATAAAACATATTATTTAAGCTGAATTTAAAATAAAAGAATTAATCAGCTCCAGTACTAAAACTATCGGATCCAGTACTAAACACACAATAAATCATCGTAACAATACGGGCTCATGCCGAGCCACCGAAAAATATACTTGCTAAGCGCCGCACGACCGGCAATTGCGCTCATCATCATTTACCTGAGCTGCGATTTACCTGTGAGAAACACCTCCTCTTATACAACAATGCGGAGAGATACCCAGCTGAATAACCCCCCAGTCTTCTGCCATGACGTCACATCCCGGCGCAGCACGTAGAGAAATATGCAGATGCGAGCTGCTGAAGGATTATGCAACACAGTTGTGGGAGAGCGAGCGGGAAGACAAAACACCATTTAAGTGGCAAAGAAAGAAGCAACTAGGCTAACAGGATTGCAGAGTGAGCAGGTGCGTTATTGTGCAGCAAGACCCACTGCCCAGTCCTGCTCAATTGTTGCACCGTACACTTGCACCAACATTTCATGTGTTTCCGTAGCTGTGTTTCCCAATTTGTAACAGAACTTGATGTTCACCCATAGCTCCATTGCACAGTGACACTACTTCTCACACTGAGTATGTTTGACTGCCCGTAGTGGGTTTTCCCATGACAGCCACAAGGCTTCCTGCTTGACATGTCTCTGGATCGTCTTGTGCAAGCCCGTGCACGTAGTACATGTTGCCGTTGAGATATCAGACCATTCACCAGATGTTTTAGACACACCAGACATACATCAATATGAAATACATTGGGTCAAAACTTGTGCATCCGTGCAATCTAGTAACAAGTCATATTCAAAAGTAACAATTTGTTAACCCTAGTGGTAGATTGGCGATTGCTCTTTTCGCCAAGAGGGTGGAATTTCATGGTCATTGTGACCCCTGTCCCCTTATTTCACTCTGGAGTTTTCTAATAGTTGTCACAGTAATTCTGATTGTTTTTAAATGCACACAGCGATCAGGGAACCTTTTTCTCAATTTCTGTAACTACCCTGTAAGAGTAAAAATAAATGAATTTTAGCTTTCATGGTGCAAACATTGAGCTTATATATTTTCTCAGTTGCATGTCTTAATACCTCAAATATCTATTGACTGGGTCCTATTGCCTGGGTATTGCTGTAGATTCCCCAATGCCTCATCCACTTGGAATCTCACATGCCAGTTGGCTCCATCTGCAAAGAGTTAAAATTGGTTTACAAAGATAACAAAAAATTTCTCCGTATGCTCCTTCCTCTTACAAAAATTCATAAGACCCTTCTCTTGTATATTTAGTAATCTAAATTAGAAATGTCATTACTTTGATAGTAAAGTTTAGTTTTTATGTATTTCTTTTAACCTTTCATTAATTTCTTAGAAACCTTTACCCCTGATAATGAAACAACTACATTGGATGTCCATAACAGATTTAAGGATGATGTAAGTAAATAAGATTTACCACTTCTGTTTACTGTCTGTAAGAGCACCTAAAAAATATTTAAAAATACTTTTTTACATTTGCATTTACCTAATTTTATGTCTTCAGATAATTAACTGAACTGAGAAATATATTAACTGTATATATATATATATATATATATATATATATATATATATATATTCCTTTAGCTTATAATATTTAAGCATGGTCCTATTGATTTATAATTGCTAAATAGTATATGTATAATTATACTGGCTTTAAACAGTTAAATTATCAAACATTAAAGAACAAAGTGATGATTATATTAACAACTTTTTGGAAAGTTATGAAATAACACTTTTAAATGATTGACATGGCAAGCAAAATGGCTTCTTCCAGTAAATTATTTTGTCAAATATTATAAATTTTAAAATGATGCCTGGTTAACAATAAACAATATATTACTGTTCTTTGATAAAAAATAAAACTAATGTTTTATTTTTTATCAAAGTTTTCAAAGTTCAAATTATCAAAGTTCAACAATATTTTTTATCATATTACTTCCTAAGGTTATCATAATTTTTACAAGGTTTTTAAAATGAAATTTATTTAGCATTTCCAAACTATTAGTAAACCAACAAGTGAAACAGTCAGTTTAAAACTTTTACACTTTTGTTTCTTTATACCTGAGTAATGTGTGTGTGTGTGGTATCAAGGTAGCTAGCAGGCCTGGAAAATATGCAATGGTTTGGGAAGCAGGAATTGACTTAGACATGTGACTAGATGCATGTCCATATGAAGCTGAACTTTGTCAATCCTTTCCATATGAGGCTAGAATTTCTTCTTCAAAAATTGGTTCTAAAATATTCTGCTGATAGTAGAGAGAATTAATTTTAACTTTACTTGAGACTTTTTTGATTTTTAATTTGCTGTTTTACAAAGTCTTACAGCTGTGATGAATCCCTCCCTTTGGGAACTTTTCTGTACACTGATGAAACCATTCAGTGGCGTAGCCAGGGGGGGATAGGGGGATCACAACCCCCTCCCCCCTCAATGAAGAATTTTTTGCCATACAAAATGTATATTCTTCACTCCCTTATCGCACATACATATACATATATTGTATCTGTGTGTATTGTAGAACAGATGTCTAGAGCTCTATTAACATCTTCATTTTATTAACCAACTCAAATGATTAAAGTCTGAGCCAACTTTGCACAGCCAGAGAATCGAACCTCAGACCTGTGGCACAGCAATACAATGTCCTAACTATTACTCCACTGAGCTCAGATAAAAATAGGCGAATTCAAATTCCTTATGTCTGTAGTAGTTTTTTTGTTTAACATTTTGCATCACTGTAATGTTGTAAGTAAGATGTTACAGCTCTTATTTACAGCTCAAAATCTATTTAAAAAAAAAAAAAAAAAAAACTTTTTGCCCAAAATGTAATGATAAAATGAAAAATTCAAAAAAGCTCAGAGAACATGTTATTTACACTCCCTCTATGTTCCTGATAATAGTTAATCAACCCTATTTACATATACTTATAGCGGAAGGCAAAGGCTTGGCTCAGATGCTACAATATTTTATCGAATTGTATTTAATACTGTGCCTGCCCATATTTTCCCTATTTTGTAAGGATTGTGAAACTTTTTTATAATTCTCTTTAAATGACCATAAACAATTACGCTTTTTATCTTTTTACCTTACTCACTTTTGTCTCGCTTTTGTCGCCTACTTTTGTCTCTTACTCGCTTAATGGACCACTTTGAACTTGTTCTCGGACCACCAGTTAGGAACCACTGTATTCAGGCATGAAAGAGTTCCGCTTTTAAGCGGAAATCCGCTTTTTTCAATGTCTTTGAGGCTGTTTCTGAGATCGATGCAAAACCCGTCGAGAAATCGCGACCGAAAAATGTGTGTGTGTGTGTGTGTGTGTGGGGGGGGGGGGGGAAAACGAACAAACGCCATTTTTTCTCCTTCACAGTAAACAGAGATGCGTTCCTAAGCCTACACATCATATCTATCACCCTAAATTATTGGTGCAGCGGAATGGAGAAAGGCGTAACTTGTGCCAATCGGCCGAATGACGATCGCGCAGGTTGAAATTAGGTCATGCCTTAATGTTGAAATCGCACGGGGAAATTGCCGAACTTGAATTACGGGATAACGGCTGTTATGTGAACAACTTCTACTGCTACTTTTATTTGTCGTGTGTTTGGAATTCTACTGCGCGCTCTGAAACGCATGTGGGAAATTGCGTTTTTCGTTCATCAGTTTGTGAAGATGATCTTTTGTTAGTTAACCAAGATAACATTATAAATATGGATATTAATTTAAACATTGAGCATAAAGCTTGCTCAGTAGATGCGAGCGAAAAAAATAAATTTAAATTCGAGTGGTTGAATAAATCAATTAAAGGCAAAAGTTAGGGATCATGAAGAAGAAATAGAAATAAAAGTAGGGGATATATATATGTGCGATATAGATTTAGTAATAATTAGAGGTTATTTTATGAGAATTTAATGACATTACGTTTTACGACTCAACGTAAAAGTGTAGCAGTTAATGTTTCGTAGATGTATTAAATTAGTAACGTGCCTTCTGACCTTGAATTACAAGTCAAGAGCAAGCTGCGTTTAGTTTATTGTTTTGCATCAAATTTGAAGTATTAGGTTGAATTAAAGTGTGCTTGGAGTTTAGCAAGAATATAATCTTTGATTATGTAATTATTATTGGGGGGGGGGGGGGTCGGGATTGATTTTTATCCCTCTCGACACTGGTTTAGGAATGTCCTGATTTTAGGTTCAGAAAAAATGGTCACTTTAATAATAATAATAAATAAATGAATAAAATCAAAACTGCAATAATGGAAAAAAAAAAGAAAGTTTTTGAAAACATTTTGATTTCAACACTTTTTAATGTATTTTTATCATGTATAGAAAATGGGGGGAAAATTTTGTACTATCGTTTTTTAAGAATGGAGTGATATATTACTGGAAGAAATTACTGTACAAAAAAAGTTGTTTTTCAATCTGTAAGAATTTGGTTACCTTTTTTTCCACCATAAATTGACCCTTCTTATAAGAATATAGTGTACTGGCTGGTGAGAAAATGTATACATGCATATATATATATGTGTGTGTGCAAAGAATGGGCCTTACGCCATCCCTTGTTGGAATGATTGACGCAAATCCATTGGGGTTCTAGGTTAAATAGTTTATTTCAAAGTTCAGACAGAGGGCAGGAGTCAGGCCGGCGACCTTATTCGTTCCGTGGCTATCTTCTTACATCGCAGTCTAAAGGCTCGAAGCTAAGCTTTACGTTCCAAACTCCTAAAAAGCTAAGTGCGAAGTTAAGACGAAGCTCTCGAAATTTCTGCGCTCTTGCTTAAATACTCCTTAGTTACTACACCTGCTGGCAGGGTGCAGCACGATCAGGAAGACGTTACTCTCAAACGTAATTAGTTAACTAGATTGTCAATCAAGACATGAGAAACACCTGCTTACCCAGGAGTTCTAAAAGCACGTATTAATGAAACCACAGGAAAGTGAAGATATTGTTGAATCAACAATTTTCTCCTTATGGAACTTCAAAAAAACCGTCTCCGAGCGTAATATTTGTATGGCCGAGAAACAAACTTTACAGTAAGAGTAAAAGATTAAAAAAGGATTTTTCAAATAACATTAAATTAAATTAGGTTAAATTAGAAAAGTTTATTTTATTATTACATATATATACATACATATGTATTATATATACACATGCGTATATATATATATATATAATTTTTTTTTTTCACGTTAGATTTTGTATTTGGGTAGAGTTCAGCTTTTTTGATCAGCTTGCACTTTCATGCCTGTGTATTAAAGTATCGTATTGTTAATCTATACATATTGGTTTAAGTTAAACATTGGTGCAACAGTCCGATTACGGGCCAAGGCCAGCACTGCTCAACCATGCCTTTGCCACCATGGGTTCTGGGGTTCGAAGGCATATGCCTCGGTCAGGTGGTCAGCCTGACGTAAGCCCCCAGTGTTTAACTCCCACTGAGGGGTTAAACACTCCAAGAGTTTACAAACACTGCAAGAGTGTCCCAAGCAAGCTTGGCACTCGTTTTATGGATCCATTCAAGGGATGAAAGGCTGAGTGAACCTTTCATTGCCCAGGAATCGAACGCCAGACCTGTGGCACGGCAGCTCAATGTGCAAACCTTTGCACCACTGGGCTTCATACATATTGGTTTACTTGTAATAAATGGAGGGTTATTGTGAAGGGGGTGCCATAATTCAACTTTGCAGACTCATGAAAATTGTCTAGAATCGTTGCTATTTATAGTTTCCATTATGAGGCAGATTAACTTAGCAAGACTAACAGACTTGCTAATTTGTAACTTTGCACATAGATTAAGCCTATTATTTAGACTTTTAGAGTTAAGAATTTGTTCTTTTACTTATTAAAAGATCTATTATAATGTTTCGCATTAAAGACTATATCAAAAATTAAAAGGCAGAAACTATCTAATTGTATTTGTCTATGATTATTTAAGACGCTATTCTGGGTGATAGAAAACACTATGTCATGTTACTGTTGAGTTCAATAAAATTCGTCCCCCCCCTTTTTTTTGGTATATATACTGAGTGTATGTATAAGAATGATGTAATCCAGTGTCCCACCTTGCATATTAATTCTGAATGTAAGTTGCATGAATTACACCATTTGTAAAATGCTACATTAGAGTATTTTGTCAACATCTGAAATGAATTATGAAAACTTGAAACACTGAGCAGCTCCTAAATTTAATTTATCCATTTACTTTCTATGTACAACAAATATATTTATATAATTCATTTTTTTAATCTAGAGTGAAGGATCATTATCAATATGGGAAGATGACGACACTCGATGTTTCTATGAAAATCTTCCTGATTTGAAAGCTTTTATTCCAGGAGTAAGCTCTCATTTCATTTTTAAATAAATTATTCTGAATTTTCTTTCTTTTTCTTTTTTTTCAGTACTTGCATTGAAATTTCTATCTATAGATAATTTCTACCTAATTTATCTGCATCAAATCAACCAATTAAATTTGTCAAATGCAAAAAAGAATTATATATATGTGTGTATATATATATATATATATATATATATATATATATTAAACAGTTTTAATGATTTTGGTTTGTTTGTCTGTTCATCTGTTCATTTATCCCCATTCTAATATATCGATTGCTGCAAACATTGTATATGCTATTGCTACATACTCTATTGAAAATTATGCATATAGCATTAACAGTGGTTAGAAAAACTACTTTTTTCATAGTGAACTAAACCTACAAGTACTTTTTAAAAAATCTGGAGTGACTCCACTCGACTTTCCGAACACAAGATCATTACCAAGCATTTAAATAAATTTTAATCAATGAATAATTCAAACATTTATACCAAATTGAAACTCAATCGAATGCACCGTTTAAACGCTTGCGCACTTTCAAGAATTTCTCCCCATATGCCATTATGCCATAATATAAAGAAATCTTTGTCGTAGCCCTGTAGAAAAACTATTAAGTCCTATACACACCAAAATCAATACCGGTCTTACGATGGTGATTTATAACATATATACCCAATTTGAGCTCAATCGAATATATCGTTTAAAAGCTAGTGCACTTTCAAGAATTTCTCACCATAGGCCATAATGTAAAAGAAATCTTTATCATAGTCCTGTAGGAAAACTATGTCCTATACACACCAAAATTAATACCGGTCTTAGGATGGTGGTTTATTACATATATACCCAATTTGAGCTCAATCTAATGTACCGTTTAAACGCTAACACACTTTGAAGAATTTCTCCCACATAGGCAATAATGTAAAGGAAATCTTTGTCGTAGCCCTGTAGAAAAACTATAAGTCCTATGCACACCAAAATCAATACCGGTCTTGCGACGGTGGTTTATGACATATATACCCAATTTGAGCTCAACCGAATGCCTCGTTTAGGGGCTATCATGTTCACTCACAAACACACATACACACATACATCTATTAAAAATAGCATTAATGGATTCAGAAGACCTCAAACGTGTAAATACACCAAAATCTCGAAGTCGAATTTTTTTCGTGATTACAATACTTTCCTTACATGGTACATGTTTGGAAAGTAAAAATGTAGGTAAGTACTACTTTTAAAATGCAGTCATTCCTTAACAACTTTTAGGAAATAAATTTTACTGTAGGACTCAAGTTACATTCACATTTAAGAATATTGATGCTGTGTTATAATAGGGAAAATTATTGGTATACTAATTAGAGAAAACTGTTGCTAATTATAAAACTATTGCTAAAACTAATTAAGTTTTTAATGGCCCTATGAAATCACATTGAATGATGTCCTATATATGAGAGTGATCACTTTCCATTTTCATGCACAAGCCATTGTGAAACAGTTTTCAGTGAACTGTCCAATCATGGTGAGTTAAGCATTAAACCATTTCATATGGCAAGGGACCACCTATCGATGGGGGTCTCACAACTGTGGAGTTGGTTTCACACAAAGCTTGTTATGATTTGTCTGCCCACTCAAAACAATTTCATGATGGTTTGTGTGTGAAATTGATAATAGCTAAGCATTGTGCAACAGCGATAATGCAACAAAAGTAACGTTAAAAGTAGTTGCCAAAACTCTTTACAAACTAGTGGTATTTTGTATTACCCTACTTAATGCACTACTTTTTTAAAAGTAGCACACTGACACTGTACTACAAGTTGCAAAAAGTTTTTTTTTTTTTTTTTTTTTTAAATATCTGTGTCAAACCTAGACATGATCGCCAATAGTCTATTATGGGCAGCCCAATACAGTTCAGAAACACATGTAAAATATCTAAAATCTTTTGCAGTATTTATAGATACAATGTCAATCAGTTCAGGACAGCAGTTCATGGTCATCATTTGAGTCAGAGTTTGTCAAGCAAAGCAGACAAGTCTGAGAATCTGCCATTCTAAATCTGTGGAGGTGTTTCCTGAGATAGTAATGTGCAGTTATTGTTTTGAAATTAGCTACATACATGTGCCTGGGCAAATCACATGAAATGGTACTGTCCAATAAGGAACAAGTCTTCCCCCTGCCTGAGTTGGAACTAGTTTCATGATATTTGACCTTAAACCTTTTAGTAATACTATGGCAACTTATCTTAATACTAAGGTAGCTGACAAGGCCAAGGGTGGGAATTCTGCACCAATTGCGCCATACCGCGCCAAAACTTGAAACCTGTGTTATCCTGCTACATAAGGGCTTTATCGTACGATTCTGCACCAAAAGAAAAAAACAGTTACTCTGCTCATTACAAACTGCTTAAAAAAAAAAAAAAAAAAAAAAGCACCGCCGTACGTTTTGTTTCTGCGCTCGCACAACTGACTACCGTAATTTATGGAAGAAATGCCGCACCCACGAAAATGAGCTTAATTAACTAGAAAATCAACAGAAACGTCACAGTCACGATCTCCCCACCTCCACCCCTCCGGGAAAAAAAAAGAAACATCGCACTGTGATATATTTTGGAAAGGGGGGTGGTGGATAGATGGTAAAAATATCTCCTTTTTCCCCCCCTTACCATATAATGTTTTAAAGTATTTATTGCTATTTTACGAAACTTATGATTTCCATTTTCAAATAATCAGTGTCCGATTTAAAACATCAATTTTTATATTCACAAAGGCAAATTTAAAGAATTAAATAAATAACTTGTAAAAAACTTTTTGCTTTCGCAAAAAGTTCGGACAGTATAGCACATGCTGTTAAAATGAAAGAACCAGCTGATGAGTAGGCTCCAGTCAAAAGTAAACAATTTTTTTTTTTTTTTCCCCGCTGACATCCAGCTGTTGATTACGTAATGAGTGTGCTTCAGCAAATTGTTTGTTTTAAGCTTTGAATGCTGTGTGATAACTCTTGATGTTTATTCATTTATTACTTCTGATATTTGTAACACTGGGATTTATTTTAAAAGCACTCAGGGTTTCCTAAGCTTGCCAATTACTCGTAGTAGAGCCTTTTACCTTAATAACAGCGTAAGGCAGTACTCATTCGGTACAGTGCTCCTTCACAGGGCGCAAAGCCGCACGGCGAAAAAACACAAATAACTTATAGATGAACTTCTTTTTTTTTGGGGGGGGGGGGGGGGGGGGTAGAATGGTTAAATTCGCACAGGGCGCAACAGACTAATTTTGGTTGCGATTCGGTATTTTAAGAACAATCAGGCCCAGACTGGCTCCTACGGGGGCTCCTTACTGGTGAATTTGGAGGGAATAGAATATTAGGATATGTAATATTTGAAAATTAGGTTTATTTGCCATATTTAACTATTTTAAAGCTGGGGGGGGGGTGATTCTACGGGGGATCCCTTGCGGGGCGTGGTCTGTGGGGTCCTTTGCAATGCCACTGTATCAAAGAGTAAGATTACAAATGAATAAATAATTGGACTACTTTGGTACATTACTCGGATGTATATCAAATTACTTTGATAAGAAAGTGGTAGAGGCCTCGCTGGGGGTTCCTTTCTTATGCCGGGGGCCCTTGTTGATCGCCGACCTGGCCAGTGAACCTGAGAACAATGGACGTTCATGGGAACACAGGGGTGTGGTTAATCAAGGGTAGTGCGTTTTTGCGGTATTTTAAGAAACTTTAGCCCATCAAAAAATATATATATTAAAACCTTCATTAAATTTTAATTATAGTTCTAAAATGTAGACATAAAAAGCTTTTTTTTTTTTGGACTTAATTGAGGAGACATCGGTTGGATTTATGTACCCATCCACAGTGTTTGATCAAACCGCTTTTCAATGGGGAAGGCTCGCATTCTGATTCGTTACACTGTGCTCCGTGCACTGCTAAAAGGTGCGTGATCGGTGGGGGTGTAATCTTTTGAGACAATTATTACTAAATAACTTTTATAATTTTTTGTTGAAGATCGGCAAAAAAAAAAAAAAAAAAAAAAAAAAGTAAACGCCGCGGCGTTTCTTCCGTAAATTACGGTACTATTACTTCACTCTAAAAGAACGTAATTGGCTCAGAACAAACCAGTCAGAATAACGGAGAAAAGAGAAAAAATGTCATTGATCATCATTTTATGGCCAGCACTGCGCTCAAGATAGGGTTCCCCAGGGGTTGGAGGTCGTGACCCCCCTTATTCCCCCCCCCCCCCCCCCCCCCCCCCCCCCCTCCCGGCTACGCCACTGTAATGGAGATTAAAAAAAAAAGAAAAGTTAAATAAAAAATTTTTGCAAAAGTTTTTCATTTAATTTTTAATCTATAGTCTTTGTTATTATTATTCTGGTGTTAAAAATTACGTGTAACTTTGAATGTAGCATCTAATAATATATTAGGTTAAGGTAAGTTTATATTTTTCATTTTTATTGAAGTGGGCTTCTTTTATCTGAGTAATATTTAATACTCTCAAATTTACTAAAAGCTTGACTGTAGTTATATTTTTCTATCGATAGATTAAGAATGAAATTTGCTCCAATTTGTTGCTTCAGTGCTCCAAATCGTCGACACTGTTGCTCCAAAAATCTGCTCCAAATCAGCCTTACCCAATTCCCACCCCTGCAAGGCCACAAACATCAGTCATTTAGCAAAAACAGAGGCACCACAAATAGGCAACTGACACTAACCCCCTCAACAAAAAAAAGTAGTGTCTACTGTAGGTTTGCTACTTGTAATGCATTAATTCTCATGTCTAATGCATGTTCTAAGAGCATGACTAGTTCTTTTATTGGAGCACTCAAAAGAATTCTTATACATTCATGCAGTGAATGGCAGTTAAGAGACATTAATCAAATTATGGTTATTTCTCACACAGACTATTAGTTTTAGCCAAAATTTAGAGTAACAAATCAATTTTTAAATACTTCACAGCATATTTGGCTCTATAGTGAAGGTAATCAAATAGAATATTTCACAGAGATTGTTTTTCAGTTTTCATTATGCAGTTAAAATGAAGACAATTGTTCTTTAAAGTGTTTGTAATTAATGCATATAGCACAATGCATCTTATTTTATTAGTATAAATTCAAGCATAGCCCCACAAATAAAATTAACTGTTTTGTAGATTTATTGTAAAAGCACTACGTGTTCCCATATGTCATTTTTTAAAATTCTAAATATAGCCTTGGCTCTTAGTACTATATGAAACAAGAAATTGACAATGTGATTGAAAATATTTAATTTTTCTTATAAAGTTAAATCTATCAATCTGTGGATTATTTTTTAAACTATATACAATATAAGAAAGGTTGCTATGTCTTGTACATGTTTTATTATTTCTTTTTAAAATTTTTACTATATTGACAATTTTGTATGTTGCCAGTTTCAGTGTTGAGTTTTTGTTTGACATTTGCTAGTCATATTTTGATTTTTATAAGGATATTAAAGCTCATAACTGTTTTGTTAGCACTGAATTGCACTTTTCTGAAAATAAAAGTTAAAAGTGTTCAATAATTGATCATGTCTCTAAAAGCCATGTTTTAAAATTATAAATCAGTAATTATGAGTTTTTTTTTTTTTTTAAATATTAGATGTACTGGAATGCGATGTCATTTTTAAAAGTAAATTTAAACAAATTTAATCATATTTAGTTTTTGTACAGGGCTACAAAAAATATTCTTATACATTGTGGGCTATAACATCATATTATTTGAAGTGCACTAGTGTTTAAGCACTATATCCGCTTGAGTTGATTCAAATTTATTTAAACACTGTTAAAGAAAAATTGTATGGAAAGTCGAGTGGAGTCACTTTAGATTTTTTCTCTTTGAGTTAGAGAGGACTATGTTAGCAGAATGTTTTAGCCTCCCTGCACTTCATAAGTTATATATTTTTAAAAATCTTATTGACTGACTGACTGAAAATTCGATTAGAGGAGTACCTGAACTAAAAAGTCTAACCTCCAGTAGGGCGCAATGTGCATTGTCCGCACATTGATGAGAAGTAAGGTAACGAGATGCAGCGGTTGCTACAGTATGGGGCACGAAGACCCCGTGGAATTCAGTGCATGTCAGTGTGTGCAGAGAGGACTGATCTCGATGGTTGACCCAGAGTCCCCTCATCGTCGAGTGATGATCTTCCTCTGGGTTGCTCGACTGAGATCAGTCCGTGGGGAGGCAAAGTATGGCTTTGGGACGCTTTCTAAAGGTGGGATTCGAGGGATCGAAGTCCGGCAGTTCGTATACTATCTCGCTGGGGAGACGGCTAAGCTGCTCGTGGAAACGTCTCTTGGCTTGAGACAGCAGAGGCTTGATCCTCAGATCATTTCTGATTGCTTTATTGCATATGTGAGTGGGACCATTACGTATGATCCTTAGTATTCTCATTTCGCGTGAGGTGAGGTTCTTGATGTGGGTGGAGGCTGCGTAAGCCCATGCAGGGGCCGCGTAAAGGGCAATTGGTCGAATTAAGGCTTTGTATAGGAGACTTTTGACACTAAGTTTTAGTTTCCTATTGAAGAAGATCTTGCTAATGGCCCCGAAGGCATTCATCATTTTTGTTCTCGTCCTGTTGGCGTGGTGCTTCCAGGAGAGATTTCGGTCTAGCGTGAGCCCCAGGTATGTTGCAGTGGGTACCCATTCGATTGGCGTGGTGCCGATAGTAATTCTGCTTGGTGGAGCCTTTCTGCCCATTGACATGGCAGTGCTAAAAATCTTATTGAGCACATACATTACAAACCTCACATATATGCCAAATTTCATGTTATTAGCTTTTGTATATTTAGCTAGTCAAAGTATCGACATTTAAATACACCCCCTTTTCTTTTGTCATTATTATTATTATTATTATTATTTTCTTTTTTTAAATCATTTACACTGTTTATTAGATATGTCTTTCAAAAATTTTACCTCTTTTGCAAAGAACTTCAAATTGTATTGCATTAGAGTACTTTGTTTTACAAATTGTTGTTTCAATTCTTATGTTAAAGTAATAGAATTATTTAAATTTTCTGTAGATCCTTTTTAAAGATAGCTCTCAAAGTTCCCAACCTGTTGAAACTGTTGATGAAAAACTTGAAGAAGGTAAATTTACATATTTAAATTATGTCAGTTTTATTTAAGCTATGTTACTACTTTTTGTATTTGACAGTTTACAGCTAATTGAATGACCAACATTTGGGATTTAAACAGAGCATAAATAGACAATAGTCTTATTTAAGGTTTTATATAATCTTATTTAAGGTTTAAGTTTATTTGCTCAGAATAGAGCGTTAGTGGAAATCTTATTTAATATAAATTAAAACAAATAATGTTTTTGTCTAAAATTAATGAAGTTTAATAATAATTTCATTAATTGTAACAGGGTGTCTACCGCTCCGGAAAAGCCGGTAAATTGGAAAATGGGTCCGGAAAGTCTGGAAAAAAACGGGAAATTGGATAATGGGTCCGGAAAATTCACC
Source organism: Cheiracanthium punctorium (assembly GCA_038373885.1). Taxonomy (NCBI): domain Eukaryota; kingdom Metazoa; phylum Arthropoda; class Arachnida; order Araneae; family Cheiracanthiidae; genus Cheiracanthium; species Cheiracanthium punctorium. Next base: position 108,366 of record JAWZYV010011777.1, read on the forward strand.
AAAAGAATCATTTTTTTTTTTCGGTATCCCTTTTTTTAACCCTTCCTATTTGTCAGATTGGAAACCGAAAGCAACTGCAACGCATTTTTCGGACCGCGAAAGCATCAAGCCATATGTTTGCATAAGGAGGGAAAAATGGGGGCTCATCCATCGTGGCGGGAGGGTAAAAACGCTGTCATCAGCGCGTGATCATCCGTCTGGTTTGCAATAGAATTTCATTCATTGTTTATTTATTTTAACTCAGTGTTCTGGATTTGAAGTGTAGAAAGACGAAAGTGGCTAAAATTTGTGCTAGAAGTATAGTGGTATTTATTTTTATTGCTTAATATTTCTCAATATTTATGTATGCATGCTCGCATATAACACAAGCAATTGCCCCCTTTTTTTCTTAGAAAGTGTGCGCTCTTTGAGTTTCGTTTTATTTTTTGAATTTAAAGTATTGGATAGTGTTCAATTTGGAGGACTTATCTCTTCATTAGAATGGTTGCTGAAAGTCTGTCGACCGGGCCTCCCAGCAGATATTTTGAAACATTAATATTAACTCTAATAACAATAACATTTAAAATACCCCCCCCCCGGAAATGGAAACTTATATACGCTTCTGTCCTACCTCCAAAAGTCGTCAGGAAATAGTCGGGAAAAAGTCAGGAAATGGACTTTCAGAAATTTGGTAGACACCCTGTGTAAGTACATTACAGGAATATTACTTTATATTTTTATAGATCTAAGTAAGCTGGATTTAGAAGATTCAGAAATACTGGATGTTGAAGTAAAAGAATGTGAAGTGAAAGATCCTAATAAAAGTGATGATAAAGACCTTACTGAAACTCTCATGCAAGAAATTGAAGGTGTATATTCTTCTGATACCTTTTGATTTCTTTGATTTACTGAAATTCATGTATTGTGTGGCATTCTCGTATAGAAATGACTATTTCCTTGATTTCACAAACTATATTGCTTCATGTATGTATGTCTGCATTTGAGGATGCAGGTCCACTTTTATATATCTTAGAATTCCCCTTTTATATTTATATCTGTAGAAACTGTAAAATGGGTTTTAATTTCATAGTATTTTGTCTTGCAGCCTTTTTTGTCTAGTAAATATAAAGTATTTAATTGTGTTCATATTTAAAGAAAACTTGAGACATGTTTGAAAACTTAACTGCCAAGCCCTAAATACATTAGAGCGGTGATTATATGGATTAGTCGGGAACGAGACAAATCTGGTTAATGAAAAATCAAGATAATTGGACAACTTATAAAAGGGCCAAGTCAATTTTTTTAGGCAACTTCCCTTCACACTTTTTCCAGGCTTAGGACTGGCAATTCTAGTAGTGCCTATATTTAGCATATTACAAATGGTTGTTTAGAAGTTAATTTTTTAACTTTTTAATTTTTTTTCTATAAAAATGGTACAAATTTTTACATAAAAGCTCACATAGAAATTACATTATAGTATTATATAGTATTACATATTTAAAAAACAATTCATTGTGATGGTAAAAAGAAATTCTTGAGTCTTCTGCTTCATAGAGGACATTCTTTTTAACACTTTCCAACAAGGTTGAAAAGTGTTTATGATTTTGGTTTGTCTGTCTGTCCGTCCATCCGTGCTCTAACTTCCGTTAATATGCATCGATTTCTACAAAATTTAAATAAGTTATTCTTATCTATTGTACCATTGAAAATGGTATATGTACCATTTATAGTTTTTCTACAGGAGCACTGAAAATATTCCAAATACATTGCACTCTATGGGAAGATTTTCTTTAAAACGTATCATCCTACTATACAGTTATGCTGATCCCTGACTTCAAGATAAAACTTCTTCTGCCATTACTGCAAAAACATTACAAGTTAACACAAAAAGCCTAATAACTTCTTCACCATTTGTGCAATCCGCTTGAAAATTTTCATAATTATGTATAAAAATCTAGAAAACAATCTGTGCTGCTTTAAAAAACTTAAAATCCACCCGTTCCCTCACTTTAAAGTAATTTTTCGCTTTTTTCAGCACTATTTTATTTCTGAGAGTAAACAAGTGAATCACTTGCGTGATGAAATTACATCTTTCAAGTGAATATGACATCACACAATTGGTAATTCCAATACGTTTAAAATAGTTTTTCCAGATTATACAGTTTATTAAATTTTTTTTTCAGAAATAAATTGTCTGCATGGTTATACGAATAGCTGTGTACATAAAACAAAATCTTTCGACTGTGTGAATTCTGCGCGTTTCCAGAAGAGCATGAAATTCGATTTGGGTGTAAAATAAAAAACAAATATGAACTTATTTATTTTAGGTGGATGAAAATTAAATATACAGGGTGTCTACTGCTCCGGAAAATCCGGAAAGTCTAGAAAAAGCCGGGAAATTGGTTAATGGGTCCGGAAAATTCACCAAAAGAATCATTTTTTTTTCGGTATCGATTTTTTTTAACCCTTCCTATTTGTCAGTCTCGAAACCGAAAGCAACTGCAACGTATTTTCCGGACTGCGAAAGCATCAAGCCATGTGTTTGCATAAGGAGGGAAAAATGGGGGCTCATCCATCGTGACGGGAGGGTAAAAAAGCTGCCGTCAGCGCGTGATCATCCGTCTGGTTTGCAATAGAATTTCATTCATTGATTATTTATTTTAACTCAGTGTTTTGGATTTGAAGTGTAGAAAGAGGAAAGTGGCTAAAATGTGTGCTAGAAGTAAGTATCGTGGACGGGATTAGTAGATGATCATACGTGATTTATTCAATCATTTTATTTTCCACATACGTATTTATTTTTATTGCTTAATATTTCTCAATATTTATGTACGCATGCTCTCATATAACACAAGCAATGGGCCCCTTTTTTTCTTAGAAAGTGTGCGCTCTTTGTTTGAGTTTCGTTTTATTTTTTGAATTTAAAGTATTGGATAGTGTTCAATTTGGAGGACTTATCTCTTCATTAGAATGGTTGCTGAAAGTCCGTCGAAGAAGTCCTGCGGGGCACCCGGGCCTCCCAGCAGATATTTTAAAACATTAATATTAACTCTAATAACAATAAGATTTAAAAATTCCCCCCCCCCCCCCAGGTATGGAAACTTATATACGCTTCTGGTCCTTCTACCTCCCAAAAGTCAGGAAAAAGTCCGGAAATTGACTTTCAGAAATTTGGTAGACACCCTGATATATTAAATGCAGACGAATTTTCATCAAATGTTTTTTCTAGTGCCCGTTGTAATTGCTTTTACAACGGGCTTTGACTTCTAGTATATATTAAAAATTGAGTATGAAGTTTTTTATTCTGGTGGATGAAGATTTAATATATTGAATGTAGACATACTTTCGTCAAATGTTTTTTCTAGTGCCTGTTTTAATTGCCTCCACAACGGGCTTTGACTTTTATTTCTAGAGATATTCCGCTATTTGAAATGAAACAAAATTGATATATGTTTAAGGATTACAAGATGAAACTTTCCATCGAAAATAATGTCTGTATAGTTAATAGTTTTTCTACAGAAGTACTCAAAATAATTTCAATACAATACGGTCAGTGGTAGTTTAGAGACAGGCACCTATTAAAGCATCTAATACTGTCCTACAATATGATTAGCTAATAATCCGATGACAATCGTGTGCTTCCCTCAGAAGTTGCGACTTTTGCGATAAATTGCAAATAGGTTGTGAAAAAAATACTTTGAAAAATGAACTAAACTTGGCAATATTTTCATTATTCGGCAATAAATGGAGACAGGTACTTACGTATCCTGACGGTCATTAACTCCAAACTATTTTTTCCTCAAATTTGCTGGCAAACTGTTGCCAATAGTATTCTGAACCATAAATAATTTTATGTGTCCGGCATTTATCTTGGCAAAAAATTGCTCGTCTTGGCAGACTGCTGGGATCATATGTAAGTATCTCAAAAAATATCTAATCTGATTACATTAAGCTATAAGGATTTCATTGGGAATTTCGAAAATTTGTTACTCATGCTCTAATTAACCGATTTAGTGTTTTGTGTTTTGTTAAGGAATGACTAAGGGCTACCTGCTTAAGTGAGAGGGAGTTGCGTCGGTCGCAGGAATTTCTTTGAACGACGAAAACCCGTTAATGTGTTACAACCCAAAATGGGTTAATTTATCTACATGGAACAAAATAGCAAACTTTGAATCTTTAGCTCATGGAAAATTAATTTTAGACTGCTAACCCTTAAAAAAATTAATTTCTCTCTCGATGTGTTTATCCGATAACGTTATGTTGTATAAAAGGAATATTTATATTTTTAACTTACCAGCAAGTTTGGAGGTCTTTATGATTTCGGTTTGTTTGTCTGTTCTGTTGTCCATCCATCCGTACACTGATTTGTGCAAAATTTATGTTTTTTCTGTGTACAGTACCATGCACCGTATTGAAAATGGTATAATTAGCATTTATATTTCTTTTACAGGAGAAAAAAAATCCAATACATCGTATACTACCGGCAGTCATTCTCGAAAATGTATTTTAGAGATATTCGGTTTTTGGAAAGAAAAAAGTTGGTATACATATCATTAAAGCTCTCAAAATAATGCTCTCCATTGAGAATAATGTCTGTATTATTAATAGTTCTTCTATAGGAGCACTCAAAAGAATTCCAATACATTACAGTCTGTGGCAATACATTACAGTCTTTGAGAGACACTGATACATTTCTAGCACCTGATAATGAGCATAAAATTTTTCAGTATATTCTTCAGTTAAACGTTGGAAAAAAAAAAAAAATTAAAAGATTTTTTCCAGGGTCTCATAAAATAGCAATTATAGTGATAATATAACATTATCTTATCTCCAAAACCTCTCCAGTTTAAAGGAAAATACATTGCCAAATTTGTTGCAAAAACATTTTTGTGTTGGAAAGTGTTTTATAATCTATGCGTTTGGCATGATTTATCTTTCTTGTTTATTTCTTTTTAAATGTAGCAATTGAACGTAATCTACAGAATCTTGCCATTGTAGCCATTCCATCGCAGCTTAAGCACATTAAACGCTTCTCTGTGTGTTGCCCCTCTTGACTCTGTAGTTCCATCTGTTTCGTCATTTTCACACTGCACTTCACTATTCGTATCCTGTATGGTCAATATAATTTCTTTGTCGGTCAAAATTTGAACAAAGAAGCTAGTTTGAAAAATGGAAACGTGAGTTACAGCCAATTGCCTACTCTAAGGATCTAGACCAGGGGTGGTATTGCCTTCTCTGGAGGACTTTCTAAAGGGTTCTAACACGTATTTTGGCGAAGTGTTGGAAAAAAACATGGAAAACTTCAAACGGTAGGTCGGCGGATGTGACCTGGTTTTGAACCAGGTGCCTTCCCAGTTCAAAGCGCTAGCACCAGTCTGCCAGTCCTTTGTGAAGAAGTCAGTCAAAAGAAAATGAATCAAGAAACACATTCCTACCCTCTGTAATTCTTGGAAAAATAAAAATCCTAATCCTTTCATTCAGCCCTTTCCATTCTCCCCCCTCACTGAAACTGGGTAGAAGAAAGCAATTGGAGGAGCAGTTTTGACTGTCCTCAGAGAATTTAAGCATAAAAACTGTTTTTTTTTGTGGGATTTCTTTTTTTTTTGGGGGGGGGGGATCTGAATGAAAGGATTAGGTCTTTTCTTTTTCCAAGAATTACAGAGGGTAGGAATGTGTTTCTTGATTCATTTTATTTTGACTAACTTCTTCACAAAGGATTGGGGGGGGGGGGATATATTTTCAGGAATAGTAAATATATTTCTTTAGTTAGTTTTGTTTCTGAATTCTGTGATATAAAGTTGTATTTTTATTAATGTTTAGAAATTGAGGAAGATAATGCTGCTACCAACACAGCAAATAAATTGCTACTTGATGGTTTCCTTACTTCATTGTTAAATTGTGTCAACAGAGAAATAATTGATCAAGTAAGTTAACCTTTTTTTTAACTTCGGCATGAAATTTAAATTGATGAAATATTTAATTCTAATTTTTCAGTATTGTTTTTAAAAATTCACTCTTTTCCTCCCTCTCCCCCCTCCTCATAGGCAGCTGTTGACTTTTGCATGAATTTAAATACCAGACCAAACCGGAAGAAGCTAGTACGTTCTCTATTTTTAGTACCCAGAACTAGGTAAGTATATTGCGATATTATACAAGGTTAGCACAAATGAATGGCCGGTTTTAAAAAAATGTATAATTTCAAAACTACTAAATGTATTGCAATAAATGATACACAAGAGTTCAAGAAAAAATAATTTTGCTTGTTTTGTTTTATTGTCCTACCCCTTTTTCAGCCTGTTTGCTTTATTTTACTTGTGTTTAAGGCCATTTTTCCCAGTATAATATTTTAGGTTGCTGCCAGCTCTCCTCCTCTTTTTCATGGCATTTCTAAAATTATTTAACTTAAGAAAAGTTTAAAATAAGTAAGTTTGGGAGACAGGAATACCTGAAAATATTGTGAAACAACATGTAAAGAGGGCCTGAAACAGAAAGTTTGTTTGTCAGAAATAATTAGTTGCAACATAAGTTAAAAATTCTGTATAAAAAAAAAAAAAAAAAAAAAAAAAAGAAGAAGAAGAAGAAAACATGGAAACTGTGCATAGCCTAATGCGGGAATTGGTTTATATTTCTTTAATTTCATGTTCAATTATTGTAATCATATGTGCAGGAAACACTGAGGCTAGTAGGCACAGTTTTAGATATTGATTTTTATTAAATTTTTGTTAAAAGTATTTTAACAAAATTGAGCAGTACCTTTAAAGCACAGATATTTGGCTACAAAGACCTGGCGTTTCTATGTTTTTAATGTTTGCCGTTTATGGTTAATGGAAGCCTGAACTAAGAGACAAAAAATATTTGCCAACTTGCCCCAGGAGCAAGTTGCCTATACCAATGGGGTAAGTTAGCCTGTGCTTTATAAAAAGTTAAATGAAATTCAAATAAGACTTATGTTTTGATGTTGGAATAAATTCAACATTACCTGTGAATGTTAAATGACTTACTTGTAACAGGTACTGACCAGTAACACTGACCTAAGCTTTTATTCCTTAAATATTGATCATATACAATAAATTACAAAGTTATCTAAAAAAGGTACAGAATTTATGGTAACTATTAAAATTTTCAGGAGATTAAGTCCAAATAAATTCAAAATTTAAATTTTTACACAGCCCCCATACAAAAGCATTCCCAGTTTATTAAAATGTGCCCCCATTCCTTAATTAGGTGATGTACAAAATTTCAGCCTTTCATCATAAAAAGGCTAAGAGATATGTTTAAACAAAGTTGGTAAGAGGCTATTACCAATATTAGCATATTAAGTATTTATACAATCATCATTTAATTTCGTAATTTGTATACAGCCCCTGAAACGTGATCCTCTAATGTGATTTTTTTCCCTTTGAGAGCTCAAGATTGAGAAACCAAATTATCACACGGGGAAAAAAAAAAAAAAAAAAAAACCCAACAGAAATAGTTCTTTCATCAAAGCTGAGACACCATTTTCCACTTCACAAATTAAAGTTAGCACGTGAAAATAAATAAAAATTAACAATATAATTTAAAAATATCTTGTAGTTAGATTATTTCTGAATTTAAATTTGGGCAAACTTAAAATGCCTATAATTGGTATTTATTATAACCCATACCTGTACAGAGAGGTGTACTGGAAGCTCCCACAAGGGTTTACCAGAAGGAGGAGGGCGTTCGGCTGAACTCCTCACCATGAATTATCTTAAAAATAAAATGAAATACTATACTTGTTATAGAAAACATCCAAAAATTTACAGTGTGATTTTTCCTATCCCTTATTCCTTTCCCCATTGAATTCCCGATAGCCCCATTGCCTCGACACTTACAGGCCTAATAAAAAAAATTTTCTGGAATAGATATATATGTATATTTTTATAATAATAAAGATAAAATTTGTAATAAAATAAAAAATTATGATTTTTAAATTCTTGTAATGTACACAACTGTTTTTAACTTAAAATTATTAGTATTGACATTGTAATATTCTTTCAAAATTTTTGTCCTCAATTGTACGCACCTATATGAAAGGGTTAAATAACTGTAACACCATCCCCATATTGTTTCATTGATATACTGTTTTTGCAAATACTTATATGCTCCTGATAAATTACTGCTATTAGATGTATAATGTGAAAGTTTGTCTATCTAGTATACAAATACAAATTTGTTCCATTCAATTGATCGGCTTTAATATTTGCACAGATTTTGTATAACAATATGGAGAAAGCCATCGATGACTTTATAATTTAAAAAATCTACCAGTTCAATTTAATAAAATTTTCCTAATTTTCACGTTTAAAGAACTTCCTTAATACCCTATTGAGTGAAAAATAACTAAAGTGATATCTCTTTTTATATAAAGCTAGCTATAGCAAATGAAGATTCGCTTCATTTTGATATCATGGGCTTAAAAATGACTTAGAAAGCTATACCTCACTTTTAAATTTCAAGTGAGATTGCAAAAGCCTTACATCAATATTTTAAAATTGCTTTAAGTAACACCCCTCCCCCCCCCTCCCCCACGTGCTTAATCATTGCCAAAGTTTAAATTTTTGGTGCCCTATTGCCAGATATGACAAAAAATAACTAATAAAGTAATTTACATGCAACAGAATGTCGTTTTGGAGTATTTAAATGTGGAACATTCATTCTAGTCTGAATTAAAGCTTAAAAAAATATCTGATCTTTCCAAAACTTCATAACATTTCTCTCTAGGACAGTACTGTTATGTCGTAGGGAATAAATAACATTTGGACTAAGTGGAAAATTAACGGGTTTTTATCGTATTTAAAAGTTCTTTTTTTTGAAAAATGAAAATAATTAAAGAAAGTTTTATTTAGGATAATTTTGCCCAGAGAAATTAAGTTTTTGGGTATGTGAGGACATTATGGGGGTTTTGTGTCAGTTGGATTTATAATTTAGAGATCTATGTGCTTGTCATTAATTGCGCGCTAAATGACAGATACATATTTTTCTAAGTGAAATACCTGATATAGTTTCTTTCATAATGGGTTGCACATATGTTGAAAACTACCTTAATGATTTTGATAATGAATTTTACATTTATTAATTTTTTGTGTTTTTTGGTGGCTGACAATTTTTTTTTGTGGCTGACAAAAAATTTTTTTTTATATAACGATCTTCTAGTTCCCTTAATTAATATATTAACATTAATAAATTTTAACATTTTTAGTCTTTTACTAATTTTCGTTTGATTTACAACAATCGCTACTGGGTAGCCATTTTCTTTTGGAGTCAGTACGATCCCGGCAGATACATGCGTTCCCGCGTCCTTGACGTTGCCAGATTCAAGGAACAAGAATTTTTACGGCCGTTCACGATGTGTTTTACATCTTGCAAATAATTAATAAGGAGTTATTAAATTCAAGTGGAAGTGCAAAGAATATTCGTTTACTAAAATATACACTTCGTTATTTACAAAGTAATTTTGGAGACCGTAATTACGAAGTCAATAAAGGGTGCTGACTTAAACATCAACTCAATGGCCAACATTTCGCTGCAGCAATCGAAGGCTGAGTACGAGAGTATGATGATGGCTATAAATATCTGCACGAGAAGCGGCGTCTCTCTCTCCTGTTCCTGCTGTTGTCTAGACTACCCTTGCGGCAGCCTTTTCCCTGATAGACGACTGGAGCGATGGCACCAATGGACGGTGTCTTTGGAAGGATTTTGGACAATGAGACTTGAGTGAAAAAATTCCTAGGAGGGCCCTCCAATCATTAACCCATGGATAAGTCTTTTTTTATACATGCTTCCTTTAACTAATATATTTTTGTCAGCCACCTTAATTTTTTTTTTTTTTTGTGACATGTGGGGTTAAGCCGGAAATGTAAGCTAATTTTTAAAGGCTAATAAGAGGCATTAATATGTGATATTTTCTGGTAATATTGTTTAATTTGATTAATATGGGGTTTATTAAGATCAATTAAAATAAATTTTTGTAGTCTTTGGACTAAATGAAGTAGATGTTTAAAGATTAGGTTCTAGAGTGCCTCATGTGAATTGTTTTGGTATGTTCAGCAATAAGTGTTATGTTGGAAGATAATTGTAATTTAGTAAAATTTGTAAGCTAAATGTTATGTTAGTGCATTATAATCTAGAAATTATCAAAAATGTGAAAAAAGTTGGGCAGATTTAAAAAGATTATAATTCTTTAAGATCGCTTGTAAATACATTGTTAAGAGATAGCTGGTGCTTCAGGAGTTTAAATCTATTATAGTTGTTTAATGTTAATGTTAATAAATGAACTGTTCAACTTATCTAGAGTTTATTTCTTTTGTTTGTGTGCATTTTCTTTTTCACTCGAACTTCATAGAGTTTTTGCAGAAATTTAGATATAACATCAACGGTTTTGTACAGCTTTTTAAATCTATACGATCACTAAGCCATATTAAGTTTATTTTTGTTACTTTATTTGAATCCATTTGTATTTTGGAAATTTAAGGAAATGGTTTATTTTACGGCACCTCTTTTTGAAACGGTCAAAGAATTTTAAAAGCTAATTTACTTGAAAATGAAGTCAAATATTAAGAAATAAATATGTCAACAACAACATATTTAATCCCAACAGTGCAACCTCCTATGAAGATTAATACTATTTTATACAAGCACCGACACCTTCTTAATATTACATCTTGCACATACCCACTTACTCTTGTTTTGCTTTAGTTTTTTAATGATATAGTGTTCAGCAAAGTTCTGTCTCATCTAAAAGTTTCATAAAAGGTTTTGTATGTTAAACAAAATAAGTTTAAAAAAAGGGGGCCCCAGAAAATACCACTTGGACTTTTGCAGTACACCACTGGTTGTGCAGCTATGGTTTTCAGATTCTTTCTCTACACATTTTTTAAAATTTTAACTTTTCATTTTTTGAAATATTGCCATTTTCTTTGATTCCGTTTCATTGTAGGCAATTATCAATTTTATTCCGATTTCATTATAAGCAATTATCAATTTTATGCTCATTTCATTCATTTATACCACATATGGGCAACTGCCAACCTGTGGAACATGTCTAAACCCTGTATAAAACCCATATAAATCCCAATTATACGGCCTGCAACTTCGCTAACATTCTGAAGTTTGGGCTGCAACTTTACGAAGGTTCATACCTGACTTATACCATATTAGCCTAGTACATTTACCAAATGCTATGTTCAACCCATAAAAAAGGTACAAAAATTCGTGTGTAACTGGAAAGTAAATGATACAATAAGAACTCCCTGCTTTTAAGTGAATGAAATCCAAACTGCTTTATCAAAATCCAAACTACTTCTTAGATTAAAACGAGATGACCATATATAAAATGTTTGATCTATTTTTTTGTTTTATAGGTTATTATTATCGCTTTGTGTTGTGACCCACATAGGTTGTAAATATTTAATTGTAATATTTTTGTACACATTGTTTATTGTAATTAAAAAAAATATTTTTGGAAATTGTACTTACTCACTGTTCATTGTAAGTTTTTTAAATCTATTATTGTCTTTGAAATATTGTATATTTATGCTTAAGTTTGTACAGCATAACTCTAGATTTCTTGTTAGTAAATTTAAAGGTTTTTAATTTAGTTTAGAGGGAAATTCTTTTTAGGCTACGAACCCAGAAGCAGAACATCTTCTGCCAATCTGCGACAGATTTTTAGGCACTGAAAATAATATGCAGCATAATTTCACAATAACAGAAAAAGGTTATAGGATTCAGTAAGCAAATTTTATCACAAGCTTGCATTTATTTAATGTTAGTTAATCAGTTAGACATGATCAGACTAATAGAAATTTACATATATAATTTATTGAGAATAAAACAAAACAACCTTGCTTGTATATAACAGTTGTTTTGGTTTACAGTCTTGGATAAAAACTTTATGTACAAATAGATATTCTCAAGAAAAACATTTCTGGTAGATTTTGTCAAATTTTACTGCAATAATCTATTGAGTAGGATAGTGAAAAAACTATTTTTCTAGATAGAATGTATAATAGTTATACAGCAAAACTTTTTGTGGCATTCTTAGTATAAATTGCACATAAAGCAAGAAATGAATCACCAGTTTAATTATCAGGTCATAAACCATAGCAGTTTTAATTATATGAAGCAAGGTAAACAGTTAGCATTATTCTTGATATCACAAGAGAAGAGATATTTTGTTTATACTGACTCTAGCAAAATGTTTGTAATAAGGGACTCCAAGCATGGAAATTATTGCAGCTTTCAAAAATTTTCTGGTTCCTGTATAACCAGATGGAGGGCCATCAAGAAATATAAACACACTCTGATCAACAGTTCCAACAGCTTATTTATCATTGCCATCTGTACATCTTAATCGCATTTCGCTCATTTTCTCAATGTCCGAGCCCCAACTTCATCACAGGAAGCTTCTGATACATGTATTTTATTGAAAGCTCATTAACAGCCTTTAACAATTTGGATTGGAAACTGATTTATGTCTAATTTTTTTCACCTGACAAAATCGTAAATAATGTGTTTTCAAATTCTTATATAACATCGAATTTTTGCATTTCAAGCAAGCAACTTTATCCAGCTGTGCAGCCATTTCAATAAACAATCAGTAGAGAACCCAAAATTTCCTTTTGTATCTACTATCTGCATACATATGCTGCCTGGAGTATTTTTGAAACAATATATTGAAAAACTAATTGCTAGCAACTTGATCAGATCAAGAGGCAAGCAAAATGTAAAACACGTGTTAAACTGGCGTGCTAGAGCCCGAAGCCGCAAATGGGAAAAAATATTTCATTCTTCCACATTTTTTAACAGAAAATGGTTATTTTGAGAATTAGAAAAGGAATTTTTTTCATGACCCTAAAAAAGAATCCGCACACAATACTCTTAAGAAAATAATCTGCAGATAGTAAAAAAGAATCTGTGACGTACGTCTCGCGTCTCTCATTTTCTGCTACGGGGGTTACGAGAGATGTCTGTCTCGCAGTCAGTAGTCTAGCCAATTTGATGATGCTGCTCGACAGACTTCTTTTGCCAGGTAGGATATTGTAACATATAAAGGGATAATGTAAATAAATAATATTAGAAGTATTTTGGGTTTTGATAAAGCAGTTTGGATTTCATTCACTTAAAAACGGGGTGTTCTTATTCTATGATTTACTTTACAGTTATACACAAATTTCTGTACCTTTTTCCTTGGAGTTATGTTATTTGTTTTTCGAGTCATAAGACTCACTGACACTATGTCTGAACTTATCTCCAGTGCAACATCATCATATAAACTGTATTTGATTGAATAAGAGACATGAGCGCGGTAGAGCTATTTTTGCATAAGCCATGTGGTTTCATTTGTTTAAATATGACAGCATGCCAAAGTCAGGAGCTTTCTACTTTTGCACTGCTTAGGAAACGTACACAATCAAACCCATCTCCCCTCCCCTCTTCTCTCCTTTCATATACCTTGTAATTTTTAATCAAACTGATATAGATATTTAATAAATCATGAAATCTCCCTTGTTTTGAATCTTCAGTTAATTTTATTTTTATTTATATATTGCCGTATGTGCATATATTGTCATTAAAAACAAATACTGTTCTTTTTAAATAGAAAAATTTCAAATCTTAGGAATATCAGAACAGGAAAATGTTGTCTTATGTATTTTTGACAGTATTTCAGATATCTTAATATATTTGTCTCATGTTGATATACAAAATTGTCATAGAGTACAGCATTGTTATACAAAAATCGAACAGTATATAAAATCTCAGGCAAGATTAAAACTATATGTCACTTACTAAAACTTTAGATAGGAATGCCAGTAATACACACAAAACCTGTAAACTCAAATCTAACTATATAAAGTGTTATTTACTTTATAAAACTTTAAAATTTATACTTTACTTAGTTACTTATATAGATTATTATTATTATTATTATTTGAACAATTTTAGATACACAAAGCTGCTTTTAACAGGAACAACATTGTTTAAATCTGTGGATGATAACTGTTACAGCTTAACTAAATGCCTGTGCTCCTTAACTTAACAAATTTTGAATCATCTATAAAATGATGCAAGTGTTTAAAATGCTTTTAAACATTTTTTTCTTTTAAAAATTATGGCTTGTTTTCGCAGTTTCCCCCCCCCCCCCTTCCATAGTTCCTCCACACCCTCACAGTTTCTTTTTTTAAATACCGCTGGTTTAGTACTTGTTTTCAATAATATTTATTGTTATTATTGTTTTTTAAATGTGATAATTTTACCATTAAAGTTTTATTTAACTGAAATAAGTTTTGTTCTATGATATGCAATTTTATATTTAATTTCATTTCAGGTTAGATTTATTGCCTTTTTATGCTCGATTCGTAGCAACTCTCAATCCATGCATGCCAGATATTGCAGCTGATTTGGTTACGATGTTAAAGCAGGATTTTAAATTTCATGTGAGTATCGTTATATTAGATTTTTTTACTTATTTTTAAACAATTCTATTTATTGAACTTTAAGTACTGTTTTTAAACTTTAACTTCACATCTATTTGCATTTTTGCAGATTAAAAAAAAGGACCAAATTAATATTGAATCTAAAGTCAAAACTGTGAGATTTATAGGTAATGACCTTTTTATTTAAACTTGTAGTGCATTGTATTATGTTTTGTTACTGCCTTTATTTATTGTTTAATAATGTATCGTCATATAACCTATAATTTAAATCATCAGACTACTATCATTAACAGAATCTTAAAAAATTATGAATGTAAAAGTTTACCCATATTTTTCACTTGAGCAGCAATGTGAAATATTCTGCATAAAACAATTTATTAATTGTAATCTAAAATTTTTGTACATTTTTAAAAGTTTCATTTACTTATTCTTCAATTATCTCGAGTCACATATGTTGTATCAATTAAATTTTGAGACAGTTGTAGCCACCTTTTCTAAATCAAGTAAAAGTAAAAATTAATGCATACATGGAAGAAAACTGGTGACAAGCTCTTCTGTGGCTCTTTGTGAGTACATTGAAAAGAAATGAGTAACCTATTGTTAAAAATGGTAAACAGTATCATTTTTTAAATTTATTTTTTTACAAATGTGATATAGTCCTAGAACATTTGTATTTATTTTTGTATGCTGTAGGATAGTAGTATTTTTGCTAATTTTCAGGACTAATCATGCAAGACTATTACTTGGACTATATTAAATATAAAGGGGTGGGAATGGGGGGGAAAGTAAATCATCTTGCCTTTTGTTTGTATTATTGTTATTACATTTCTTTTTGGTTGAACATTCTAGTTATTTAGCTTATTCATGGAAGATAAAAAGTAGAATATTTTGCAATAAAGGAAAGCTGCTTTATAAGAATAAATTTCATTTAATATTCAATTCTTGTAATACTAAACATTTGCAATTTATAGACAAATTAATTTTTATTTACAACATTATCAGATGTATTCATTTGTAATTATTAGAGTAAATTGATGTTAAAATTGGTAAATGTTTTAGGAGAATTGGTGAAGTTTAAAGTTTTTCCAAAAGCTGAAGCATTATTTTGTCTAAAGGTAAAGTTTTTCCCCCCCCTTCTTCAGTGTTGTACTTTTATTTTACTGTAAACATGATATTTAATGCTATTTACTTTATACTTTCAGCTGCTGCTCTCTGACTTTATTCATCATCATATAGAAATGGCATGTAATCTGTTAGAAACATGTGGTCGCTTTCTGTTTCGAGCACCTGATTCTCATCAACGCACAAAAGTATTGCTGGTATGATAGACTGCTAATTTTTATAAGAAATAAAGTGAAAATTTTAATGAGAAATAAAGAAATGAGCCAAACCTTCAATATTTTATCAGCTGCTTTATTACTACAATTATATGCATAAAAATTTTTATTCATTGTTTTTCGATCATCAAACTGTTTGGCACTCTGTTTCTGCTGTTATATATTTTTTCCTGCTGGATATGTCATATTTGCAGTAATATACTTTGTGTTTTACTAATTAATTATATATATAGGTATTTTTTAACCACAGGATCAAATGATGCGAAAGAAATCTGTGATGCCCTTAGACAGTCGTTATACTACTATGATAGAAAATGCTTTCTATTACTGCAACCCACCAGAGATTGCTCCTGTAAGCATATAGTTTAAGTTTTTCTTTTACATTTTAAAAAGCATATCTGTTGATGTATGAATGAATTTTTTCTATTAATTTTCCAGACTGTGAAAAAGGAACGACCACCTATGCATGAGTATATTCGGAAGCTGCTATATAAAGATTTAACAAAGAATATTGACAAAGTAGTTGTATTTCCCTATTTTAAACAAACTTTTTGATTTATTATGTATTTATGCTGGTATATGTATAGGGTAGTTGAATGTATAGGGTAGTTGAATTGCATTGAACTGATTCATTTTTATTACACAATAGTACATGTTTAAATTATTTATGTACAGTTAATGTCCATGTTATATGATAAAATCTTAGAGTAAACAAAGTTTGTAGCTGGCTGGCTGGCTATGTAGGTTTGTAACTTCAATCTTCTTCAGTGTGTCTGTCAGTCGCATAGCACCGAGATGGGTGATCATAGGCCTACCAAATTTTGTACAGTAGTAATTTACTAGGACAGGTCCTAATACACCTCTAAGCAATTTTATTGAAGTTAAAATTAAATAATTTTTTTAAATGTTTTATGCAATTTTTGGGATTTTTTTTTCTCACTTAATACGTAATAAAGGCAGTAAATACACATGTAATAAAACGATGTTTGCATCTTCGGATAGAGGAAATAATTTTATTTTAAAAACAGTTTGTTTTAAATTGGTTCGATTGGCTTGAAATTTTTCATAGTTATATAAAAAAATATAGAAAACATTCTTGTCTACTTTAAAAATCTGAAAAATCTGCCTATTCCCTGAGTTTTATAGATATTTTGCCATTTTTAACTGAAGGAAATTGCTTGCTTGGCCTAGAAAAGTTAAAAGTTATCGTAATTATGTCATAAATAAAATGATTTGCATTTTTTGCAATTCATAAAAAATTTTACTGAAAAATGTTATAAATTTCAAACTGTTAGACCAATGTGCTACTTTGAAAATCTGAAAATCCACTCTTTCCCATTTTTAACATCTGAGAAAATTGCTTTAATATAGTTACATCTAGAGAAAAACAAACGAACTCCAGATTGTTAGAATGACAGCTGCGTGGTAGTCCTGAACATGGGATCTTCACATTTCAGCAGTTTTTCATATTCAGTGGTTTGAAATGGAGGGTCCTTACATTCATGTTAGAAAAATATTCACTTCTGCCTATGTAAAGAACGGGCTCACAGCTAGTTTTTTAATAAAATGTGACTTTTCTTAATTTTTTTTTCTGATTTTGTCTGTTAGGGTGCAGATAAATATTCCTCATCTACAAAAGTTTTGCGTCAGATGCGAAAATTAGATTGGGATGATCCTGAAACTGCAGCTTATATCACTAAGTGTCTAACAGCTGTTTGGAATGTAAAATTTTATAATATACGTTGTGTAGCTAATTTGTTAGCTTGCTTAGTTTCATATCAGGTAATTAGCTATTATTATGCATTTCACTCTATAAAAATTTTGAATATATTTGTTTAAGATTGTATTTCTTTATTTTATTCTTATTTAGCTAAATTAAAATATATACTTACTAATATTTTTTCACTTTGATGTAGTTGAAATTGAGTATTTAGATACAGTAGAAGATACAAAATCTGCACAGTTTGTTTCCAGGCCTTGTGCAAATTTTAGGATTTTGTGGATTTTGGGTCATAATAAGAAAACTATTCTATTTTCCTCCCTCCCCACCCACAAAATAATAATAATAAAAATGAATATAGGAAAAAATAAGGAAACAAAATTATATAACATATAAAATAATAAAAAATTTTGTAAAATAACATCACAAAGGTTACTTGAATGGCAATACAGCTGTTACAATCAAAATATTTTTATCTTCTGTGGTGGCAATCATTCACCTGAAGCCAGGGACAGGCAACTGAAAAGAAAGTAAACAGAAAACACCAGCGACAAATAAATCGTAACCTTTATGGCATTATTTTACAAAGTTTTTTTTGTTATTTTTGAGTTTTTTTTTTTATTTTTGTCATATAACTTATAATCAAAATCATAGTTTAAAAATACAGAAGAATGATGATGTACAAAATAATGAGATTATGTACAAAATTGTTAAACGTTTTGAAAAGTAATTTAAGAATTTAAAATGCTCTAATTGGAGAGTTTTTTTTTTGTTTTGGTGTGTGTATGTGTATATACACTATCCTTATTTCCTGTTCTATAACACAGATTTTCTGCTCCACAAATCTAAAATATTTCTCTGCCAAACCTTCATTAACTTCAACCTTCATTATATTTTTATCAATCTTACATCATCCTGGCTAGAGATGGGGAGAGAATGAACACCCTGTAAGTGATCACTGCAAAAACATGTTCTCTTCATTAAGGTTCGATGCTTCCAAATATTTTAAGCAAAATTCAAATTCTGGGGGCCAGACCCTCTTCTCCTTCTCCTGTTCATACCGGGGGGGGGGGGGGGATATATTCTGAAATTCTTGTCCCGATATAGAAATTATTTTTTGGGTATGGTCTTGGTCTGAAGCCATTTATTGTCTTTTACTAAGCATGGATTTTATTATTATTGAAGCGACACAGAACAAGTATACTAGTTCTTTTCCTCTTCTAGAGTGTTTCATTAAATTTAATTAAAATACTAATGAGTCTAAGCAAAATAAACAATTATCAGTATTATGACATTTTAGAAGCTTTCAGAATCAAATGTTGTTTTCTAATATAAGTAATATTGTATCAGTCAGGTATGTAATCAAAAATTAGGCCTCGCTTAAATAATTCTCTCTAAAATTGTAGATTTTCCATTTCTTTTTACATACATGGTATGTGTAAGAATTACAAATGTAATTAAAAAGGATCGGAAAAAATTTTGATTTTACATAGATGTGCACATTTGACAGTAGATTTTAATTATATTAATGTATTATAGAACGTTAATGTAATTAAAATATTTTTACCAAAAATTAATGTTAGTATTACTTGATTAAAGAAAGCCAGTGTGTTGGTTATAAAGTTCTGTTTAACATTTTACAATTGTACTTAAATATAGTACTTGTTAAAAAGGACGAATATTTTCATTTTTAAATTGAATAAAATAGTCATAATAAAGCTACCATAAATCGAAGAACCTGTTCTCAAAAGAGCAGGAAAAAGAACTGTTCTTTCAAAAAGAATGGGAACAGTGAACAGCTGTTCTTTGAAAATAATGGTTTTCCCCATTTCTAATCTTCAGGGCTGTTACTGCGTCAAAGCCTGTTTCTTGTGACTAATTCATTTGCAGTTATGTTATTGCCGATCATCTGTAGGTTATCAATATTACTATCAATAATCCTGAATTCTGAAATATCACTTTTTACAATTGGGAATTGCTTATTTAGTTTTGTGGTCATTCTGCATTTTTCTGAACTTAGAAGTTGACAGGACAAATTTCATTGTTTATACTGTATATGGGCTTTGTTATGACTGTAAAATAGTCATAATAAAGCTACCATAAATCGAAGAACCTGTTCTCAAAAGAGCAGGAAAAAGAACTGTTCTTTCAAAAAGAATGGGAACAGTGAACAGCTGTTCTTTGAAGATAATGGTTTTCCCCATTTCTAATCTTCAGGGCTGTTACTGCGTCAAAGCCTGTTTCTTGTGACTAATTCATTTGCAGTTATGTTATTGCCGATCATCTGTAGGTTATCAATATTACTATCAATAATCCTGAATTCTGAAATATCACTTTTTACAATTGGGAATTGCTTATTTAGTTTTGTGGTCATTCTGCATTTTTCTGAACTTAGAAGTTGACAGGACAAATTTCATTGTTTATACACATTGTTCATTGTTTATACACATTGTATAGATAATGTGGATTTCAGATTAGTGGATTTTGGGTCTTCTACTGTATTAAAACTGCATGTTTTGAAACCATTTTAACTAGTTCTGTTGATTATTTATTCTCAGTCTTATACTTTGAGTATATCTGGAGATTATAATATCATAAAAAAACTTATCATAGTTTGTTCTCCCCCCCCCCCTCTTCAAATAAGAGAATGTTTATAGTACTTATTTCAGTATTTGTTAGCTTTCATTTTAAGCTTGGTTACACTCTCAAATGTTATTTGTAAAGCAGAACTATATGATAATATAAGATGTTAATGTTTCAGGATTTTGTTTGGTGATTTATGTTATTTACATACTATGTGGTTTAAATTTCATTAAAAAGAAGTGTATTATTTTGATTTTCAGTGATGGGATTTTGATAGTCTCTGTACTTAAAGATGAAAAGGAAGAATTTGCATGTATGAAATATATGCTGCTACTTTTGGGTGGTTTTCTATATGTATACAGAGAGAGCGTCCGAAAAAGGTGGTAACGGGCTTTAATTTTTTATGTTAGATAGGTGGTCAATGTAAATTGAAAAAATGCTCAAAAATATGGTCGGTAATAAGATTTCATTATGAAAAAATTCCTCTTCATTTGCAAAAATTTATTCTTTTTAAATTTATATACTATCCCCCATACAAAAAAATTCTCAGTTAGTAAATTGTGCCCCATACACTAATAAGGTGATGCACCAAATTTCAGCCTTTCATCATACAACATCTCCAAAATATCTTTAAAAATGATCGATGACTAGACATGATTTAGAATGTAGACACTTATTGCTAGAGTAGGGAAAAAAAAAAGATTTTCTTTTATAATTTCTGTACAACCTCTGAAATGCGATCATTTCACATGATTTTTTCCCTGCAGGTGCCATTGAAAAGTGGTTTAAGTCAGTGTTACATTTGACACTTTTAAAGATATAATTCTCAAATTTTGTATGTTACCTCATTAGTATATGGGGCTCATTTTACTAATTGAGAATTTTTTTGTACATGGGTTGTATTCAAATTTAATAAGTGTAACTTTTTGAACATTAACGAGAGGACTTTTTTCATAGCATAATTTTTTTTGAGACCTTATTTTGAATAACTTTTCAATTTACATTACCCACTTATCTCTACATAAAGAATCAAACCTGTTACCACCTTTTCGTGACACCTTGTATATACACTGCATGACAAATGCTAAGGAACAAGTGATTTATACAAAATTGTGTCTCAGACAGCTGACTAATAACACTAATTTCAAGTTCAGAGGGCGTGTTTACTCTTCTGACCTAAATCCTATTGAACATGCCTGAGATGCTCTTGGCAGACGTATTGCAGAAAGAACCATCCCTCCCCAAACAGAGCAAGAGCTCAAAACTGCCTTGACAGAGGAGTGGGACAATATCACCCATGGACTCCTCGATAATTTAGTGAAGAGCATGGAGAACAGATGCAAAATATGCATTAGTGTCCATTGTCAACACGCATCTTACTAAGGTACTCATGTCTGTCTGCATCATTCTGACCTGTAGATCAATTTTTTGAGGCTGTTTGGGAATCATCCAAGGAGCATCTTTTTTATTTTAAGTTTTAATTCTTCAATGTGGCGATATCTGTACCATTCTGCACTGTAATAAGTGCACATCATTCCTACTAAATATGTACTTAGTTCCATTTCTTCAATTATTCCTAAAAACGTAACTGTTCCTTAGCAATTGTCAAGCAGTGTATAAACAATTGTGAGTAATCTTTTTATAGCAAATAATGGAATAATCAGTGAAGCTGTTTTCACTGTTGTATCAAATTTCAGAATAGTTGTTTGAAATTGGACTGCCTTTGTGTTAATTTCAATCTCTCATAAATTTTTACTGAATAAAAGTATATGGAAAATTTGCATGAAATTAATGAAAAATTATTTTTAAATTTAATTTCATTAGTAATAATAATAATAATAATAACTTTTGATATGTACTAGGATAAATATTAATCTAATTTTTAGAAGAAAAAAGGAATATAGTTAATCTAATAATCTAGTATGGTTTAATGTGTATTTTAACAAAAATTAGATTAAATGTCAATTTATAATGTATGTTTTAAATGTTGTAGGAAAGTGTTGGCCCTCAAGTTGTTGACGGTGTTTTAGAAGATATTAGACTTGGCATGGAAGTTAGTATATTTATTTATTGTTAACTTCATAAATGTTGAGTTTTGAGGTCATAAGGACCTCAAAATAAAATAAATTGATTGTTGATATAGATCAGTGGTATTCGTTCTGTTGATTATAACCCTATTTGGGGTGATTATTTTGACTTTTGGGTTGGTATGCTCTCTGAAGCTTATCCAAAAAGAATACCATTGATAATTGATATAGATAAGAGGTTTCCAACTTACAAATGTTCGTGGGCCGCAGTTGTGTACAATACACCTGTCAAGTGGCAGGCCGCAACGTTATCAGGTTCTTAGTCAAGTTATTTTAGAGTTTAGGGAGATTAAAGACATTGATCAAAAACTGGCTAACTTCCACCAAATTATAAAAAACAAAAACAAGAATTAAATTACAATTAAGGTGGCTCCTATCAAGTCTACGGACAAATTAACAGACATGGAAAGTTGGGGGGGGGGGGTGTCAACACAATATTGACCAATGCCACAAATAGTATTAGTCAATATTGGTTAATTCTGAACTAACTAACGAGTACCTTACATAAAATGTAAGTAGCACATAAAGGTAATTTCTTTCTAACTTAAGTACATGAATTACTATATTCCAGTTAAAAATTTATTTCAAGTAAGTTGTAACAAAAAATTCAAGTATTAAAAGGTGGGGGTACACTGTCGAGGGATTTCCTGTAGTAAAATGCAGGGATGTTAATTCTGCGCCGAAACACAAATTCTTGCGCCGAACTGCGCTTTTAGCCGATTTTTGCGCCGAATACGTCATTTTGACTCTTTCAGGGTGCGCCGAAACACAAATATTGCGCCGAACTGCACTTTTAGCCGATTTTTGCGCCATTCTGCGACGAATACGTCATTTTGACTCTTTGTTAAATTTTTGCCACGCTCATTTATCTTTTAAAGCATGTATGGAAAGCTAGTTAGCAGTAAAGCAAGATTCAAACTGCGTACGAAAGCTGCATTCCGAAGCCATTCTACACGCCCCGGATCGGACCAGTCGGGCTTTGTTAGTCACCTCAATCAGGGCCGGCCAGATAGGCAAACAAGTACTAATCATCGCAACGGTTACCGTTTTTTGTTTATGAAGGGGCACGATTTGTTATTTGGAGATGAAACATTATGGACGAATTCGTTTTTCAACATGTACACATGCATTGTTTTTTTTTTTTTTTTTTTTTTTTTTTTTTTTTTTTTTTTAATTGATATTGTACCTTTTTGAGAAAGAAAAATGGAGGAAAATGTTTTTTTGGTGCAAAATAAATCTGCTGTCTTTAAATGAAAACTTAAAGGAGAAATCAATACGCCTTTCATAACTTGTTTTTCGAAAAGTTTTTATGTATTCACACTGTTTACAAAAGCGATTCATATGTTTTACCTTTTCGATTAAAAATTTCCTTTTCGAGCTTTAAAAAAAAAAAAAAAGCCCCCTCCTCTGAAATGGGTAATGATCCGCCACAGCTCTATGTATTTTCCCGATTTGAACTGGCACTATTTTTTTCGTGCCCCAACACTGAAGCAGGTCACGAGCCGCCACTGGCTGTTATAGAAAGTGGACAGATTCTATTAACGGAAGGGAAGGACAGACTTGCAAAAACATTAAAACTATTAGAAGAAAATGAAAAAGCTCAAGAAGAAATTAATAAAAATAAAAAAAAGAATAAATAGAAAACTATATAACTTATGATACTTAATTTGTAATCTCATTATTAATTTCTCATAATCTTAATTTTTAACTTCTTAATAATTCTTAATTTCTCTCAACAGTCATTAAATATTTTTTGTTTACATTTGCTTTGTATATTGTGTTCAAGTATTATAGATGAATATGTAAATATTAGATGAGGTTAAATTACTGATACAAAAGCATATGCTATTAAAAGTACACACATTTAATTATTCTAACCATCAAATTTATTTTGTTTTCGATACTGCTTACCAATTACGTGTTGTTGTATAAGAGGTATAATATTTAGGTTTTCAAAAATCTCCATTTAGTACTACTTGTGATTTGTAATAGAACCAAAGAATGAGATAGAAGCTTTTGTTTTAAAATTTTGTTTTCATTTTATTTGTGCTCTCTTTTTCGAGAGGAAGATTCCCTAAATGATTCTGAAAAAGAAAAAAAAAAGGGACAGGGATTGGCAACCTGTGGCTCGCAAGCTGCATATAAATAATACTCATGGTTCTTGAGTAGGAAAAAAATGACTTAACCACAGAAAGGTTGCTGACTCCTGATATGTATTGTTTTTACCTAGTTGCTGATAGCATAGCCTGTACACACCCTTTTTTTTCCAGAGCTTTCCTAAAGTGCTTTCAAATAGTGTTTCGCTTTTAGCAAATGGTGTTTGCTCGCAAATTTTGCTTTTCTTGTATGCATTTATTGTGTTCCTTAATCTTCAATTTTATGCTCCAAAATCATTTTAATTCTGATATCGAATCTTAGTTTTCCTCTCGGAAACTATTTTTTTTGTGCTCCCGAGGTGCTCCCAAATGGAATTTTTCTGCTCCCGAGGTGCTCCCAAATGAAATTTTTTCTGCTCCCAGGGTGCTCCCAAATGGAATTTTTCTGCTCCCAAATGGAATTTTTCTGCTCCCAAATAGAATTTTTCTGTTCCCAAATAGAATTTTTCTGCTCCCAAATGGAATTTTTCTGCTCCGGAGGTGCTCCCAAATGAAATTTTTTCTGCTCCCGGGGTGCTCCCAAATCGAGTGTTGGAGTTAACATCCCTGAAAATGTATCTATGGTCAAGAAATTTTTCCGTAAGCTCCCAAAAGTCTGGAAAAGTCAGGAAATTGACTTTAATGACTTAATTCCTACCTTGACAACAGGCAATGTTTATTGTCTGTTATTTGCGAATAATCTTGTCATTTGGACTAAAGTCCGAGAGCAAAAGGTAGAATCTACAGTAAGACATAGGTTAAATCATGTACTTGATACACTTTCAATATGGTGTATCGAAAATAACATGATAATAAATCTGGAAAAGACTGCTGTTCAGTCTTCTTCGCTTACACATCAAGGATTTTCCTCTGAACGCTATAGAAATGAAGTGCTTACCCACACAAATAAGTTTAATTACTTAGGAGTTATCTGTGACAGCAAAGTAAACTAGAAGTCCCATGTAGAATCAATATTGAACCGTTTTTTAAATAGGGTAACTATTATAAAGCGTCTGGGGCAGGATCCATGTGGGGAAGTGACAGATCAGTTTTAAATATTACCTTCAGAACTATCACACAACCTTTAATTACTGTTGCGAACCACTTATAACAGCAAACAGTCAAGCTTTGCAGAAGTTGGAAACTTTACAAAATCAATCTCTAAGATTCATAATTGAAGCCGTTAAATTGACAGCGATTCATCTAGGCTACTATTGAGAAACAATAAATGTATTAAAGTTATTATTAAAGAAAAAGCCTTACTTTTGTATGAGAAATTAATTAGAATGGGTGATCCTTTTTGGATGAATTACCTAGTTGGTACTACAAATTTGAAAACCCAAAATGGGTTCATCCAGTCTGTTCAAGCTGTTCAAAATGATATGAGTTACCTGACAATATTCAGGAAATTGCAGGGCAATTAAATCTTTTGGAAATAGTCAGAGTGAAATGAATTTGATCTTGGCATTACTTTACAAAAAAAAGACACCTCTGTAGATGTATTAAAATGTTTTGCCCTTGAAACAATTGACATGAAGTGCCCAGTTCCTGAGTGGCTGCATGTCTACATGGATGGCTCCTTTTTTGAGATTATGACTCCAGGGTCAAGATTTTTTTTGAGCCTTTTCTTCTTTTATGCCTCTGCGGGGAAATAAATACAGAACAACTTTCGACAGAGAGGTGGAGGCCACCAGAATTGCTCTAAAGCATCTATTGGTCCTTGTAGTTAAATTTACAAAAGTGGTTTTGTTCTTTGATTCCCAAGCAACAATCCAGGCCATTGACTCAGCTAGTCCTTCTTCATTGGGCAAAATCCATCAATATCAGGACTATTTGAGAAAGTTGGCTTTAAAGAAGAAGCATGTGGCACTTCAGTGGATTCCTGGTCATTGTGGAGTAAATGGAAATGAACAGGCCAATTTTCTTGCAAGAAGGGGCTCTAAATTGCTTCAGTTAAGATGTTCAACAGTATCTTATCACTCCATTAAGCTGTACAATACTAAACAAATTATGTCTAAAAATTTTAAAATGCGGCTATTTAACCATTTGCAGTCAAAACAGGGGAAAGTTGTTGATCTTCTAGCCATTCCCAACAGTCCACATCGTGAAGCTGTTGCACAGTTCCGTCTTTTGACAGGTCACAACTGCCTGGGAGAGCATCTCCATCGTTTAGGGATTTTTGACCAACCATACTGCCCTCTTAGTGATATGGTTGAACCAATGAATCGAGCCCACCTCAATCATTGCTTATCACTTCATAACGGCTCTGAGACGGTTTTATATTGAATGAGCTAGTGAACTTTTAAGTCAATGACTTTGATCAATTTTGTACTTTAAGTCATAGTTTCTTTCTTGTACTTTACTTGTTTTATTTTTACCTTTCTTTTGTATTGCTTTGCCATTAGAAATAAAAAATTTTGAATTCTCTAATCTAGTCCTGACACCTTGTTTATGATTCTGAAAAATCCACTCGCTACAACAGAAAAAACTTTTACAGTTAATCAATTTTACAGGGCTCACACTAGCTTGGGAAAAGTCCTTAAAAAGCCTGAATTTTCATCATTCTAAATGTACTAATTTTTCTTTATTGATTGAAAACAGAAATCGAAGAATGTGATTTTTCAGCCTAGCAGAATGGCGAGTTATCCCATTAAGGTAGTAAGGTTGATGTCAAATAGCAGCTATCATACAGATGTGAACTGTTGATGAGAAATTTCATTACAAAGAGTGGTTCTTTGATTGTTTTCGTAAAAAATGTAGAACAGGAAGAAGAATTTGCTTACTTCCAGTTTCTTTGTGTTTTTAGATTATTTGATTGATGGGTTATTCAGTAAAAGAGAGATAGCCTTTGAAAGACCTCCCCTCCCCTCCATTGCAGTGCTATTGGGGTTTAGTGGCTACTCAACAGCAGTAGTGTCAGTTTTTGAAATAACATTTGAGCTTCTATTGCATATAACGATAAAGGTAATCACTTACCTATTCAGATCTGATGTGAGGATGTCAGTGTCAAGTTAATTCTGAGGGTTGCAAAATTAGATTAGAAGTTATAATATATATATAGTGTGCAAGAAGATATTGATTAGTAATAAATGCAAACATGTATGTTTATTTTCACAAATTTTGCCTGCTGACTGAAAACGTATTCGAAGTGGGTATTATATCATCGGAATTTTTTTTTTTTTTTTTTTTTTTTTTACAATGGCCTCATTAGAACAAAAAAAAAATTTCATTTTTTTTCAATAAAATAAATAAATAAATAAAATACAATAAATAATTCAATAAATAAATAAATAAAAACAAATAAATCGAATTTAAATCTGTGTAGTTGGAGAAACATACATTAGAGAAAATATTAATTTTGGATTAGGTCCATAACTCAACCACAAATATTTCAAGAGGAACTTTCAAATTTATCCACAAATACGTAACTTTTTCATATCTTATGTTTACTTATTACTTTGTGGCTACATCCCCATCAGCCTTTCCCTGCCTACACCTCTGTGTGGCACCAATTAACATTTGCTGTGTACTGAGTGAACCTGAATTTGATAATTGTGGACATTATTTCTTTAGCTAAATTTTGGGAAATCATCCTTTTCTGTGTATCTTTTTCTTGAAGTATATTAAGAAATACATTAAATTGAGTGCCTTTTCTTTCATAGCATTAACATGATTTTTATTAAAAAATGCACAGGTACTTTTGTACTATACCCATTTTCCCCTCTCCATGAGGGAAAACGGGGGTATCAATACTTGCCTAGCTGAAAATGACACTGTAGTAAAGTATTTTTATAACTTTAAAAATAATGCGATATTTTCAATCTATATAAGTCCAATCAGTGGCGTAGCGAGAAATTTTTCATGTGGGAGGGTTACGACTACTGCAACTCACATGTATGTATGTGTGTGTTATAAGGGAGTGAAGAATATACATTTTGTATGGCAAAAAATTCCTCATGGGGTGTGTGTGACTCCCCACCCATCTGCCGCCCTTGGCAACGCCATTAAGTCCAAGGTATGTAATATATATCAATAATTTAATTAACATAAATTTAACAGCTTGATTTTAGCACCTTAAAAAAAAAAAAAAAAAACGTGAATTTTCCACCATTTTCCCCCACCTGACCCTACTAACTGTTTTTGTTTCTTCCTCAGCACTGTTCAATGGAGGGAGTTGCTGCCAAAAAACAAAAACTCTCAGTATCCTGATGATGGTCATAACATGTTGGCTGAAAATACTCTAACTTTTAAAGTGATTTTTAGCATGGGATGTTTTTAACTTATAAAACTATGGACTAATCCGTATCATTTATTCTACTATAAAATAATGCTATTGATATCAGAAGTTGCCTATAAGAAGTTAAAACAAATTTCTACAACTCTGTTGATAGAGAAAATATGTCGTAAACTTTATAAAATAAACTGAAACTTTTTATTTTACTTTGTAATTTAAGAAAAGGTAGTTATTAAAATTCAGATTTTTTAATAGGTAAATCATCCAAAGTATAATCAAAGACGTGTGAGCATGGTGCGTTATCTTGGCGAATTGTATAACTATAGAATGGTGGAATCAGCTGTAATATTTAGAGTCTTGTATTCCTTTATTACATTTGGTGTAAATTATGATGGTAAGTACTTTAATTCATGTGAAGTGTTCATTGATCATTAGTTTGATCATTCTCTGTCGTTGGTTCGCAATAAAAGCTCCATACAAAAAATTTTCCTATTAAGTACTGAACTGAAAAAAGCAATTTTGCAAAGAGAATTTTCAATGCATAGAAATTGATAATGTGAACAGGGTATTATATATTTAAAGTTCAACAAATGCATCAATCACTTTTTAAGCATTAAGAATGGAAAACTTTAAAATTAATTTTTATCCTAAGTGCTAGTTATCCTAATATTATAAATGCGAAAGTGAGTTTGTTTGTTTGTTTGTTTATGACGCTTTCACGCCTAAACCGCTGAGTCGATTAGGGTGTATTTTGGTTTAGATATAGATGGGACCCTGGAGTTGGTTATAGGCTACTTAGAATTTTAGATTTTTAATTATTCATTAAAAACCGTTTTTACGTTGCCATGCTTGGCGAGTTTCGCCCGTATCAAATGATTCATGTTTTGAGCTAACACGAATGCTATTACTTCAATGAAGAAGCGCGTGCGAAAAACATTAAATACCACGGAAATTATGGCAGTTTTATGCCAAATCTATCTATCTCTAATAATAAAAATGAATGTTCTCCAGACAAATCTACAGAAAGCAGAGCTTTGAAAATTTGAGCATGACTGAGCCCATAACTTCGGTAAAGTGCACCTGAGGCTCAGAATTTTGAAATTTTAACTACTTTTCTAAGTATTAATTAAAAGCCGTTTTATCGCCCGCACAAAATGATTTATGCTTTTGAAATAAAGCAGAAATTCTATTTGCAAAATCACATGCTTTGAAAACCATAAATTTGTATGAAAATTATGTTGATTTTACGCCAAATTAAAAAGCATAAGAAAAGGGTACTTACGTATTATCCCGGCGGTCCACCAAGACGAGCGATTTTTTGCCTAGATAAATGCCGGGCACATGAAATTATTAATTGTTTTGAAGACGATTAACAACAGTTTGGCAACTCATTTGATGGAAAAACAGTTTGGCGGGAATGACCGCCAGGATAATACGTAAGTACAAAAAAAAGTCCAGATGTGTTTCTTAAAGTTCATAAATTTCTAAATCCTTCCAATAATATAAATGTGTACGTTTGCGTGTTTGGATGTTTTTGACTGAATCACACAAAAATGGTTGAACGGATTTGGAAAAAATTGTAATGCAGATAGCCTATGCCCTGGATTAACATACAGGCAACCTTTCAAGCATATAGCATAAATAATTCTTTTAGAAAGACACTCAAAATAATTCTAATGCATTACGCTCTATGGAAATTTTGTAGTTACTAAACCAATTCTAAAACTTTTTTCACTGATTGAAAGTTACATTATTCCTGAGTATTATTGTTTGTTTGTTTTTCGATTAACCCTTTGAGGCGCAACCCTTTCCCAATGCTGGAAAAAGGGCAGCCGTTGCCATCGCTCGACTTAACTACCAGCAAGATGGCGGACGATCGAAACATTCATCGCGTGCCACAGATCTAGAGACCTTTTTTTGATGCAGCTGGCAGTGCCGCACAGCCAGCTGTCGTCAAAAAAGCGTCTCTAGATCTGTGGCACGCGATGAACGTTTCGATAGTCTGCCGTCTTGCTGGTAATTAAGTCGAGCGATGGCAACAGCTGCCCTTTATTCAGCATTGGGCAATCTATCTAGCCGTTCTCGCATTCTTCCATTTTCCAGCAGATGTCAGTGCATTTAAAAATAATCGTGACCATTTTTTTATGGGAAATGACGTGCTAAAAAGTAAAGGATTCTCGTGGAGCTATGTCACCCGTACCAATTTTTTTATAGAAATCAAATCTATTTTTCGTGACTGGCAACAGTCAAAACGTCAGAGTTTGGTGTTCTCAGAACGGGAACACTGCGCGTTAAAGGGTTAAGACCGATTGACTGCACTAGGGTCCTAGGTCTATAAGGAGAATTACTCTGTGGGGAACTTTCTAAGGGATCCTAGCCCGTATTTACGTGAGGTTTTTTTTAGAAAACCACGGAAAACTGCGTGCGGCTGGGTCGACAGGCGCGACCGGGGTTTGAACCTGGACACTCCCACCTTGCAGTTTAGAGAGCAGAACTTCTTAGACACTGGTGGCACCCTAAGTGTTATAGGCTACCTCTAAAGAATATATCACAGACAGTTCTTTTACAGGGATACTCTATGTGTATCTCTGTATTACATTATGCTCTATGTGTATCTCTATATTACATTACGCTCTATGCGTATCTCTGTAAGTACTGAACCGATTCCTAAACTTCTTTTACTGATAGTAAGCTACACTATTCTTGAGTATTATAGGCTAAAATTCATGCATGTAGCGTAAATAGTTCCTTTTCAGGAACACTCAAAATAACTAATACATTACGCTCTCTGGGTATCTCTGTAACTACAGAACCGATTCTAAAACTTTTTCACTAATAGAAAGCTGCTCTATTCCCAATTAACATAGTCTAAAATTCATGCGTATAGCATAAATATTTCTTTTACAAAACAGTTCGCAAATACTGTCGTAACTGTCTCTATTCGCCAAATGCCTGAAAAAAATCTAAATTTAGTATGTCTGCATACTCTATTATTTTAAATGAAGTATACTGCCATGCATTATACTTCATTTAAAACAAGTAAAAAGCAAATAATATTTAAATGCAGTTTCTTTTTCCGCAAACATATTTGTTATTCACACATGCTTCATTTCTTTCGGGACCTAATTCTAAAGCCGACGCGGACGAAGTCGCGGGGAGCAGCTAGTCAATTCATATATGAAAAGAAATAAGCAATGCCTTTGACACTAATATTTTAGTCAAGGTCTTTGTGAACATTGTTCTCATATTATTTTTGAAGTAATTTTGTGCTGCCTAAGCCTGATAAATGATAAAACATTTTCATATATGTACCTAATATTGTT
This sequence comes from Cheiracanthium punctorium, assembly GCA_038373885.1. Classification (NCBI taxonomy): domain Eukaryota; kingdom Metazoa; phylum Arthropoda; class Arachnida; order Araneae; family Cheiracanthiidae; genus Cheiracanthium; species Cheiracanthium punctorium. The sequence continues at coordinate 140,223 of JAWZYV010011777.1, forward strand.
ATATTTTGTAGAAAATTGAAAGTGTTTAGTAATCTAGTTCAGATAATTTTTAATCAAAATGCTTTTGATTTATAGTGTGTGATTGTAATTCAATTTTTATTAATTATTCTCTCTTTTTTCAGTGTATTTCTGTTAGATTGTCAAATGTATTTTTGCACAGATCAGATTTGTGTCCTATTTTTCTTTACATGAAATATCGAAATGTATTCTTATTATTTATTGTAGTAATATAAAAGTTAGATCTTCAGATTCGGATCTGAAAATAGATCACTTTTTTTTATGTCTGCAATATGGATATGAAAACGGATCATCTGTTTCTTATATCCATGGATGTGGATATGAAAATAGGTAATTTGTTGTCATATCCGTGGATACAGATATGTTTGGATCTTTTTGTTTGAAAATTATTTTGAAGATAAATCATATTGAAGTGATAATTTCATACAGAATGTGTGAAATAATCTACTATAAGGATAACTTTCACATCATGTGTATTGCATGGATTAAAAAAAAATAATGTAGTGGCTAAAATTATTAATCTTAACAAAATGAGCATTAAATTATCAAAATGCTATTACCAAACCAAATAGCTTTTCAAATTTACAGAACCTCTCAGGGTTGCCATCTGTCAAGGAGAACTGGGAAAACCTGGAAAAGTCAGGCAATTTTATATTGTTTAAAAAAGTGGGGAAAATGACAAATTTTGGTCCAAATCAAAGTAATTAACATTATTTTTAAGCAATAAAATTTATGTAAATTATAAAAGAAATAAGTAATATTATAAAATGATTTGATTTTTTCATTTCTTTGACATATCCTCTAAAGCCATTAAAATATCCGCAAGATCCTCTGAAAAAAAAACAACAGATCAGGATAATTTTGTTTCACTCCGACGGATCCAGATAATTTTTCTTTGCTTCTTTTTGTCCAAATATCCATGCTTCCATGGATACCTAGGCTAGAAATTAGTGGTCGGTAGTCTTAAGACTCCTTGCCTTTTTAGAAAATCTGTTGTTGCCATGCACGATATGAAATACTATCGTTCCCCCATTTTCCCCCTGCTGTATCATTCACTTGCATTTTGTTTCTTTTTCTTTTCTCGGATACGTCTTAGCTAAACTAGCGTTCCTGTTACAGATTATTTTCAAATATTATGCATATATAGTGCTGCAACTAGAGATTATGTCGCCCGGGACAAACCTTTGTTTTGGCGCTCCCTTCTTTCCATTTCCATTTTAATGTAACAGCACTATGCCTGGGGCAAGTGCCCATTTCCCCTCCCCTAGTTGCAGACTAGCATAGAGTAGAAAAATGCAGATGGCTCCGAATACGATAAGATTTGTATCTAAAACAAATGTTTTTGGCCATTTTAGGGTCCGAAAATTTGCGGAATCACGAAAAATTTGTCGGTAAAACCAGATGCCATTATTTTATGATTACATTTTTTCCCCTTGTTCTTGTTGTTGTGGAAATAAAGCATAATGGCAGCCTTACACAACTTTTGTGAAAGTATAGATTTCATTAAGTGAAAAAATTTGGTAGTTTAAAATACAAATCCCACCACACTTTTGAATTAATATATTTTGAAGTTTTTTAAATAAAATTATGACCCATATTTTGTTTTAGAAGATAATCTCTTAAAATTTACTGTAAATGAAAGTACCATAAAATTGCACCTCAAAAGGAATTTAAAAAAAATGTTGTTTGCTTTTACAAATATTCCTCCCGCTAATCAAAACATACACTCCTTCATTTTCATTATTATACTGATATTTTGCGATTACAAAACTTGAATTTTTTATGTTTTTTGTTGAAATAAAGCATAATGGCGGTCTTACACAATTTTTGTAAAAGTGTAAATTGTAGTAAGTGAAAAAAATTTGGTATTTTGAGATACAAACTCCACTACACTTGAATTTTCCACGCATTACGAAAGAAGTAAAATTACTAAACAACTTGAATATATTTATTTATACTGTACCAGCTTTACGCTTTTTCACCAATGTTTAAGGTTTTATGCTAAACTTCCGTTTTCTTATGCTTTTTAAGAATTTTTGAAGTTTTCGCCCCATATTTTGTTTTAAAATTAATATATCTTTAAAATTTATTATTAATGGGATTTTTCTGCACAATTCCGCGGTTTTGTTTATTTTAAGGTTACTGAATTTGCCATCCCCATCTTTTGTTTAAATTTGAAATAAGAATAAAATTGATTCTCATTTCAAATTTAAATTATTTTTTGAGCATTTTTGAAAATGTAAAATAGTAAAAATTTCATTGAAGATCCCAGGTTAAAATATGAACTATAATTATACAAACTGATTGTAATGATATTGAAATTGAAATGAAGGCTGTTTTGATTAGGAAAAATAAAATATTTGTGAAAGCAAAGGACTTGGCATGTTTATGGGTTTTTTTTTTTTTTTTTTTTTTTTTTTTTCAATTCTTCCTTTTCAGGTGTAATTTTACAGTACTTTTTATGTATTACAGAATTGCTTTTTTCAGAACAGAACAATTTCCTACCGAAACTCTTTGCAAATTTTCGCCAGGCATAGTCAAATTATACTTCACCTTTATAAATACCATTTGGAAAGTGTATCATAATCTATGAGTGTACAGTATTTGTCTTCTCTGTTCTATAAAACACTTCTTTGGATTTAAAATCTATATTTAAATCGTCTACTAAAACTATTTTACAATATTTGCCGGGCATTTTCTAACTATACTCAAAATATATTTATAAAAATTGAAAAATGATACGGTGCATCAGACAAATCTTGTCTACACCAAAAGCTGTGTGATCGAGCAAAATAGCACTCAAGTGCTTAAAAAAAAAAAAAAAAAAAAAAAAAAAAAGAGCAGCGTTAACACACAGCTGCAAGCAGATTCTTGCAGCGCTTCTAGAGAACGCTAGAGATATGTCACGCTTCTAGAGAAGGAATTTGAAAGTGTAATAGAGAATGACAAAGTAATCATGTAGGTTAACTTTCTCTAGAAACTGCCTAATTTGCATTATAGTAAAATTTAAGCTAAATTTTGATTTCCAGGAGTAGAATGTAGCTGTCGAATGACCACTAACATAAATTAATGTCAGTTGAAAAGTAATTTTATTTTTCTCACTTTTGAGACATCCCCCTAGAATTTGGCAACAAATACAAGTGATAGGAAAGGAGGGACCATAAAAAAATCAAATTTCATATTTTAATATGCCCCTTACGGTTTAAAAGATAATTGCTTTAACATCTATTTTGAATCAGCCAGTATATGTAATTAAATTATCATTAATCAATGTATGTTCAAAATAGCTTATCGATATTGTCTTCATTTCAGGTTCATACTCTGAGTTAGATCCTCCTGAGCACCTGTTTAGAATAAGATTGGTTTGCATTCTTTTAGATACTTGTGGTCAGTATTTCAATAGTGGTTCTAGTAAAAAGAAGTTGGATTGTTTCCTTGTGTTCTTTCAGGTACTTTAAAAAGCTTGCATTTTTTCATGAACTTCTCCACCCCCCCCCCTCCCTACTATAAAATCAAAATTTGAAATGTTCAACATATTCAACATGCTTTTTATGATTATATTTTGTTGTAAATATTTGAAATTTACACAATTTTATGCTTAATGCCTATCGGAGATTTTCATTTTATTTTAATATTATTAGTTTTTGTGTAAAATATTGTTTTTAGTTAATTTTTTTTGTGCGCTTTGAATAGAAATTAGAGTATTAGCATTCCAAATATGTTTTTTGTCTTAACTAATTTTTTAATAATGGATGACATATATGATTGTTTTTATTAAACCTCCTTAAATTATTGTATTATTATTTTAATCATAAAATTATTTTAGATTTTAACTAACCTCATTAATTATCATTGAAATCTCTAATTTATGACTCACACTGTTCCATTGTATGCTTGCAGTCAAACTAATAATGCTATTGCTTTTTAAACTTTATACTAAATTTTTATTCCTTACTAGCTGCATGCCCATTCTTCACATGGTAGAAAAGGAATATTTCCCTCAAATATGATTGTAACAAAAAAGTTCAGGTAGTTCCTTTTGTTGAAACTATCGCAGGATATATTAATGCAACGTAGGATTATAGTTTACTTAGTTTAAGACTACCATTGAAAAATGATGAATAGAACACTTAATTTCACTAGATATTTATTAACATGGTATACTGTGCTTTAATCCATATTAACCTAACAAATCTACTAATACTATTGCTTATATTGGAAAAAACACTCAAAATACTGCTGTTAAACAATAAAGTAAATAAAAAACTTTGTAAAAAACACACATAAGATGTTACAGGTAAGATGATACGTACGTTTCGGCCAAAACGTACGTATCATCTTACCTGTAACATCTTATGTGTGTTTTTTACATTTTATTTACTTTACTGCTTATATTATCTATTACTTATATTAATATTATCTATCTTCATTTCTCTCTCTTTAATACTCAATTTAAACAAAACAACTTAGATATTTGAAACCAGTGGTTGCTTTTCTACTCTTTGAAGATTCTTTGCAATTTATGTATTAGCATAAATGATAAACATTTTTAATAATGGTTGCCATTAAAACATCTCTCGATATTTTCAAACATAATTCTTGTCAAATTGGTGTAGCACTGCAAAGTATTTCATCTTGCCGTGGTGAAAAATATCCAAGCTGGTTCCAATCTAAATATTAAAATCCTCCATGGTTAAGTCTCGTGAAAAAAATCAAGCTGTGTAATCTCAAGGAATTATTTAGAATCTTTCAAATTGTGAATAGAACAGGTTAAACTGTGTGCACTGAAGAGTTTAATAATTTCATGCAATTTTTAATTTGTAATGTCATGTTCTGACCCGGGTAGTAGAGTCTGGTTATTTGGCGCAGTCGTTTTCAAACAAAGTAATATTGAAACTTAGGATGTTGAAAAACTCTCACATGCAATAGAGCTTTATCTAATATGTATACTGCCAAAAGTCATGAAAGCTTGGCGACATTTTGTGCTGGTTATGGGAATACATACGACGGCCGTCATCAAACTGATGGCGAATACTATGTATTATGAATACTATGTATATGTCACATGATTATTTTTTTACAATCGGAAATTGGAAAAGCTTTCTGAAGGTGAAAGTATTAAAATTTCTAATATACAATATTTACTTTTACAATATTAAAAATTCTAATGCATTTTTAAACTCGTGACATCAAAATGACATATGATATACCATTTTGTTTACAGTTATGTCTATCTCCAGCATATAGATGGTATATTACATGATCACTATTTTCGACAATCGGAAATTGGGAAAGCTTTCTGAAGGTGAAAATTATCAAAAAATCGTGAAACGATTAAGTTTTCAGAATTTTAAAGTTGATTATGGACTATTCTATGTCGTTTTACGATCATATGCAAAATTTCAATTCGAACAGTGTGGAAGGAGTTCCCTGACAAATATGCAAACAAACAAACATTTATATTTAGATAGTTAACTTTTACTATCTTTTACTTTAAAAGTTAACTTTTAACTTTTACAGTAGATAATTAGTGAAACTGAAAAATGGGTAGAAATTTAGCGATTCATCACTGTTATTATCTCAAATGTTATGAAATGTATGTTTCAGATTTGCTAACATTAAATATTCCCTTTCAAATGAGCTATTTATATACATTCACAGCCATTATGCCAAAATGGTATTAGTTGCCTTTTACCACTTTACAAGTTGGTTGTCTTGTAATATGTAACTTATTTTTCATTCTTATTCCCTTGGAGTTGGGATCTTCAGCGGTTTCACAGAATTCTGCATTTTAGCTATTTTCTGCTTTTTTTTACCCCACACGCAATATGTGATATATTTGATCTCTGTGTTTCATAGTTATCAATTCTTCAAGTTCAATCTTTTTGCTGCCTTTTGAAAAATGAATATTTTCATTTAAGTATTTCTTTATTTATATCTCTAATGCAGTAACTAAGTAAACAAATGCTTATTTCGGTTTGTTTTATAAATTTCTCAAATTTTTAATGCATCTGAAAGTTTGTATTCAAAGCTTAGAAACCACACCGATTCTGATATTTTTGGGGGAGTTTTCTCAAACATTCTGTCAAAACTTTTAAAGAATATAATTGTTAAAAATAATAAATTCTCTATCATTTTCCTTGCATCATTTGTGTAATGCTAAGCAGGTAAGTAAACATTGCAGGTTTCTCTTTTTTTTAAGGTCATGTCAGATGTCACCAGTCTTGGCAATTTTTTTAGCAAAATATTGACAAATTGGTGCAAAAAATGAGGTTCCCAAACTTAACCCAGCCAAGCAATATTGCCAATATTTAACAAGAAACCCCCAATTCTGGTGCTATCCTATGTGAATATTAAATGTTCCTGTCTTGTGTTCTAGTTAACTGATTTACATCCAACAAAATGCAAAACTTAATTTTAGTAACACTATTAAGTTTTATTAGTGGTAATGTGTGCTTCATGAAAAATAATACACCTGCTCCTTGTTTTTAAACTGTGTTTTTTCCCCATTTTTAAAAAGAGCCAAGAGTAAGTTTTTATTGCGAGTTTTTATTTATTTTTTAATTCACATAATAATCCAATAATAAAAACTTTTTAACAAAAAAATTAAACCGCCGAAAAACTCAAAAGCAAAAAATAATAAACCTTTTCTTAATTAACCTTAATAACTAAGTTCTTTAACTAATGTAAGTATACCTAAGTAATTTTGAGTCGGTGCCAAACAACCAATGAACAAAGATCACTAAATTGCCTAAATCTCTATTATTAATAGGAGTAATTTATTGTTCACACACAGATTTTGAGTTGCGTATTACAAAGTAGACCTCTCTGCATTTCTTCGAAAGCTCGTTGATTGTGAGAGACATGAGGAGAGCACATTTTTTGGAATGTTAATGTTTATCGCCGGAGATTTCACGTTGCAATGTCAATTTGATTTGGTTATTTCTTTAAATTTAAGGTAATTTAGTGATCTCTACTCTGAACTCTATTATAGAGATGTGTAATAGGATATCTCTCGTAGATAGTGGCTAATGCCAAAATCTTAAGCTCAATCTGAATAGAAGAACTCTTTGCTATCGGGACAACCAAAAGCCCTATATTTCTTGAAAGCTCATTATTCTCCATAAGGAAAGTATTATGTGTTTTTAATCTAAGTTCAGCAGGTAAATATTTAGACCAAAAGGTGCCTTTTGGAAGAAGCCTTTCACCCAAAATACAAGCAACTATCAATCCATGATCAGCCAAATTCTGAATACCAGTTTGCAGCTCCATGGCTCCGACAGGGGTTGAAAAAGTTGCACCAGTAATAAGGCAAAGCGCACGGTTTGGGACAATATTCAATTTACATAAAGCAGAATCTGATGCTGTTATGAGGATCTCATCTCCATAATCAATGACTAAGCAGATATATGAAGTAGTAGTAAGTACATCCTGAGATGACTCCCACTTCATTCCCAAAATTCTCTTCAAGAGACTCAGTCGTTTAGTCACTTTTGCAGCAACACCAGAAACCTGCTTATTCCAATTTAATTTTCGTTCCAGGACAATCCCCAGATAGGTTGCTTCATTCCTTTTTTTCAGAATTCAATTTCTATTTTTCAAATTTATGTCATTTACCTTAATGCTCAAAGTAAAAAGTTCAAATGAAGTTTTGTCAATATTTACAAAAAATTCATTTTCATCAGCCTATAGTTAAAACAGCTTTTAGAGCCGTTTAGCTAAAACATTTAGAGCCATGTTCAAAGTTCCCCCTGTCTGGGTAACAACATTGCCAGTAGTCCAGAGGACTAAATCATATGCGTATAATAAAGACTGTACATCTGGTGAAGAATTATTGATAGTATCAATAAGATCATATATTATAATATTAAAAAGAATAGCACTTAAAACGGATCCCTGGGGGTGGCCATGTGTGCACACATTGAAATTTTTTAATGGTTAAACTCTAGCTCATGCACTTTTCCATTTTTTCAGTCTTTGTGCATTTTCATTCCTGTATTCCATAATAGTTCAAGAAATGTATAGCTTTAATATTTTTTTAAACATGAATTTGGTCTTTGGTTTGTAATTATGTATTGTTATATTTGTTACTACACCATTTATTTGAGATTAGTATTTAAAATGTATTGTAAATAAATTCAATAACTAATCAGTACTGATCTTTCTATAGAGATATTACTGGCACAAAATGTCATCAGAAATTTACACTGAGGAATATCCATTTCCTGTGACTGTCAAATTTCTAGTACATGATACAGTTGCTGCTTTAAGACCAAAGTTGAAATTATATGAAAGTTTAGAGGAGGCAATCCAAGGAGTGGAAGATCTAATAAGAGAATTAAAACCCAAAATTGGTATGTCTTTTTTTTTTTTTTTTTTTTTTTTTTTTGTGGTGGTGGTTGGGGGGGGGTCAATAATTTATTTTGATTATCAAATAATTGTTTTTATTTTTCTGCTTCTAAAAAAGGAAGAGGGTGGGGATTTAAAATGAGATTTACAAGACAATGTTACCTCATGCCTTATATCTGGTTATCTACTGGTCAAAAATCATGAAAGTCATAAAAAAGTTATGAATTTGAACAACTGGTCTTGAAAGCCAAGAAAAAGTCCTGAATTTTGAAATAAGGTCAATATATATATATTTTTTTTTTCTTTTTCTTTCTTTTTTTTTTTTTTTTTTTTTTTTTTTTTCCCTGATAGGGCAGAAACATTTAATTCTCTTCTGACCAATTTTTTAAATAAACATTCAGTTATAAAAAGAAAAAAAAAAGGTATTTAAAGGTTAAAATAAATCCATAGTGGCTAGGTTCATTGCGCCATGAAATGAATATTTTCAAGGCATGGGTGGAGTGATGGGTCATGCAGTTTCTCTATGAATGCTGTATTCTCATGGCAATGGGAAGCTAATCAGTGTGTTGCTGTGAGCTCTGCGAATGTGCAAGGATCACGTGGTTTCCCCTAGAAGGATGTACTATTTTCACGAAGTTAAACAAGCTATTCATTTCAGTTTCGATCACGTTCAATATTAACTATTATGCTGTTTGTTCTTAATATGATTCAATTAGATCAGAAATTCAGAAAATTTAAAGATCTCAAATATGTGATTGAAGAATATGAGAGAGAGAAGTTTGTTCAAGTCTGGATTTCAGACTCCTGTATAATTGAAGGCACAAAAAGATTAGGATTGCAAAAAATGATAAATCTGGAGTTACTCTATGCAGAAATAAAATTTTCCTGTATCAATTCAGGAAAATATCAGAGCAAATCAAAAAGATATATGGCCTGTATGAATTTAAATTCAACCACAATATTGTATATATACCATAAGTATTGGTTTTGCAGAACTTGCTTGAAAAATATTTTGCTAAGAATGTCCAATCTCATAACTGAAAAATTATTATTAAAAAAAAAAAAAAAACAAACAAAAAAAAAAAAAACATAGCCATGAGAATTTTTCGAATAATGTTTAATCTATTGAAACTTAATCCTCTGATATTTACTGTTAAAAACATATATAAAATCAAGCTTTCAGCAAAATAACCAGAAAGAAAGATATTCATTAAATCCCATATAGCATTGCAAAATTTTTAATCTGTTTCAAATTTCTTACTTTTTTTTAGGCGGGGGGGGGGGGGATAAATAAAAATGAAATAAACATGCGTATGCTGTTTTTAAATTAATAACATACTGGATAATATATATATTACTGAATAATATATATATACATATATTTATTCTTATATTTTTGTTAGAAACTGACGTACTAGTTAAATAAATGTTATCGACTATTAATTATTTAATAATAAACTTTTAAAAATACATCAAATCCATTCAAACTCCTTACATATTTAAAAAAGTAATAATCTCATATTTTAACATTTTTAATATAACTAGTTTAATATATATAATAGGCTTATAACTAGTTTAATCTTTTTTTTTTTAAATTCATTAATCAGTTTGATATCTACGACGTACTCAAGGGCTCTATCTAAAAGGCGGATGCATTGAGTGGAGGACTTTAAAGGAGTTTGAGAGTGTATTCCCATTATGTATGGAGAAAATTGTCCAAACCACTAGATCGACAGCCTTATGGAAGGCCCGAAAGTAGGTCCTTACACTACAGCTGTCTTCATGATTGGCAGTCTGAAGAAGGCAATTTGCTTTGAAATAATACACAAAGGCTAATTAAGCCGGAACCATTTACTGTCTCTGAAAGGCTGCAAATATTAATGTCTGTGTGATTCGAACCCACAAACTGTGGCCACTGCGCTATCCATTTGAGGGTAGTTAGCCTCCGAACAGGGTATTAAATTACTTCAGGTAAAAATTTCTTAAAAAAATAAAAAAAGAAACTAGCACTTTTTTATTATAATAAAGTAAATAATTAAGGGGGAATTAAAAAAAAAAAAGTTTTTCAAATTACACAACCGTGGGCACTCATAGGAATTTTTGTAGGGGTGGCAGGCTTCAAATAAATTTTCTAATGGGGCCAAATTTCCCACTTGTAACAATTTGAGTTCCTATTTTGCTTTGTGGTGCACTTTTGTTAACATCATAACACAATATACTAAATTTGGAGGGGGGGAATCTATCTCCCCCCATTTCAAAAATACCAATGATAATATCAGGGATGCTACACCTGCGACATTTGCGATGAACTGAGACAAAACCGCTGGCCTGCGCCATTTTGCGACATTCGGTACGATTTTGGCCGTATCTGCGCAATTCTGCGCCAAAACAGCGAACATGAGTAATTTTGAATCTGACTCACGGGAGCGCAACCACGTGTTGAGAGTTGTGCTGAACATTCCGGTCCTCAAAATAAACCTCCGGCCGGTATTGGAGAAACAGGGTTGCCAGATCATAGTTTATGAAAATAGCCAAATGGCTTTTCAAAAATAGCCAAACTCGTGACTGCAGCGCCATCTTATGGATTTTTAATTAAGCTTTGCCGAATTTGAAATTTCTTACATGGGGGGGGGGGGGGGGGGGAGACATTCTATCAAAATCTTAAGGCATATGTTTAAAAATTCAAAGAGAAACTTCTATTTTCTGCTCTTGAATTTCGTACATGTTCAGCCCTCAAAGTAAAGCAAATTCGGTCATAAGTAAGGCGACCATATTTCTAAACGGTAATTTGGGGACAAATCAAGCATTGTCCTGGAATCTAAACAAAACTTGGGGACACTAGAAAATATTTTCGAGGACATAACATATTACCGTGTACACACTCCAAAAAACGTATTCGAGGGCAAGAACATTTTCGTACATCAATTTCATATTTTAAGCATGGTTCTTCATGAAATGTGATTAATCATTAATAAACTGAAATGGGAAATTTGGCTCATAGTCGGATAATTTATTGAATGTCTGTACACGCTACACACACAATGACAACAAACGTTTTCAGAGATCGAATTTCATTGTTTCTCTGAGTAAATGGCGTTTTTAGTTGGTTTATTTTTCTTATTTCTTCAGTTTTTTCTGAAAGAAATAAACTAAACGGAAACTTTCAGGGAAAAAAAGTACAAATCTTTAAATTTGAGGACATTTGGGGACAAAGTGAAAAAAAAATCTGTATTTGGGGACTCTCCTCGAATTTCGAGGACGTATGGTCACCTTAGTCATAAGGCAAATGAACAAAATAGGTACATAATAATTTAATGAACAATCCCTCAGCTGTACAATTAATTCGTATGGACTGAGGAATTCTGTTTATATCAGTAAGATAGACAGGATTTTATTTTGAAGGTGGAGATCTGCAGCCCCACCCAGTGGCGTAGCCAAGAAATGGGGGGCTCTGGGGGTTAGCTCCCACCCGAAACTAGAGAGACAGACACGGCTAAGGGCATTTTTTGCTTATTTTATTGTAATTGATATATAGATGAGAAAATTTTGCACTCCTCCAAAATTCGACCCCTTTCTCTTTTGGTGAATTAAATTTATCTTATTGTTCTTGAATACTCTTACTTAGCTTAAAATTTTATACTGATCCCTCGACGAAATAAAATCCTGCCTACGCTACTGGCTAAGTAATGCAGTTACCGCTCGAATGATTGTGTATATAAACGCTTTGAGGTAGGCTACTCCACCTTCTTTAAAAACAAAGGATTTGAACACGTATGGTTCCCAGTCTATTTGCGTTCATCGCTTCCTTGCATCCCGCTACATTACTATCCCCATCCTTTCCAAAGCTCTGACCCCACCTTCCTCTCTCAATCTCAGTGCTGGAATTGGTCGAGGCAACTGAATTTTCCTTCCTGCTCAGGTTAAAAGGGTTAGATAATTTCTTCAAAAAACTTAGTCAAATATGCTAAAAAAGTAGACCAAATTAGATAATATTAGGCAGTTTCTAGCAATCGCAATAAAAAAGCCAAGAATTAGCCAAAATCAGGTTGGCTATTTTATTTATAAATTTTCTAGCCGAGCGTGATCAAAAATAGCCAAATTGGCTAATATTAGCCAAATCTGGCAACCGTGTGGAGAAAGAAAAGCTCCCGGTGTAAAGAGGGGTGGGTGGGTTCACAGTTGAGTTTCCGGTCTACGTTACACCTACTGCAGCAACCACACTCATTTCGTATCTACCACGTGGGGAGGAAATAAATTCTTTTTATTGGCAGACTCCATTGCCGGTCACGTGGTTGAAATTGCTCTATATCCATCCAAATACGTCATTCGAAATTAGGCGAATCTCTACCTGAACGCATTATTCCTTTGTCAGAATCGTGGTCAGAATGGATTAACTGCAGGTGATGGATTCAGTGTTGCCAAATCCTATGGTGGAGGGGGAATAAAAAAGAACAAAAAAAGCTGCATATGCTCTCAAATTACCACAGATACATAACAAAAACGCAAGTATTTTACAGCTGCGGAGCTAGTATATAAGAGAGGATGGGGAGGGGAAAAAAAAACCTGGCCAGCTGGCTCTGTTTATTTAAATCTTAAAGATTCCAAAGCGGCAGCACGGAAAAAAAAAAAATAAATAAAATAAATAAACATAAAGCAGCCCTTTCTTTAGACTAATGAAAATATTCAGCCTTCAGCTGAAATTAGTTTCCCCTCCGCTAAAGAGGTTTTTTGACAGAACCTTTTAATTTGTATTGGCAGCCATGTACAGGATGTATTTGCATGTAAATCAAACGGGGAGAAACCAACCGTTCTTCCAGTTTTTCAGATTTGAGAGTTAAATATGCACACACGTACACCAAAAGTCGCCAAGCTTGGCGACTTTTGGCATAGTTCTTGAGGGAGGCACGTGACCGTGGTCGGACCATTACCTAACTTATGTGGTAGGACGGTATTGTGCTTGAAATGGATGAATGCCCCTAAAATTGCCATTGACCGTAATGTATTGGAAATCTTTTGAGTGTTCCTGTAGCAGAACTGTAAATGATAAAGACACTTTTTTAATGGAGAAATTCATTTTCTAACTCTTTACAGCATATATCACTCCTGCGTCGTTTGAAATAGCCCAAAACCTCTAAAAAACGCTTTGATGAATGTCGGCCCATAGAGCTTAATGTATTTCGAATCTGTTAGGCCATTCTGTTGATAAACTATCCAGTCGAATGGAACCGAAACGGGAGGTGCACAAATAGATGTTACAACAATCCTAAATATAAAGTTTCAACATTCTACGCCTAATAGTTTTTGAGATATGCGAGTTTAATGAATTTCGGCCCATTGAGCGTAATGTATTTCGAATGTTTTGGGCGGTCCTGTAGATAAACTATCCAGTCGAATGGAACCAATAGGGGAGGTGCACAACTAGATGTTACAACTATCCAAAATATGAAGTTTCGACATTCTACGCCTAATAGTTTTTGCGTTAGGCGAGTTTAATGAATTTCGGCCCATAGAGCGTAATGTATTTCGAATCTTTTGGGCGGTCCTGTACATAAACTATACACTCGATTGCGACCAAAAGGGGAGGTGCACAACTAGATCATAGAACAATCCTAAATATCAAATCTCAACATTCTACGACCAATAGTTTTTGAGATATGCGAGTTACATACATACGTACGTACGTACGTACGTACGAACATACGTACATACGTACAGACGGCATGGAAAAACTGACCACAATAGACTCTTTGAAAGTTACTTTGAAATTTTTCAAGTATCCATTATTCCAATCATGTGTCGGATCTTGGTGTGTTTCAAATTTCCGTGAGATCTGTAAGATTTTATTTACTATCAATTATCATCCACGACTTTTTTCGTCTGCCAAAAACTATTACCCTCTTTAGCGGAGGGTAAAAAAAAAAAGCCTAAGAGCAGAAAGGCTGATAACGGATTATTTAATTCTAATGAGTCATGACCTACTTTCCGGCTCGACATTCCAATGATTCAATTATGTTATCGCATAAGCAGAAAGCAAGAGATAGGAAGCACAGAACTACACTGGATTTTCTTTTTTTTTTTAATCATTCTCTTGTATTATTTTTTATTTTTATTATTCTTCCAACAGATTCAAACACATAAATTAAAAACTTTGTTTAAAAAATACCTAAATAAAAATATATCTGTATGTACGTGCGTCCCCCCCCCCTCCGTTTTGCCGGTCAACTTCGGATTGCTTTAAATTTTTAAGACCTTTTTTTCCCCTATTTCATTATGATGATCAGGAAAAAAAAAAAAAAAAAAAAAAAGGGGGGGGGGGGGACTGGCGGCCATTCCGGCTTTTGGATATTTCCGGATTTCGGAATTCCGGATAATCGGTCTTATGCTGTACTTATATACCTAATATGTAATTTTTATCATTAATTCCATATTGGGAGACCCCTGACTTCATTTAATATGAAAACATGATTATTTGATATCACTGTGCTAACATACATTATACCTTTTAAAATTTTCAAAAATTTTGTTCCCCCCCCACTTAATTTTTTACCTATATCCTTAAAGTTTCTCAGTATAGCCGCAAGGTGCTTAAAAAGTGCTTAATTTCTAGTGGTAATCGACCGTAAAATCATCTGGCATCGAAACTTTTCGTTCCCCTTTTCCAGCCTCAAGCTGCGTTCATATTGATCGTACCGTAACGCAATGACGTCATACGTTGGAGCCCCTTTTCAATAGCCAAGGGCCCTCTTAGGAGCCAGTCCGGGCCCGATTGTTCTTAAAATACTGAATCTCAACCAAAACTAGTCTGTTGCGCCCGGTGCGAGTTTAACCATTCTACCCCCCCCCCCCCCCCCCCCAAAAAAAAAAAAAAAAAAGTTCATCTAAAAGTTTATCTATAATTTATTTCTGTTTTTTCGCCGTGCGGCTTTGCGCCCTGTGAAGGAGCACTGTACCGAATAAACACTGCCTTACTCTATTATTAAAGTAAAAACTCGACTACACTACAAGTAATTGGCAAGCTCAGGAAAGGCTGAGTGCTTTTAAAATAAACCCCAATGTTATAATTATCAAAAGTAATAAATGAATAGAAATATCAACAACACACAACATTCAAAGCTTAAAACAAACAATTCGCTGAAGCACACTCATTACGTAATCAACAGCTGGCCGTCCGCGGAGAAAAAAAAAAAAATGTTTACTTTTGACTGGAGCCTGCTCATCGGATCGCTGTTTCACTTTATCAGCATGTGCTATGCTGTCCGAACTTTTTGCGAACGCAAGAAGTTTTTACAAGTTATTTATTTATTTCTATAAATTCGCCTTTGTGAATATAAAAACTGATGTTTTATATAAAATCGGACACTGATTATTTGAAAATAGAAATTGTAAGCTTCGTAAAATAGCGGTAAATACTTTAAAACATATGGGAAACATACCCTCCAACTGCTACGGATTATCCGTAGTTTATACGGATAAGTAGTATGAACTACGGAGCTACGGATGGTACGAAAAAACTACGGAATTGAGCAAATGTTTACTTTTTTTAGGGCATTGTGCCTGCACGGAGGTGCGGTTTGCAACCCTAGCTGCTTTGTTGTGAGTCAACACTCCTGTGTGTCGGCGCCGATCGTGAAAGAAGGGAATTCAACATTCTCCCTCGGCGCCGGCAGCCGTGAGTGAACTTGTGTCCGCGAAAGTGTGGTATGCGTGGGAGGGGGGGGGGGGGTGTGCCGTTAGCTGCTCCTTCGCTTGTTACGTCACGTCTCCTCTCGCATTTCCCGCCACCCTATATTGCTCCGTCCTGTGTTTGGATGTAAGCTTAGCTTTTTTGTGGAAGGAAAGTGCAGCGCACATTGTTTTCTTTCTTTGTTCACATGGATCGTTTTTTAAAATGTGATAGTACTACTGATATTGAAAAAAACCTCTAATAATGATGTTGCAGGTGCAGGGTGTCTACCGCTCTTGAAAGTCTGGTAAAAGCCGGGAAATTGGAAAATGGGTCCGGAAAGTCTGGAAAAAACCGGGAAATTGGATAATGGGTCCGGAAAATTCACCAAAAGAATCAATTTTTTTTCCCCCGTGTCTTTGTTTTTTCTACACTTTCTCTCTAATTGTCAGACTGTAAACCGAAAGCAGCTGCGACGCATTTTTCGGACGGCGAAAGCATCAAGCGATGTGTTTGTATAAGGAGGGGAAAATGGGGGACTCATCCATCGTGACGTGAGGGTAAAAGACAAATTAGCTTACTTGGTAACATATCTTAGGACTGTGTTTCCAAGAACAGTAGAGTTAATTCTATCAGAAAGTGCAACTACTTCTGTTTCTCAATGGATGAAAGCTTAATCCTGTATACTTAGTCAAAATTGATTTAAAGAAGTTGTACAACATATGCAAATATAAAGACAAGCATTGTGCAATTTCCCTAAGTAAAATGCATTGGTCAGGAATTTTTTTCCCGGGACCTCCCAAAAGTCAGGAAATTGACTTTCAGAAATTTGGTAGACACCCTGTGTTGAGAAAACCTCTAAAAAGAGGGAGGTTACGACTACTTCAACTCATATATATGTTTATGTGTTTGTGATAAGGGAGTGATGAATATACATTTTGTATGGCAAAAAATTCCTCATGGGGTGTTATGACTCCCCTACCCCCCCCCCCCCCCCCCGAAAATACATCCCAGTGCGATGTTTCTTTTTTTTTTTCAAAGGGAGGGGATCGCGGGTGCGGCATTTCTGATAATTTTCTAGTTAATTAAGCTCATTTTCGTGGGTGCAGCGTTTCTGCCATAAATTACGGTATATGGACATACATGTTACTTGAGAGAAAAAAAAGGAATTATTTTGTCTGTATTAATTGCTTGTACATACATGTGCAAGAAATTGTGGGCTTTTCAATTTTGGAAAATTGGCACATTTGCACTTAAAGCAACAACCTGCCAACTTTACAATAAGAAAATCTAAAGTTTGGTAATAACGAAAGTAATAAGGGGCTGTCCATAAATGATGTCACGCTTTTTAAAAAATATTCTTTGCCTCCTGCTCACACTTCATCATACCACCCTTGGCACATGTCATGCTGTATTACATTTACATATACTTACAGTTTAAAAACAAAGCACAATACTAGAAATCAAATTTAATTTTCTGATTTTAAACGTTTTTATTTTAATGTAAATGTATAATGTCACACATCTTGTCCCCCCCTCCCCCCTCGTCACAATTTCACAGCCCTCCTTTCCTCCAAGCATGACATCATTTGTGGATAGACCCTACTTAAGAAAATTTTGGGGGTCCTTAAAAAGTGCTTATTTTTTTTGCTCCGAAAAGAGTCTGAACCATGACTGTTTGGTTCTTTTTTCTTGAACTTTCTTTTAATTATCAAATTGATGGGGGGAAAATTATTTTAGCGATAAACTGAGATAAAATAAATAAAATTGGGATCTGGAGTTTTGGTAGGTTTTCTCCAAATGTAACGTGAATACGCGTTAGAACCCCTTAGAAAGTCCTCCTACCAAGGCACCCTCCATGCTAGGCAGATACCCCACGTGCAGGTTTGCCTTAACACACATAAACAAACAAACAAATAAAATTGGTTGAGAGACAAACTTGAAAAAACGAATTTTAGTTGAGACATACCGAGAAAAAAAGGAATTTTGATTGCGACAAACTGAGACAAAAAGGGATTTTGATTGAGACAAACTGAGACAAAAAGGGATTTTGACTGAGACGATGCTGAGACAAACTGAGGTTTTGACTGTAGCATCCCTGGAATATAATAATAATAATTTACAAAAACAAATTTATTTAAAAAACTGCATCTTTTTTCAAATAATATATATCTATATATAGTTTGCAAATCAAATTACTAAACATTAAAACCTGTTTGAATATTTTATTATTTAAACCACAGAAGTGATAAGAGTGCTAAGCCTCACTCCGCTAATATACATGCACCATCAATTATTTGGTCCCTCTTCCTAACTTATACATCAATCAATCTGCCTTTTGTTTCTTACCTGATGAGACTTACATTTCCTCGCACATTCACAGAGCTCCCCGAAACAAATTCGCATCTAGCCACTACGAAATAATTAAGAGTTTTGTGTGGTACAGCGAGTCCATACCCGTCTTCAGCTGCAAAAAGATTCTACTTCCTGCTTGTCTAGTAGTAGGAACTTTTTTTAGCTGAAAAAGAGTGAACTCTTTGTACCAGTTGAAACACTTGCACTGTATTATATTTTTACAATTATTTCTTAATTTATTATATTTTTACAATTATTTCTTAATTATCAAGTTCTTTATTAATTTTTAAATTCATTTGTACTTATTGTAAATGACTAAAATGTAGAATTGAAATAATTTCCTGAGAAAAACTTAAATTATCTTCATAGCTGAAGTTTATCCAAATTTGTTGGCTGATGAAGAGACTGAAAATCCCAAATCTCCTTCCATAGTCCCAAAAGAAGATAGTCTTGGCCCTATTGAGGAAGTTGATGGTAAGTTTTGTGCTAGATTTTTTAACAATTGTATTTATCATTGCTATTTCTAATAAATTTTATTGAGTCATGTATTATTTATACTCTTCTGCCCACATAATACTGAAGATATTTTTTCTTGTTGAATTAATGGTTAAGGTTTTAGCATAAGAACGCAATTTCTCTGAAACTTCTAAAATATCAATTATAATAGTTCACATGTTTTAAGAAATCCTTAAATATTCCTGTTATTTGGTTTGAAGAAAAGAGCTTACTTGAAAAGTTTTTCGGGATGCCTTTTTTTTTTTTTTTTTTTTTGTTAATCGATAGTTTTCACATACGAATGCCGAAAAGTGTAGTTCAATACAAGTTTTGGTTAAAAAAAAAAAAAAAAAAAAAACTCACTTCTGCACCACCTTAAGGTAGAGTAAGCAGCACGTTTTTTTTTTTTTTTTTAAATCATTTTATCTTCAAAAAGCCTAAACCACATGCAAATCACTATTCCAAAATTTAGCGCATTCTCCTTTTTGCTTGACTGTTCTTGATGGGCCGGGTGTTGTGAGTTCGTTTTCTTTAGTATCAATCGAAACATCATAGACAGATATTTCTTCCACATCAGCTGCAAGGGGATTATCAGTTTCGTGGGCCACAGTAGCCCAGTTGGGAGAGGTATCAGTATCGCAGCCAATAGGTTTTGAGTTCGATCCTTTGACCAACCAAAAACCGCTGTGCTAGCTAATTCTAACTGGGGCACGTTAAATACGTTTTGGTTGCAATGTCTTCCAAGTCCTATATAAAATGATACCACTGGAGGTGGCAAAACTAAGCCTTGCGGTCTTCTGCTTGGTATTTGCTTCAAAATTAAAAAGCCCCACTTACAATCGGTAGTGCTTCCATCTACTGACTCCTAAATTAGGTAGAAATGAACTATTCAGAAGTCTGTTGTAAAAATTAACACCCTTGGAAGGTATTGCTTGTCTCGATCTAATGTGCATTTGGGGTTGGTACACAATACTGTAAAGCAGAAGTGCCTAAGCCCTCATTATCCATGAAAACAAGACAGACATACAGTTTCATCACAATCCTTTTCATTCTTGATTTCATCATACATTTGCTCAAATTAAGTCTCCGTAGCCATATAGCTGGGGGGCTCAAGTGTGGTGACAGGAATTAGACTCTCATTTCTTTTCCATTCCCTTTGTTCTGCATTTTGTTCATTTCCATACCACTGCTGAACCTGGATGGGTTCGGAACAAATGTTGTATCTGTGCGTTCAAACAAATATATTCTCAAACCCGGAAAATGAAAATTTTCGTAACAAATATAACCAACAAAAAGTATCATAGGTAAAACAGCCGCATTGTATTCTTGCATGCCTTAAGTGGCTGTGATACATCAGCATTATGTAATCAAGGAAAAATGAAATTTATTAATCTAAAAATACAGATTTAAATGAGGTTATCCAGGTATTCAAAAATCCAAATGCAGAACTATCAAAAATGACTGGACTAAAAATATTTATTATAAAATACTGCTCATTACAAACTGGTAGGTTGTATGTAAATTTTCTCTGAAGCTTACAAAATTTCATATATTACATAATTGTATGCTGTATTCAAAATATATAGAAAACAGTCATTACATAAAAATCATAATTTGCCCTGAAATTTGATTTTATAGGTCCCGAGATTTCTCATATTTCACACGAAATTATATTCTGAACTTTCTTTTAAATAAATAATCTGCTGTTATGTAATATGTTGTTTGTATTCGTAGGATTCTCATATTTACATAAAATGTTCCACATTACTGAATTCGATGTGATTTGAACTTACTATGCTTTGAAATACAAATGCAAGAGCGCAATTAGTTTTGCAGATTTAATTTTAGCAGGCCAAATTAATATCCAGATGTCCAAGCAAACTGTTAAACTTTTAGCTATTCTTGAACAATAAACAATAACAAAATGAAATTGTAAAAATAAATCTTAGAAAAAGTTAGTTTAATAATGCCACCATGAGTAAGTTAACAAAAGATCCCAGTGTACCTTTGTTCAATTTAGTTGTCCAGTGTCATTATTTTATCTGAAATTTTGAGTTGTAAACCTAACCTTTAATTGTGGACCAATCCAAACCATCTTGCGAACAAAATCTCTTCAATAGACTGTTATTTCATGCATTTTAAAATGTAGGTAAATGTGAGTTAAAAGTTAACTTCAAAGATTATGTTGATATCATTTAATTTAAATCAATTTCTTCCAGAATGGACTTGTTTTCTTTCGAATCACCTGGTCCTGAGGTCCCACTTTTTAAAAACATTTTGTGTATTTGAGGACTAATTATTATATATATACCAAATTAAACTTACTAGCCACCTCCGGCGACCAGTTAGTTCGCCATCTTAATAAATCTTGTGTTTCTCACTGGCTTCCTTGGCACTGAAATATCTCAGATTCTGAATGGAATTTAAAATTAAGATGGTTACAAACATGGGCGACCCTTAGGTAAGTGGTACGCCAGATGCCACCCTTTATGATCTTAGTTTTTCAGTTCAACATGATGCCCCTTCAAAGCTGGTACCCTGATGCGATGATTACCTTGCTTACCATGTTGGGCCACTCCTAGTTACAAAAATAAGATGGTTTAATGATAAAAACTTACAAAAAAGTACAAATTATTTTCATCCTATATTAATTCTGAAGAGTTTCTAGATATATCGGCCGTTATCAAAAAATGGAAATGAAAAAAGAAAAGGAAGAAAATCTGAAACACTTTCAGATTTTAATTATGCCCTATAGTGCTATATATTAAAGGCGTATCATATCCATGTGTCTTCCCTATTTTCTTTCCTTATTCCATTAAATTGGAAAGTGTATCATTATTCATGAGTGTGATTAAACAAAATTAAAGATATTTCTAACATCCTTTTTCTGGGTGTAATACTTTAGAAATAGAAGGGGAAAAGACGTGCAGAAAAATGCACAATTCGAACTGAATGAAAGTTTCAAAAACTTATTTTTTTGTTTGTTTGTTTGTTTGTGTAACATGTATTCCGGATTTGTGTGCTTGGCCCAAAATTCGCTTATAAATCCACGTCAGAAGGAAAAACTTATTCAGGTGATTTTATTTATTAAAAACTGTGTATTCTGTAAGTTTGCACCATTATTGCTATTGAGGCTTTGTTAAAAAAAAAAAAAAAAAAAAAAAAAAAGCTCAATAGTATTCTTTTTTTTATATAAAAGAGCTTTTTCTTTTTTCTTTTTGGTATATTATGGGAACAGTGTTTTTTTTTCACTATAAAAGTAGCCTGTTTGTTAATCCAGGACTTTAACTGTCTTTATTCTAAATTTCATCCAAATCTGTCAAACCATTTCAGTGTGAAAGAGTAACAAACAAACATACGTACAAACATTGACATTTATAGTATTAGTAGTATTCTGTTCCCCCGCCCCTAAACTTATCAAAAAATGGAACCAGGAAGTTTAGCCAGAGACGCCAAATAATTGATCCTATTGCAGGACTCTCTTGAATGTAAAAAGCCAGCTCGTCCCCACACTCCTGAACATTTTAAAAATGTATGAATGGACTTAACTATTCACTTAAGAGATAGAATAAAATGAAAAAAGTAAGAGTTAAATATATAAATTGTAAAATGAACTTAGTAAAAAATTAATTAAAAAACTCAAGTAAATAAAGAAAGAAGTTTATTTTTAATTGATTATCTTATAATTATAGTTAGGATTTCTGTGTGCCACTTTTTGTTAAATTGTGTGCAAAATTTTTTGCCTATTCCATACATTTTGAGTGCATTTTTGATCTTTAGTTTAGCAATACTTTAATATTCCCAATCTTCTGATTTCACTAAAAGAAACAACTTGCGTATTATTTCTATATCATTTATTCAATTTCATTCCATATGAAGTAATTCTGCCTTACAATGCACATGTTTTCAATGTTCTGTAACCAGAGTCGTAGCTAGGGTCATGTGCCTCTGTCAAAGTTTTAATTTTGGATTTGGGTGTGCAAGTACTGTGTTTGCATGCAATATTCAAAGATTGCATTCAGATAGGGCTTTTGCATGCTACAGAGTTCACATATGGGGTGTTAAAATAAGTTGATTTTACATATTTAGGATCTGATTTGTTATCTGTATTAATGCCCACATAAAATTTTGTACTGCATGCTGAAAGCAAAATTCCTATCCATAGTTATAATTTATGTGATTCTGCAGTGTTGAAAATTATGTTTCTTGATGCAGAAACATGTTTTTCATTTTTGGTATTGTTACAATTTTTTTTTTTTTTTTTTCAAACTTCCTTTTTCTGTCTGCTACAGAGGATCTTGATGATGATGCTCACAGTGATGGCAGTGATCAGGAAGAAGAAACTGAAGGTGATACTGATGGATTTAGTGGCAGCCAGAGTCAACCTTTTGAGGTATTTTTTACTTTTAACAATCCAGTTATAATAATTCCATTAAAATAACCCTAAGGACCTTGTATATATTGCAATTATGGATTGATGAGCCAGGTTGTTTTTAATTAATTAGTTCTATTTAACAGAAGAAATAATTTTACAAAATTAGTGGACTATGTAGCTAGTTGAACACAATCTTGATCACAAAATTTTCAGTAGAATTTTTTTTAATGATTTACATATTATGAAATATTGCAATAAAGTTTTCAGCAGCTGTTACTCTGCTTTAGAACTATGCTCTCAGTTGATGTAAAAGTAATAACAAATGACTCGGGGGGAGGGAAAAAAAAATCTGAATTTGTGAACTCTTTGTGGATTATCCACTCAACCAGTTAAAAGTAATTTCAAATATTGTTGCTTGAAAGTATTGCTCAAAATTATGATTATTTTAAACTACAGCTTTTGCAGTTGCAGTTTCAAAGAAAAATTTTTCAACAGCAACAGCCACTTTTTCCCCTTTAGAAATTGGCGAGCACATTGAAAACCATAAATATTGTTTGAATAATACACATATGACAAAACTTGGAGTGTAAAACATGCATGTTTTGATAGTTCCAATGTTAAGTTAACAGCTGGGCACATTGAAATCTGATAATTCCAATATTGTCCCTGATCCCTTAGATTGCACTTCTTTGCAAATGTTTTATGCCACCAGTTTTCATTATATGTATATTGTTCCAATGTCATTTATGGATTTTCAGCACTGAAACTTTACAGGAAAAATGTGTAGATCGCCTTTTGAAAATTTTGATATTTTTTTCCTCTGTAGCTATAATCATGAAAGCTCTATTGTTTGTTTTAAATAATAACAATATCTAAAATTTCCTTTTTACTGATTGAGCAGATAGTAGGGAATGCAATCCTGATCCCGCGGGAACGGAATCCTGCAGGATCCCACACAAATATTTGCTGATTAAGACCGTAATCCTGCGGGATTGAAACTGAAAAAAAAATATTTTTATTACAATTTCATGCCTCTCTCCCGATCATCAACTGGCCAAGAATTTTTGCATAAGATGAACAATAAGAACCAGTGATCTTGGGCGTGATACCTATTGGCAGGTAGTTGCCTTAGTCCCCCCTAGCTCCCATATTGTTATGATTTACGTACTGGTATAATGCAGAAGTGCTTCCACACTAAATATTGTATGTCTGGGATAGGACCCTTGACTTGTCCTCCCCCTTCCATTAACAACCATGTTGCTGCCCAAACTAGTGATATCTTTAAAGGGTGAACTTCAGTTAACCGCTAAAAAATGTATGGTTCTTTCAGGATTTCATACAGAGAAAAAAAAATCTTTTGTTAAGCGCTTTTGTATTCTCTATCAAAATTAGAGGAAGACTAGGAAGACGAGTTCCTCTTTACGTTGTCTTTTTTACATTCTTCTTTTTTAGCAACTAAGAAATAACAGTATATTATTATGAATACATGACTATAAGTTTCATATTTATGTAAGGTATTGTATTAATTATCAAATGAGATAAAAGTATTATTGTTAAAGTGAAACTTCATAGTAGCTTGCAATCTTACTTTTTCCTATTTTTCTCTATCGAAATCAATTTTTAGTTGAATGAAATATTAATCCTGCGGGATTGTGCGCAGGGGTCTGTCCAAACTTTTCAGACAGGGTCCTGTTTTTGTGAAATTGTGAAAAATTTACTTATAATTTTGTGAATCTGAAATTACCAGGGTCCTATTTTTGTAAATTTGTGAAAATAGAGTCCTGTTTTTGTGAAAATAGGGTCCTGCTTTCATTAATTTGTGAAAAATATGTATTTGGGTAATTTAACAAAAAGTGATCTTGTGTAGCAAAAGAAAAAAAAATTACTAGCATAATTACTAATTTCTTGACTCCCTCTAGGCCTAAATTTGTACGTCATGCATGTTATGTTATATGTGTGACTACATTAGGATATAACGGATAGCGATTTTGCCGGATACCGGATATCTGGCGCTAAATATGTATTTAGTTATCAAGTGTGCTTTTTCATTTTTTTATATGACATCAGAACAATAAATTGCAAACATGTTTCAAACATCATGAAAGTATTTCTTAATAATTGACTTATAATTTTAAGTCAATTATAAAGATTTAATGGACATACATCCTTTAGCGTCCGATGGTTTAACTTTTTTAATATAATAATCGCTATTTCTTGAGCCGGAATTCTGGTACGAACGCTTCATGATGAGAAGAAAAGACACGCGGTATGTGTTAACAGCAAACGTCGCATTCACGTGCAGCGAAATAAACAACTTGACCAGTGTTGCCACTCTGAAACTTTTACGAGGTGAAAAAAAAATATACTCTGGATCCATGACTCCAGAGGGAGAAAAGCTAAATCGCCTCTCTGTTTTCACGCCGCTCAAGTGCTACATGCAGAGTGGCAACGATTATCAATGAAGTCATCTGCAGCCGTAGAAGCAGGTTGTAGGCATCCGTCTTGTACCTTCCTGGTCAAGTTAAGAAACTAAAAGCGAAGCATTGTTTACGCTGCTATTTATGTTGGGAGGGAGGGTTCATGGGCCGCTTTACAAATGAAAAGTAATATGAAGGGTCCATTTTAATGGTAACATTTTTTGTGAAGGGTCCGTTTTTAAGGTAAAATATTTTGTGAAGGGTCCGTTTCTACGGTAAAATATTTTGTGAAAGGTCCGTTTTCAGCATAAATTATTTTGTGAAAGGTCCGTTAACAGACCCAAATTTCACCTAAACAGACCCCTGTGTGGGATCTCGCAGGATCAACAAAAAATCTCAATCCCGCCATCCTGCGAAGCGAAAAACAGTGCGGGATTGCATTCCCTAGCAAATAGGTTGCTAGGATTTCATATATCTTGATAGTTTCTTTTATAATCAGCCATATATATACCCATATCACCCATATATATGTTAATAGTTTTTTATAATTACCCTATATTTTGAATATAGGCTCATAACATGGGGGGGTGAAGATAATCTCAGGAAAAGAAAAGAATTCAGTGTAGCCTCTACCACAGTATCTCATTCTGGAAATATTCTGTTGTCTACAATTAGTTAATCCTGGACAAAGTGAAATATAGTTGTAAAAATTCCAAGTACAACATTAAGCCTTACAATAAAGTTCTCGCACTAAGAAAATCAAAATGTATGGTTTTAGTTTTTCATGTAAATTCTTCTGTTTCATATATATACACTTGAGGAATTTTCATTTTAAGCTTTTTCGAAAACTTCTAAAAGTTCATTAGGATGAAATGTAAGCTTTACTAAGGGGCAATTCATAGCTACAGAGCATGCTAAATAGCTTCTAGGTCTGATAACATTCATCTATGTAAAGTTAAATTTTAAGAAGTAGCTTGAAACATGTTCTGTGCCACACTATCTCGCTACTTTGACAAAATTCTGATAGAGCTCTACACTGTTGTATTTGAAGTTACCATATTGTTCATATTACTTTGTTAAAATATAATTATATTATTTTGGTAAGATTGTATCGTATTAAGTATAGATTGTATCTATTAACTGTGAAGTATAAATTCTGGTCCATTTCTGAGAAAAAACTTTTACAGCGTTCCCTTAACAATACGTCAAAAAGCTCATTATTATCTGTTAATATGCAGTCTCAGCTTGCATGTTAATAATAATGAAGAAAATTGAGGAACCCAATACAATATTCTTTTATGGAAAGTGAAAATAAGAAATTTTGGTATAAATTTAAATATTGTTTCTCTTTCTTTAGGATGATAATGAAAACAAATATCATGGTATGTCACAGGGTGATGTTGACAGTGACAGATCTCTTCTGGATTGTAGTCAAGATTCACCTGTTGTAAAACCTGTCACAAAGCAAGTCCAATGTGCTGAAGATGAAGATTTTATGGCTGCATTTGATAAGATGCTGTCTGAAAGTATATTGGTAAGATTTAGAGATTACCCTGTAAAATAAAATCCTGTTGCTTAAAATTGTGAGATTAATAAAAGATAAATGCCCTCCCCCAAGAAAGGGGGGGCAGTTAATTTGTAATCCGAGAGTTTGAAATGAAACTGCTGTAGATAGTCAGACTAGAGTTGCTTCACAGAATAGCTTTTCTATGTATTATAAATGATAAAAATTGTTCTATTACTGAGCTTTACTATTTAAAATTAGCCATCCACAAAATTATGAATTAAAATAAAACTGCCTTGAAAAAATGTTTTATTGAGAGTGGTAGTTTATATATTCTTTTATTATATTATTAAATATTTACTGTTCTTGAGTCCCACTGTGATATATTTATTTATTCAATTTTAATGCTATACATAGCTATACAATTTTAATGCTAATACATAGAATTTTCTATTTGTAAAATAATAATACTTAATTTATGATTTTTTTTTTTAGTCACCAAGTTTTATGTCGATTAAAACCTTATGAAGACTTTATAATGTCGTACATATGTTAAAGTAAATGTTATAATAAATAAATGCGACAAACTATTGCATAACTATTGAATTATTT
The DNA here is from genome assembly GCA_038373885.1 of Cheiracanthium punctorium. Classification (NCBI taxonomy): domain Eukaryota; kingdom Metazoa; phylum Arthropoda; class Arachnida; order Araneae; family Cheiracanthiidae; genus Cheiracanthium; species Cheiracanthium punctorium. Next base: position 168,011 of record JAWZYV010011777.1, read on the forward strand.
TATGTAATCCCCAATTATTGGCAGATGTGATAAAAGTCCATACATTTACCAATACTTCTTCAATTTGTGCAGCTTTTATCACACGTAATTATATTCCCCTCTGTATTGGATTTATTTATTTTTTTTGGGGGGGGGGGGGACTGCAGTGATGCTGTACCCTCCAGATTTTTAAAAAAATTAATCAGATTAATGTAGACAGATTAAATAAGACACCAGTCTTTATTTACATTTTCAGTTTAAATTAACAGTCAAGATCTTTTTTTTACATTCACCAGTAATATGAATATTATGTAGAATAACTGTGATAAATATGGTTAATGTGATATATATTCAACCATTAATCACATTCCCAGGATTTATTACATTTATTGTAACATATATATGTATACAGAGATGTATTTAATGCCTATACAAGTGTGTTTTATGTATTATAAATCAAAAGCACTCTTTAAATTTCAATTACATTTATTTTTTAAATTGAGGTCTAAACAATTACAAAAGCATTGTCACACTGCAAATCAGAGGAAGGGTCTGAAATTGCTGGAAAAACACAAATGTTGTTTACTCTTTTAATTTCAATGATGCTATTTAGTCGTGGAAAATACATAAAAGGAGACGGAAAGAATTTTACTATGTAACCAATGATGAATAAATGAGAATTTTTTTTAAATTAAAGTTTTTTTTTTTAACGCTTCTTTTAACTGTTTGACAAGCATGAGAAAACCCCTTAAATCTTTGGCAAAAACAACAAAATAGAAATACATAATGCCAAGTGTCACCAGAGGGAGATTACCTCAGTAATGTTATAGGTTTCTTGTTTGGTGCCACAAGATTCATGTTTAAAAAGTATTGTTTTCATTTCTAAGTTCAGTAATAAAATTTTACAACAAAACTGTTTTTAGGCCAAAAAATTGTTCAAGTACCATATTAGCCCAAATATAATGCAGTGTTTTTTTAGTGATCATTGCCCATAAAAAAACCTGACCTGCTTTGAATTCGAGGCTTAAATATAGGATTTTTCTAATTATCTTGATGAAAAATTTTGGGGTTGTGTTATATTTGGGCCAATATGGTATGTAAGTTGAATTGAATGCAATGGGCTTTCCTTTCGCTTGTGGCAAAACAAAATCCATTAAAAAATGAAAAATACAATCCAGAAGCAAAACATACTTAGCATGTTTTCTAACTGAAAAACAGCACCACGAATGAGTGCAAAAACCTAGTCCTTATATCCAAAAATCAGAGCCATAGTTCTGCTCAATCAGCATGCAGCAGAGCTCTTGCTAACCATTTGTGTAAATACACAAATTTTTTAATTAAAATATTATTTTATTTATTATATAACATAATGAACACAAAAACCTTTACTTATATCGAAAAATCAGAGCCATCGTTCTGTCCAATAAGCATTCCTGCAGAGCTCTTGCTAACCATCTGTGTAAATATGCAAATTTTTTAATGAAAGCATCATTTTTATTATTATGTTTCATGTAAACATCACTATTATTACTTCTAGAATTAGTTGTGGAGTATAAAACAGTTTGATTAAATTCATTCCACTTAAGTAACTAGTTTCTTGTAAACTATCTCATTAAAAAGCATGCCATGAGACATCTTAGTGTGAAAGTATTTTATAGTTGATGCAATAAAAATTATTGATTATAATGTGAAAATATATTATTTTAGCACCGAAACCAAGAGTCAGTCAAGCCACAGGTAGATATTGTCATTCCTATGAACATCAAAGGATCCAACACTAAAAAAACATGTGAGATAGTTTCTTTTTTTATATTTTAAAGTTCCTAATTAATATTTATTTAAATGTTTTCTCTCTTTATTATTAACTGTTTGAACTGTTATCTATTTATACAAGTGTGTCCTGGAATAGGCTGATGGCACAAACTGCACCATTGAAATTTTTAAGGGGTATTGGGGAAATCAAACTTTGAGGGGTGGACAGCCACCTAATAAAACAAATTTTTAAGCACACAAACATAAAGAAAATGTGATTATTTTGAAAGGATAAATTTAATTAATTAATTCAGGTTCGGTTTTAAATTTGAATTAATAAATTGGCCAGTTTTTTAAATCATGGTATGGATTACACTCCAGATCAGCATTGAAATTTCTTTATCTATCTTTGTCAAGTAAAAAATTTGGGTGAATTCAAATTGGTTCGGTGTGAATGGATATGTCCAATCATTTGTCATTTTCTTTGGGGGTTCACAAAATATTATCAGAGTTGCTTTGCTTTAAAATTGCTAAAATATAGCCAAGAATCTTCAAACAGATAGATTTTTAAATGTTTGAATTGGCTAAAAAAATTTCTGCTATATTTTTAAAAATATCTTTGGTTGATGTATATAACAGTGCACTGTTTTAAAAGTAAAAAATTATGACATACTAAACATTGGGCATCAAATAGATTTTTCCCAGTTTTCAAAGTACTTAAGATAGATTTCTGTATTAATCTGAATATCTGAGCAAAATTTCAAACTGATTAGTATAACGATGTTGTAGACATTTTCTTTCACCATTGAAAATTCCTAAATATTGGTGTAAGAATGGATCTTTAAACAGCAGAGCTTTTTTCTCTATATTTTTCTGCGTATATTCGTAAAATTTAAAAATGATTTTTAATTGTGTCAAAAACTCTTTCAAGGTTGGAAATTGTTAAAAGCAGGAGTATATTTAGGAATGTTCTGGTTTTGTCCTATTAATAGTAGCTAATAATTTTTTCCAAGAATTTGTATTTGTACAAAATTTTGGGCCTATCAGTAGAACAGTGCACATTTTTACCTGATGCACAGAAATAGATTTTCTTTCTAGCACTTTCTAGTTGTTAAAAATTATCTTCATAATATGGTTTGAAAAATGTTTATGGATGAATAGAAAAAAAAAGGAATTGATAAGTATGTGCATAATTGCAGCTGCGATTGTGCAAGTGTTATTTTTAAATAACATTTTTAGTTTTTCAGTATTTGAGGAAATTCTGTGTATTTAATTGATTAGTAATTACTTTGTCGTATAATTTATTTTCAATTTCTCTTCCTTAGTAACAACCTTAGAAATCAAAGAAGAAGAAAAACGTACAATAAATTTTGTTTTAATGACCAGGAAAGGTAACAAACAACAGGTAATAAATCATTCATTTTTGATTATGTCATGTTCTGTGTATACACACATTACTGGGTGTTTCAATTTGTTTCATCAGAAGAGCATATTTTAAACTATTGCCTTTAGCATTATACATCCACTTACAAAAGAGATTTCTGATGGCATGCAGTTAATTTTTATGCCACATATTTTCTAAAAGGTTGTGTATTTAAAAAAAAAAAAAAAAAAAAAAAAAAGAATCATAAATTCTTAAATTATGATTATATATAGTAGGACATGTACATTTTAAATGTGTCTGTGAAACATCAATGAAAATTATACCCCCTACACCCCTCTTATGCTGCCTCTGCAGACAGCGTAGTTATAACATGCTGCTTCACTAGTTTAAAATAGTTATTTTAGTTACTACTACATTATTGTGTGTGATAATCACTCTATACATAAAATAGCTTTACTAGTCTTTTCTTCTTTTTTTTTGGGGGGGGGGGGAAAGTAAATATTGAAAATTTCACAAAAAAAACTTGGAACAAATGTTTGAAATTAATTTTTTAAAATAAAGTTCTACCCCCCACTCCCCCTCCTTCTGACGTTACACTTATGGTGCTATATGAATTTTTATATTGTGAAAGAGGATGCTCCTATATTTTACATATTACTGTTGTATTGTTTTTGGGGGATAATGTTTTTTACAAATCAAAAGCAGTAATTTTTATTTTTTAATTGTTTTAACCACTAATTATTTATTTTCTTAATACTTGTAATTAACTTGGAAGTTTAATTTAAATACCTTTTGACAGGAGATATAATGGTCTGGATGACTCTTCTTCTATAACTCAATAGCTAACTTCTTTTAAATTACTACTAATTATCTTTTTTTGTTGGGATCTTTTTTTTAAATAATTACCTTTTCTTTAAATTATTTCTGCCTTTGTTTGCCCGGTCTCCGGAGGTGTAATTTTAATTATCAGGTAAATTCTGTCGATTTTCTGCTGACTATTAAGTTTCCCTCTCTCTTCAATAGCCTAACTCATTTCTTGCAATATCTCTTGTTCATGTCCGGTTTTTAATTAGTTTTACTCTCTTCTAATTTAAATTTTTATTCCAAATTTTACCCAGGGTTGTCTCGGGCAATTAGCTATCTCCCGCTAAAATTTTAGAAAATTTAATAACGTTTTTAAGGCCCTTATGATCAATTAAGTTTTTTCCCCATTTCAAGATGGCCGTTCTTGCCTGGGTTTCTTCTCGGCCAAGTGGTTTCTTTCCCGCGTGCTGTGGTTGCTGGCCGCCATTTTCTTATTTTCTCTCTTCCTTCCCCCGTCGATCGAATGTTCTCGAAGTTTCCCGGCTGAGATGGCGCGCTCTGATTGGTCCCCGCGGCCGGCGTCTCTTCGAGGCTCCTCAAGCTGGCGGCGAAAAGCGTCATTCTGAGAGCTGACGCGGTGCTGTAAGGAGGGTGATTCCCGGACTCTCTTCTCGCTCTTTTTTTGTCCAAGTTCGACGTTTGTCGCCCCATTAAGCAACTTATAGGACGTGATCCCCCAAAATCGTAGGCCAGAGGGCCAGGACTAATGATGATCACCATGTAATTTTCTTTTTCCCCTTTTTGTTTTTTTGGCCATCATGCCGATGCGACACCAACTGCCACCATTGGATGTGAATTGGGCGTAAGGCCCCCACCCCCCTGTGTTTTTTCATAAGCGGCGATGAAAATCTCCTACCGGAATTGACGTCTCGCACTACGATCACCATTAGCCCAGCCCGGGAGCCGCTTGTGTTGACTGGAACGCGAAGTCCCCGACACCCGTTGGAGCCGGCCGGAGTTCCCTGACCAGTGGAGAGACCAAGATGCCGCCTCCGGGTGCCATCAGTGACCGTCCGTTGGTTCCCTGAAACGCCGAGACCAGACCTGCCATTGGATCCGTGGGTGAGATCTAACCGTTACCCTTTTCTATCTTCCATTTCTCCACCACGAGCTGGATCAGCGACTTCATGCTTCAAGCTGTGCTAGAACTATCCCTTTTGTTCTTATAATGTTTAATGGGGGGGGGGATTGAATATCAAATGCTAAATTTTCTTTTTCAACTTTGTGTGCCATTCTAATGTATTGCTTCCAGTAACGATGTCTAAATCCTTTTTGTTAAAATCATAATTGTGGATGCCATGTTGATTTCTGGTTTGGCCTAAGCTAATCTCTGTAATTGTTTGAGTTGTTCTGCGCATCAATGTATTTTGCTGCACCCTTTGGTGTAAAAATTGCAAAGTTCCCTTTTTTGTTTTGTAATTTCTTTATTTTGGCAATTGTTTAAACTAACCTGTTGGATATAAGAGGTGGGGTTTCAGGTAACAGGTAGGGATTTAATGCGGGATTTTCATCACATGCCTTGTGAGGCTAGGAAAAGGTGGGGACTTGTTTGCCCAATTTTCTTTTTTTTTACTTTTTGGTAGGATAAATTTTTTTCTCATGCTGCAGCAGAGCCTTTTAACTTAAGTACTTGGATCCAATCAAACTACCTTTGTCATGACAATTTTATTTAAGCATTTTCTTTTTCTTTTTTTTGTTTAATTTTCAAGGGCTAATAATTGGGTAATTAAAGCATTCTAGTATTTTTTTGTTCCTGAGCAATTCTACCACGCGCTGTAAAACCCCTGCGCAGTGTTTACTTACTTTTCATTTCTTTTACTGATGTCGCGAGGCCACTAGCTGTTTACCCCTGTTATTTGTTAAATAAATTTGTGATTTGGTGATCTAATACGATGTCTCTGTGTTTATTTTACCACTTTTCTAACACACACTTCAGGCAAGGCTGAGATCATTGGGTTATTTTCTACACTATCGGACACAACGCATGGTAAAACCTTAATTCTGTTTTGGAAACTTGCTCAATTTAAAATCAAATTTTTTTTTAACTAAACTAAACTTTCACGGCAGTAGTAAGTAGAATACTACATTACCAACTGGAGGTTGGCAGCTCTTTTATTTTTATCAATGCTTTTGAATTTGAGTTAGTATGAGAAATGTGTAATTCAGTTTGTGTATAAACCCTCAACTACCAAATTTTATGAGATTTTTTTTGTGTACTATAAAAAATGGAATAATTCTCTAAAATTCATTTTTGAATTTTTGATGTATCGTTTAATAATAGGTCTGAAAATAATAAAATGTTTTGTAAATGACATTTCAAAAATAAAACTTCACTTTTCTAATTTTAATTTTCTATTCACGAAGTCAGCATAAAAAATTACTATTATTAACCCTCTCCCCCCCCCCCTCCAAAAAATTTTAAATATATCCCACCTATGAAATGTTTAGAATAGAAAAAAGCACATGTCCTTAGAGAATATTTTGTAATACTCTGTACAGATTTATACATTTGAAGTATTCAAAGGAAGAGCCTTTATAAACTCATTTAAGTCCATTCAACTTCATTATAAGAACAGCACTAGACAAATTTGAGAAATAGATTCTTATAACCAAGTACTGCACTCCCAATATTTTCTTGATTTCCAAGATTTTCTTAAAGAATGTTCTCTGAGGTGACATCATCATAGAAAACTACACTGCAAATGCAAAGGGTACTCCCAGCTTGATTTCAACAATGAATAAACATCAAAGGTTTACTCTAGAACCTACAATTTTATAATAGCTGTTATGAAATTAAAATTACTCTTAATTATCTAGAAAATAACTAATTCTTTCGCATAGGAAAAATTTTCTTTTAAATTATTTTCTTAGGCTTTGTTTGATAGCCATACACAGTTCTATAAAAATAACAGGAATCAAGAATGATTTATTTCCCAGAAGTTGCTGCAACTTCAATTCCATATTGACTATTAATGATAAAAATCCTTATTTTTTAACACTAGAAGCGCCAGAGCAGTCATTTTGACTGTTTTCGCCATTTTAGCTTGGATTCCTAAAAGACCCTTTACTTTAGGAAGTCCTAATTTTTTGAATTCTCCTAAAAAAACCTTGAAAATTATTGGCACCAAATATGCATTGAATGAAAATAAAATTAATGGAAATATTTTTATGTATACCTAGAAGCGCAACAAGCAGTCAAATTGACTGCTAGTGAAATTGAGTTTATTCATCGTACTCTATCATGCAGAAAAAATTTTATCAGGAAGAAACATTTCCCCTACATATTCCTTTCATTCACTATTTCTCTAATCCATGAAATACTTGTAATTTTCCGCCCCCCTCCATTTAAAAAAAAACAAAAACAATGTCCCGTAATTGTTTTTGAGATATCATGGAATATCTGAGATTTGATTTGAAGTCAAACAGGACTCAATGTTTAGAAACTAATAAGTGCTATGTTTTCAGACATCTGGAACAAATTTATAGAAAACTGTGCTCTTTCTTATAAGCCAGGATAAAATCTGTTATTGGATGAACAACTATTTCCATCCAAAGTTAGGTGCAAGTTTATTCAATGTATGCCGAATAAATCAGATAAATTTGGTATAAAATTTTGGATGCTAGTTGATGTTGACTCAAAGTTTACGTGCAATGCTTTTCCATTAGAGATGAGACGGGCTCTGTAATTCACAACTGCGTGCGGGCTCGGGCTCGTGAAAAATTTCTTCTTTATTGAACATACTCCTTGAAACAGATTTTAAAATGTGATTCATGAGGAAAATAAAAGAGTTTAAAAAAAAAAGAAATGGGGCACCACGACGCACGAGCAGATTCAGGGTAGGGGCTACGGGGCTTCAGCTCACCCCCCCCTCAAAAGAGATTGCTAAAGCGTAACATTCTGCTTCATTATGCACTTTGAATATGTTAAGTTATCTTATTTAATCACTTAGCCCCTCCCAAAAGTTTTTACATTGGTTAAGACTAAAATTTTGCTTTATTGCATATTTTGTTTGGGTGAAATAAGCTTTTTTCAAACTTTAGCCCTCCCAATAGAGAATTTCTGGATCCGCCACTGAGCACGGGTGCCTAGAAGTTGCGTGAAGCTCTTTGGGTATTTCAGAACGGCGGCTTCTATTACTTAGTTAGTCATGAGATCCGACATTATTTGATGAACATGGATATAGAGAATTAGAAAGTGCATTGAGAGTTTGCAACTATATTTGTCTTTAATTTGCATAAACGGCAAAATTTATTGTATTCCAGCAATGAAGTAATTGAATTTTTTTTTTTCTTAACTGAAATCTCGGGCTCCAGCTTAAATAATATTGCTCGGGCTCGGGCGGGCTCGGATTAAAAGTTCTCGGGCTCGGGCTTCAAAAAATGAGCCCGAACTCATCTCTATTTACCATACCTTGGAAAGGATAGCGCAAGAAATGAAAATGAAAGCCTTCCTGAAAATATAGTAATGCGCCTTCTGAGCCCTGATCTGAATACAGGTAGAAATATAATAGTCTAAGATCCGATATATGAAATATATACCCTCATCTGTTATTTAATGATGATAAAGATCACATGCTAGATAATATATCCATTGATACATCGCACATAGGTTGCCTAGCTAAATCGCGTACCGATGATGTTAAATAATTAAATTTTTAATTAAATTTTTTCGATCAACTTCCCCCATCTGTTATTTATGAAAATCGAGCATTAGTTGAGAGAATATGCCCCAACGAATTGAAAAAATATGGGTTGCCTACTTTCTCCTCTGCCCGACTATGGGGTTGCCAGGTACAAAGAGGCCAGTAAACGTTGTTAAAATACCCTAATCTGTTATTTAATCGAATTACATATTAAATGAAAGGTTATTTTATTCCCAATACAACCGTATTAGGTTGACTTATCAAAAATGTGGCTGAATCCATGGTTGCCTAGATTTTAGATGCAATATTTCCAGTGCGGCGATGAGAGTAACACAGAGCAGGCACCTGAGTTCACACTCAGGCAGTGTGAATTTTGAAATAAAGTTTTTTTCGCTCCACCCTACTATACATAATTATGAAATAATAAGTTTTTTGTTCAAAACGTGTGCATATTTTCTATAATATGCTGGATTTGGCAGGAACTAATTCCTGCATTATCTACTGAGAAATGAGTGGTAAATCTATAAAGACATAACTTTCTTTTTCAATTGACAAAAGAATTGAGAGCGAGTCATTTGAAGAAAAAGACACGTGCACAACTGCCCTCAGAAATTTCGAACACTACTAACAAACTCTCAAAAAAGAGACGGCAGTGCCAAATTGGAGTTTGTAAGAACAACGAAACAAGTGATATGTGCCAGAAATGTTCACATTTCATATGTGATAAATCCACTTCCAGCATTGAAAAAATTCTAATATGTAAAAATTGCGAATAGCATTAAAATGAGTTTTATTAAAAAGTAAGTAAAAATATTTTTTGTAGCATGTATTTTAACAAAAATTAACATTTTATTCTTTATAAAAGCTTTTAAAAATACCATTAACTTTTTGTATTTAAATAAATGTACAAAATTCTTTAGCAGTCAATTTGACTGCTGCTGGCGCTTCTAGGTAGAAAGAAAGTGCGGCGCTTCTAGTGTTAAAGGAGGGTTGAAATAATAATTTTTAATTACTGCATTTTATATATATCATACATCATAATAAGCATCCAAGCTATGTCATAAGTGCTAGTATGTTATAGAGTTTATATAATAAAACTTTCTGGTATGAAGTATATTCCTATTGTATTTTATACTTACTGTTTACTGATGGATTATTTTATTTCATCTTTATTTTTAGTTTAAAAATTTGGCAGTTCCTGTATCATCAGAACTTGCTCAGAATCTGAAAGACAGGGAAGAGGTGAGTTTTCTTTTGTGTCTTTTGAAAGTATAGATATTTGTTAACCTTAAATAGTGTGTATAATAAAAAATAACTTATTCTTTTTGAAAGGCTGAACGTGTAGAAAAGCAGCATGTAAAGTTATTGACTTTGAATATCAATGAAAGGCAAGAAGAGGAAGATTATCAAGGTAGGTAATTTATTATGATTGTGGTTAGATGCTATTTAGTTTCTGTTTGTCAGTAATGCTGCATTAACATTATAAAATGTACTTTAAAGTAATAGTGGGAATGTTTAAGTTGACTCTTTTAACTAAGAACATAAGTTTTTTAATGCATTTGATATTATTGCCATGTTCTATGCATAATATAGGCATATATAATGCATTTCAATTTCTAGTAAAAATGTATAGTTTAGACTTTTGATTTTTTTATGCATTCATTTACATGAATTTAAAATTAAGTACATTTGAAATTTCATAAGCTCTAAAAACAAATACTGTTACTAACATTTAAGAGAAAAATTTTTACAACTTTTTTTAACAATATTATTCAAGATATGAGATTGTTTGGAAAAAAAATATATATATATATATATATATATATATTCATACATATATATATTAATTCATCTTTCCTTATTTAAGATTAACTTAATTAATGTATTGATGTATTTTCGTTGGTACAATTTAGAAATGTTAGCAGCTCAGCAAAGGCCATCTGTTATGAATCTAAATAGAGATCGTAGACAAAAATATCATCATCCTAAAGGAGCACCTGATGCAGATCTAATTTTTGGCAATAAGTAAGTTTTAGTGTTATTCAGTTTATATACTTTCAAGCTGGTGAGATTTTCGTAAATTACATTTGACTTAAAATGAATAAAGCTTTTTCATTATTTTAAAGATTTTTTAAACACAAATACTAGATTAGTTTATTGTAACTTATTTTCATTAATTAAAAGCTGCAATTTTTACTACAAATTTCATAGCTGATAAAATTTACTACTGACATTTAAATGAAAACTAATTTTAATCCTTTTAATTTGTGTGAACTTCTCCTGAGATAAACTGTAAAACTTTACTAAAGCCTGTTTTGGTATTGTTTTTAAGCCATTACTTTGACCAGTGGCTGGAAAAACTACTATTTTGTAGTGAATTGCAACTACTTTTGAAATGTAGTCACTATGTCACTACTTTAGGAACAAATTTTACCAAAAGATTGAATTTAGATTCATGTTTAAGGATATCGATGTACTAATTAGAGAAAACTCTTGATATTATTTTGAATTAAAGTAAACTATTGCACTAATGAAAAACTACAACTAATTATTAAAGTATTGCTGAAACTAATTAAGTTTTAATAACTATGCAATAAAAGTAAGTCAATCGTTTATGGCCTAATCTTGATTCTTCTGGGTGAGGAAGACATGTTTTCTCTCAGGATCCACCAATGGGCTCTGCCTCAGTATATAAGCTAAATATTGCTACTTTTTTTTTTTTTTTTTTTTTTAACACTACAGTGATAAAACATATTCTTGAAAATCTGACTACTCAGACTAGGCATCAATTGAGATGCAAGTTGCTCTACTTCTGGTCTCTTTCTGGCAGTGGCAGATCGAGAATTTTTTTTTGGGAGGGGCTAAATTTTTTAAAAAGCTTATTTCACCCAATTAAAATGTACTATAAATCAAAATTTTAGTCTAGACCAATGCATTAGGCTTTTGGGAGGGGCTGAGTAATAAAATATGATCATTTTAGCTATTTAAAGTGTATAATAAAGCAGAATGTTACTCTTGAGCACAATCTCTTTGGGGGGGGGGTTGAAGCCCCCTAGCCCCTCCCCTGGATCCGCTACTGCTTTCTGACATACCATACTGCCTTTTTACTCTTTTTACTCTTCATGTAATATATATATATTTAAGTTTCTTTTCTCTTCGTCCTGCGATGGTACCACATTTAATGCCAGGAACAATAACAAAGGGGTAACAGCTAAAATCGTTGAGACTTCAAACAAAGCATACTTTCCCCTCATTTCTGTGTATGTATGTGTTGAGGGGTGTTCAATTATCAAAACTCTAATTCTATGCTTGTGAGAAAGAGCAATTGTACCTTGTGATCAATCTCTCGAAGTGATAACGCGGCAAAAGTAACAATAAAGGAATTGCCAAAAGTCGCTACAAACTATAGAAAAAAGTAGCAACTACTGTAGTATCACAACTTGTAACGCATTAGTTCCCACCTCTGACTTTGATTAATCATATTGTTACAATATTGTCATTATCATGCCTTTATAACTACACTGTTTTTAATATGAAATTAAATCATGTTTTTTTTTTTTTTTTTTTTCAAATTGGGACTGTAATGGTAGATTTTTTAAATATTTTTTATTCTTACAGGATTTTAGTAACATTGTTTTGCTGCTAGGTAGTTAACACACCAAGTTACCTGAACTAACCTATTATTTTGAGTTTAAAAAGTAAAATCAGTGTGACCAAATGATTCATCAAAACAATATAGTTTAACAAATTAATAAATAATAATTAAGTTCTAAGGTCCTCATGGCAATTATAATTTAGGTGTAATATGGTAAATACAGGGATGTCGCAGCTGCTCCAATAGCTCCAAATTGTGCCAAATTAATCCTGATGCACTAATTTGCTACAAAAAGATCGGTTTTGGACATTTTAGCTCAATTCAGCAAAACTGCTATACTTTTAATTTTTCCATATATGTTGAAAACGTTTGTAAATCTCCGAAATTTTTACAAAAATCATCACACAGTCTAAGAATTCTAATTTCAATCTTTCTCTATTGATCTTAAGAACAAATATATTATCTTTGGCATCCCTTTGTTTAAACCTCCAATGCCTTAAGAGTAAAAATTAACCCTGTTTTAAATTTAATTTTATATAAATTGGTAATTTTATTGTTACGGAATTTTTTTATAAGCCGCTGATGGTAGTTAACCCATTTGTGCCCAGATATTTTCACGATTTTCTTCCATTTTTGCTAATACCAGCAATAATAGATAAATTTCTGATGTCAACTTCTTGAACAAGGGATGATTTCTTTTAAAATCATTATGTATAAAAATTGAAAGGTCAACATCCTACTGCGTCATGTTAAAATATTTTGTGGAGTTGAGGCAAGGAAAAATAAATAACATTTTCGACTGATATCAAAAATGATGTCCCAAAAAAAGGATGCTAGGCATAAATAGATTAATACAGTTTAGTAAATATTGTATTTTTGATTTAAAATAAATATTTTGTATAGCAATGTTTAAAATAACTGAATTTTTTATTTATTTGCAAAACCTTCTGACTCCCCACCCCCTACCCCCGAAAAAAAACAAAAAAACAACTGGTTTTTGTTATTAGCTGAGATTTTTTAAGAATCCCCTTAATTTTCATATTTTAGATAGGCATTCTTTAATGACTTTTCCCTTTCCCTCCAAAAATAAATTTTGTATTTCAAAATTGACTTTCTTGTGCTCCATATTGCTCCAGAAATCTGTTTTTCTTGCCCCAAATTGTTCCAAAAATATCTTTTTCTTGCTCCAAAATTAAATTTCAGCTTGCACATATCTGTAAATTCATATGGTGGTGATAATTATTCTTTTGAGGAACTTGTAAAAATTAATGAGCTCTACGTTGGCAATATCTAGACATTTTGGATATTACTAAGGTGGTCTCTAGTCCCACTAGAGAGCTTTATCTCCTGTTCTTGTAATAGGAAATCCAATTTTTCAGAAGTGGATTTAGCCCTTTCTGGGCTACACCCTGTTACCCCAATAGTGTTCTATTTACCTACATCTGATATTTTTAGGATTTGTCAAACCTTGTGCACCCAGTTGCCTGGGCAAGTGAAAGAAATCTTTTGATGACATATTTGTTGATTCCTAATCAATATATGGAGCTCTTACTGGACATAAGTGGCTTCTTAGAATTTTTTTGTCTTCTAAAATGTTTTAACTTTTATTATTAATTGGATGTTGTATACATACATAGTTTACATTTTACAAAATGAATTTTTTTCTTCTAAACAGTAGAATATGTTCTTTAATTAAGAAGAAAGTGTTTGGATACTAAATACTTAACCTTTTTGCAATGGCTCACCACTCTTCAGAATTTTTGTTCCAGAAAATGGCAGAATCTGTAAAATTTTATCCCCCTACTTTTCAAATGAAGTGCATGCCTTGTCTTTTGTTTGGTAGGTGGGGGCAAATATCACTGACTTAGTAAGTCCCCAAACAAAATCTGGATGTCGAATCCCAGTCAATTGACTACACCCCCCCCCCCCTCCCTATTAACATGCCTGACTCTCCTACAGTATAAGAAAAGAAATTCCCGCCTCTAAAGATTCTTTATCCATCTTCCATGAAGGGTGAATGGATTTCCCGTCAAAAGAGAGGAAAGAAGTCTTGAGTAAGGCACTTTTACCAGTGCTGTTCTTCACTCACATTTATTTTTTGGTTCAACTGCTGTACTGCTGGAGTCAGAAGGTTAATAGCGCTAAATAACACCGTAAGCTGGAAAGTTTCTTTTGAAAAATAAAATGAGTTATCACTAATCATATTAAAGATTAATGTGACAGTTTGTTGAAAACTAAATATTGGAATTTATAATGGCTTTTGTCATACTTCTTCACCTAAGAAAAACCTTAAGTGTGTTGTTTTGTAAGCAAAATTTTTATGATAGAAAAAATAGTAACTCAGAAAAAAATTGGAGTTCCAAAATATATAAATAAAATAAACATGCTGGAATCAGCAATTATTATTTTTAAACGCAGCATTAATTGACAAAGGCAACCAGAAAAGTCCAAATTATTATATATATATATATATATATATATATATATATATATATATATATATATATATATATATATATATATAGCCATGATTATAAAGGCTTGAAGCTTTATTGCTGTTGCTTAATTCCATACTTAATACAGTCAACTTCCTCTTATCCGTAAAAGTTTTACCCAAAGGATGTGCACATTATAGGATTTTGCAGACCATAGGTCATTGTCTTTATTTACATTTTCTTTTGCAAATTTAGAGCGAGTTAATTAATTTAATCATGCATAGAGATTAAAAAGAAAAGATGATATCTAGTAAATGTTTAAGATTAAGTATTTTTTCAGTAGTAACTCAACTTATCAATAGGTAAATAATTTAAGCATACGCAAAGAGCAATAAAATATACATATTTATTTTCATATTTCAAGTGCAGAAATGAAAAATCATAATTGATTACTCTAAATTTTTTAAACATTGATGTAATAGTGGTTTGTTTTAAATTTTTACATTTGTTTTCCAAAACTTTAGCTTGCAAATAATTGTGTAAAAATGCAATTTCTTGTTCAGAAATAAAAGTTTATTTTGCAAGAAAACTAATCTAATTCTTTCGAATTTTAAATCCTTCGTTGAGAGACATTTTTTTTCTTTGATGGATTCTGTATCAGAATCCTTATCGCGATTGAGTGTGTAAACAGCATTCACAAGGAAAATGAACATATGCAAAGTTGAGTTGAGCTAATTCTAAAAAACTATGAATTGCGAGAATTGCCAGGTAATAGAGCATTTTGATAAGCCTAGCAATCAGACGACTTTCCTCCTGCTTGAAAAAGCTAACTACTCTTGTATTGTATTTCAATGGAAAAAACTCAGTTTTTAATGTCCAATTATGGTATTAAATTAAATTTGACGTTACATTTATATAGTTATGCTCTTTTAGCATTTTTATTTATTGTTTTTACTGCATTTGTGCCTGTATTTTTTATTATTATTATTACTTGAATGCTACATGAGAATTGCCGAACACATTGAAATTGTATTTTTTCAAAATTGATTTGTTTGTTTACATTAAAAATCAATTGCAGATTAGAGGCATTTGCGGAATATAGGTCTGCGGATTAAAGGGAGTTGACTGCATTTAATTTATTTTTCCTTATCCCTGGAATAGTAAAAATCTCAAGAATGCTGAAGTAACAAACATTATTTACTTTTTTTGACTTTTTATGGTGAATCAAATACAACTTGCTGAATAATAATGGAAGTTATCTAACCTTATTGCCCCATGCAGAGAACATTGATTGAATATATCTTCTACATCAACAATAAAAGATCATTTGTTTCTTTGACCTGGCAAAAGGGTTTAACCATAATCTGTATTACATTTGTCTTATTCCTATACATTTGCATCTTCAAATTACCCTTGATTCTGGTAATTTATTACTTGTAAAAACGTATCAAAAAAAAGTCAGTCTCTTGAAACATTCTTTGCTCAGAAAGAAAAATAAGTTATTAGATGACATGAATTTTTTTGAAAGGTAACAAGAAATTAACAATGTTAAACACTTCTAGAATTTCTACTTAGATTAAAAAAAAAAAAAATGTATACTTATAAGGTAGAGGTAATTTAAACCATTTGTGCAAAACTTTAGCTTATTTCATATTATTATTGTGTATAAATTTTCATTTGCTTGATTTATTACTTATTTCCTTTCCTGTAGGTAATTTGTTTTCTGGAATAGCCAGCTAGGGAGATCTGGAGATTGTTCACATCTTGTACATAATTTTAATTTATCATTATCTCCATTGATTTTCCTATTTGTGATACAGTTACTTGATGTAACAAACTATGGTAAATGATTTTCCTTTTTCTTTTTTCTATCACAATCATATGAAAATAATTTCTCTAGTACTATTATAAATGTGATTTCAAAATTATTGTATGCATATAAAATATGAAAAACTTAAGTAAATACCATGTTTCTAACTGAGAACTCTTTCTTTACTGTGGGAAAAAAAAGATTATTTTCTTGTCTTTGCAAAAGTATGCCATAATTTAGTTAACCTGTATTGTAACACTGTGGAAACTACTCACTGTTATAATTCATCACAGGGAAATTGCAGCCATTTTTGTTTTTACTATCACTGTTGGAAAAATTCAGACAAGTTTTCTTTTCATTTTATTAACTTATTATTTTTTTAACAGTAAATTATCATCTAATAATGAATATCTTTGCTTTAATTTAAAACTTAAACTTTTTTTAGTGCATGCATGTAATGCTCTTTATTCTATTGATAAATTTTGTAACTTTTGGGTTTGGATTTAAAAAGACTTCTTTGGGGGTACAGTGAGACAGTGCCCATTGTATGCAAACATAAGCTTTTGGAAGCACAGAAAGAATAATGACACAGTTATCTTTTCCAATAGACTTCGATCCTATTCCATGATGAATGGAACTTTTGAACACATTTTGTTATCCCTTACTGCTTAATTTCACTTTATTTTCTAATTTTCAATTCATCAAACATTATTTTGCAACCTTTAAATGTATTTCATCATTATAACTATTTTTAAGCCTTGTCATTTGAAAACTGCTTTCGTATCTTCTGTGTTGGCTATCTCAACTTGTAATAATAATGTATTTTCGTATTCTAGCTGATTTTGTATATGCCTTACTCATTGTCCCATTGTGGTCCTTTATGGGACATGATGGCACAACTTGAGTATCTTTTGAAAATTAACTTCTTTTGAAGAATAAAATAAGGCTAAATACTGAAAAAAATTACAATGAAAGCTAAAAGTTGTCAAAATATTGTTCTGTATTTAATTTTTAGTTTTAATTAAAAGAAAGGGAATTATTATGAAACAAGTAAAAATTGTTCCATTGTGCCCCCCCCCCCCTTATTGATTAAATAGTATAAGTACTTATTTAATCAATCTCTTATTCCCTGATTGGTTCAAAATTAGTGAATATGTCAGATCGGCAGAGGGGTATGGTGATCTGCCTACCAGGCACTCACCATGAAGAAATGACTGACATCTCCAGCCCTTATAGTGATCAACAGGATCAAATTTAGGAGCAAGACAACCAAGGCTGCAGCCCCAGGGCCTCCACAAAAGAGCCCCACAGTAGACATTTTTATGTACTATTTCCTACCAAATCTTATAAATAAAAATGAAATTCTGTTTGTTTGTTTGTTTGTTTGTTTGTGGATTTGATTCGTATACAAATCCACAAAAATGGACCTATCGGCCTGAAATTTAGCACAGATATGTAAAATAATATCGAATAAATCATAGTCCACTTTAAAACTTTGAAAGTCCACCCGTTCCCGGAATTTAAGAGATTTTTTTATGCTCTTCACGCAAAAATCTTTCCGTAATTGTAACCCCTGTAGTGAAAAAAGTGGGACATCCCAAAAGAATTTCAATACATTAATGTCTATGGACATCTTCAACATATTACATCTGTAGTCAGTCATTTTTTGGTGCATACCCAAAATCTCTCCATTTGTTGTCAACCTTGGCAAGTTTGGCCAAAATATCCTCATTTGTCACTGTTCTTGGCGGGTGTTGGCGATAGTCATTGTTTCGTCAATGCTCAAAATCTTGCCCTTTGTCGTCGACTTTGGTGAGTTTTACGAAATATCGCCAAATTTGACAGTAGTCAGTCATGCCCAAGATATTGCCATTTGTCATCCTCCTTAGCTAGCTTCAACGAAATATCACCAAATTTATTGATAGTCAGTCATTGTTTAGTCTATGCCCAAAATCTCGTAATTTGTCCTTGACCTTGTCAAGTTTTGCCGAAATATTGCCAAATTTGTCACCAAACATTATTTTGTTATTTCGCATAACTCTAAAACTTTTAACCTGAGAATTTTGAAATTTTGTATTTAGAATTGTTGTAACATCTAACAGTGCATCTCACTTTTGTTTGTTATCGACTGGGTAAATTATTTACAGGGTCAGCCAAATGACTTTAAATACACTAAGGTGTATGGATACATTCAATTCATTGAAAGTCTCTAGTCAATTACTGCTTTGGCTATCCCCAAAATCTTGCACACTATCTCAAACTTGTCAGCTTTTGGTGAAATATCGCCTAATTCAGTGTTAGAAGCAAATCTTTCAAATTGAACCCAGCTTGGCAATATCGAAATATTTGGCTAGATATCGCTAAACCTTACTATTACTGCAGTATTTTATCTCTTTCAAACAAAACAAGCTTGACTTATGACTTATGGAGGGGAAGGCCCACAGGGGGCCAGGCACTGCGACCATGGGTCTATTGTACCATCCCCAAGTCCTGTAACAATGGAAAGTCCTGAAAGGCCCTATGAAAAGAGCCCAGTAGCAGATGCAAACATCAGCATAGATCTAACAGACATTTTGTGAAGCTCCCAGGGTTCAATGATATGGCGCCAAGATGCTCAAACCTGTAAGCCGAAAAGTACTCACATTCACAGAGGATGTGCAACGCAGTTTCCTCCTTAAGAAGACAACCCCGACAAGTGGGATCATCGACAACCCTGATTATGTTTAGATGCCTTTTAAGGCAACAGTGCCCAGTTAATAGACCAATAGCCCTACGGAGACTGGACCTATTGAGACGCAGGAGTTCCTTGCATCTGTCACCAGGGAAGCCAAGATTAATCTCTTTAGCCTGCCTCTGGCCATCGCAATTAAGCCAGTTAGAATACTGAAGCCTCCGAAAGTGGTTAAGAACAGTATCCCTATAACTTTTGCCTGAGATGCCAAGAACCGGCTCAGGACCAACAAAAGAGGAGCTAGAGCCCGCCCTGGCAAGGAAATCAGCCATCTCATTGCCGGGAATGCCAGAATGGCCAGGAACCCAATACAGAGTAACCTTATTGAGACGAGAGAGCTTGCAAAGCTCCAAGTAACACTCCCAAACTAAGTAGGAGGAGATAGCAGTGCTTTGTAAGGCTAACAGAGCAGCCCTACTATCAGAGCAAATGAAGATGTGCTTCCTAGAGTAACCAGCCTTTAAACAGAAAACACTACACATAAGGATAGCATAGACCTCTGCCTGAAAGACAGAGGCATGAAGGCCCAGAGAATAAGAGAGCTTAATGCCATTGTCCAGACAAAAATCTCCAGCTCCAGTACGATTACCAAGCTTGGAGCCATCAGTGTACCACACGATACACCTGTTCTTACTATAATTAGGAGGCTTTCGCCAGTCATCTCTAGAGGGGAAATTGAAGGGTTGCTGTCTGTTCAACCGAATCAAAAACAAGATTTGATAAAAACATTTACTTTATTTTTCTAAACATTTGCCTGAAAATACAACATTTCCAAATTACACTTACAGAATATGTGTTATACTTGTAACTAAATGAGCTGGATGCCAAAAGGTAGCTAAAGGTAACTTTGGATTCAATTAATTCATTTTAATTTTTCATTCATTTTAATTTTAATTAATTCATAATATAATTCATTTTAATTTTTAAGACCCCTTGCCTTTAGGGAAAAAAATTGATACTTAACAATTAACCATGGCAACTTGCCATAACACCTACAAACCCTTGCAGGAGTACTGCTAGTCACAGACCATCCCGATCTGAACTGAAAAACAAGTAGAAGTGAGGAGATACGAAACTTCCCGAGCTTATATACTAAGCTACATACCTAGCAGCCAATCAAAACGCGACACGCAAAATGCGTCAAAAGATTTGCATATGTTGACGGACATTTAATTCCAGCTCAAGCAAAATTTGCATACGCAAAATATCGTAATCGTTCGCAAGTGCGAACAAGCAAAAAAAAAACTACTGAATGCCAAATTACAGGCAAACGAGGAACACCTCAACTTTGAGTTTTACGTGACACATCCAGTCATTTTGTAAACAATACCATGCAAGTACGCATTTAGGGAGAGAGGAAGAAACCTGGATGTTTCCAGGTTATACAATTAAAATTAAGCTGAGTATTTTGAGTTATATTTTAAAACTAAAGCTATTATACTTTTTAAGTAATTTTAGGAGAAGGGAAAAGTTTAATTTTTACAAAAACGGAACTATTTTTAAAATACTTATGAAATTTAATAATTACGATTTAATATTTAGTTTAAGCAGAGTTAAGTTTATTTTAAAAGACACATTTAAAATACATGAAACATCCAACAATGTCCCCCTTTCTTCCTCTATCCAAAAATGTGGTTACAATATTTAACCAATGCATCATTACTGACAGTTTTTGTCAGTAGATCAGCCACATTCCATTTACCTGGAACTTTTAAAAGTTTAAAAAGTCCATCTAAAAGAAAGTTCTTCACAAAATGATATCTAATACTTATATGTTTATTCCTAGAGTTTTCTATGTTATTTTTAGTGTAGTAGATTGCACTTTCAGAGTCAGAAAACATTAAGGGTTTTTCAAAATCCAATTTCAATATTTTACTGCTTTCTTCATAAATATTTTGTAACCAAATAAGTTCTTTTGCCGTTTCTGAAATGGCTATGTATTCAGCCTCCATTGTCGATAATGCGACACACTTCTGCTTTCGGGTTTTCCAACAGATAGGGATATTTTTAAAGAACATTATGTAACCCGAAAATGACCGTCTGTCATCGCGGTCGGAGGCCCACGAAGCATCAGCAATTGCGCTTAAATGTTTCGAGGTGTCTATAGTCATTGAAATACAGTAATCGCTAGTTGAAATAACATAGTTCAATACTTGACATAAGAGTTTCCAATGAGCTAATGTTGGATGGGAATTATACTGCGCTAACAAGGTAACTGAAAAAAGAATGTCTGGTCTTGATCGGGTTGCGAGAAAAAGCAATGATCCGATCAGGTTTCGATAAGGAAATTTTCCTTCAATAGATGGTTCACCTTCATTATGTTTAATAACTTGACCTTGAGGTATTGGCAATTTAGTTTTTACAAAATGGATATCTCTAAATTTTTCTTTTAAGCGTTCAATATAAGATTTTTGATGTAGCTTCCATTTATCGTTAAAATATGGAAATTCAATACCAAGGACTTTCCTAATTGGACCTAAATTATTAATTTCAAAATGTGCTTTTAACAGATTTACTACTTTAGCCATCTCATAATCAGACTTTGAAAAAACTATTAAATCATCAACATAGACTAAAATGATAGTTTTACAATTTAGAAAATACACACAATTTGTGTTTAAAAAGTTAGAAAATCCTAAAGTCTTTAAAGTGGATTCCAATTCTGAATGCCACTGTCTGCCGGCTTGATGCAAGCCATATAAGGCCCTTTTTTAATTTTAATACATGAGACTCTGAATTAACATCTACAGGACATTCAAAATTTTTGGGTATCTCCATGAAAGTTTCTTCATTTAGCTCACCATAAAGATATGCACATTTAACATCAATATGCTTATGAACCCATTTCATGGAGATAACCAAAAGTGTTATGAAAAAATAAATCAATTCAAAATGCACCACAGGTGAAAAAACATCATGGTAGTCAATACCAGCTTTTTGCTTGAAACCTTGCGCTACTAAGCGCGCTTTAAATTTACAAAAATTTCTATGGTCCTTTTTCAACTTATAAACCCAGCGACAGCCGATTACCTTTCTGTCCGAGGGACGAGGGACAATGCTGTATACATCACGAGTCCTCAAGGTAGTCAACTCGTCGGCCATGGCTCCATTGGGCGGCTGCTGGCGACTGGAGGGCTTCCTCATAGGATGAAGGCTCGTCGATGACAGCATGGAATGTCTCAGCATCCCGGAACTCTTCTTGATCAGTCTCGGAATCGTCCGCTTTAGCTGGTTCATCAGGGAGGTTGTCATATTCGGGGGTAACTTCAGATTCAGGAATGTGCTTAAAATTAAAGAAATTTGCATCAAAAATTATGTCGTTCTTTTCGCAGTACTCGCGAACATCTGCCAGGCTTCTGAGCCTTTTAGGATAACCAGGTGCAAAATAATAGATATCATATCGACCTTTGGTCTTTCCAGACCTCCGTCTGTGCTCTTCACGTTTCCAGGATACGTTGCGGCAATGCTGACGTTGATTCCCAGTGCTCTCTTCTACATCTTCCTTTTGAACAACATAAGGTAAAGAGGGACTTACCACCAGGTTCATTCGACGATAGCCATTGATTAACTCGTTGAACTTCACGTGTTTTGTTTCTTCGATGCACACAGACTTCGTCAGGGCAGGCATCCAGATGCGATATCCTTTGGTGTAGCGTGCATACCCGATCAGTACACCAGTCTCTGCTTTGGGATCCAGTTTATCCCTTTTACTTTTATTGATGTATACGTAAGCTAAACTTCCTATTACCTTGAGATGTCTGACAGAACACTTTCTCTTGAAAAATAAGGTATAGGGGACCTGGTTACCTATGCTTCGGTGAGGAAATCTGTTATACAGGTAGATGAAGGTTTGGGCAAGTTCAGCCCACAAACCTTTCGGAAGTTCCGCGTCTATTCTTATGGCTCTAACACCCTCTGCCATGGTTCGGTTGAGGCGTTCTGCAACGCCGTTCATTTCCGGTGAGTATGGGTTAGTACGCTGCACCAGAATACCATTTTCCTGCAGGAACGTGTCGAATTCTTTGGAACAAAACTCCATGCCCCGATCAGATCGTACCTGCTTGATCTGTCTTTCCATCTGTCTTTCAATTCGAACTTTAAATTTTTTAAAGGTCTCAAAACAGTCACTTTTCTTCCTAAGTGGAAATACCCAGGCATATCTCGAGTAGTCATCTACCACTGTGAGAAGGTATCTTGCATTACCATATGAAGGGCCGACTGTGCTGTCCCAAACATCCAAATGTAGCAAATCCAAAGGATTTTTAGACTGACGCTTCTTCACAGTTTTGAAACTTGCTCTTGTCAATTTAGCCTGCACACATGGCTCGCACTGCTGAAGATCACCACTGAGCTTTTCAAGCCCATACACCAGATTTTTTGTCTTCATCAATTTTAAAGCTTTGACGTTTTGATGTCCTTATCTCTTGTGCCACATTATCATATGGTTCCGTATCTTCAGAGGCTTCTCTGTGATGACGTGTGCACTGGCAGCTGAATTCTCAGGCTCCACATTGGATTCCAGGACATACAGGCTTCCTATTAATGGAGCAACAGCTATGACGTGTCCATTCGGGTCAGATATGGAGCATTGAGATTTCTGAAAACTTACGCTGTGGCCAAGCTTGTCAATTTGGCTGACAGATATCAGGTTCTTTTTCAACGAAGGACCCCAGAAAACTTTGGACAGTTCCAACGATTTAGTCTTGCCCTTAACAGTCAGATGCAGGGTAACAGAACCAAAACCTTTTGCTTTTACTTCAGCATTTCCAATTCCACGTATCTTCATATCACACTTGGTGAAATTAGTCAACAAAAACTTTTCAGAAAGAAAATGGTTTGATGATCCGGAGTCTACTATCCACTTCAAAATTTTGGTGGAGTGACTTAAAAAATTTGTCGCTTCGTCAGAAATTTCAGCAAACGAGCAACTTTTCCCTTTACCTTTCTTCCGATTCCCGCAATTTGGTGAAATATGACCTATCTGTCCACACTTAAAACATTTGCGGGTTTCTTTTATCTGTCGGTCTGGTCTCGACGTCTGGCTCTGTAATTTAGGCTTACTTTTTCTTGACAGCATTACACTGGCTCTTGGGGGATCTAATAGCACTTCTTCAGGAGTCATCTTTAAATACTTGAAACGATCGTATTCCACCAGTAGTTGTTCGCGAACTTTAGTCGAGGTAAAGTCTTTATCATTTAACATATAAAGTTGTTGACACACGTTATTATATTCCGGGGGAGGTTCATCAGCATCTGGTACGCCACCTCATCATCGTCGATTCTTTTACCAACAGCCGTTAAACGATCTGTAGCTTGAGTCAATCGTCCCAAATAAACAGCCATGGATTCGCCGGTTTCATACTTCACACGCATAAATTCTGCACGCAGGTGAGCAATCCTTGCTCGACTAGCCGGCTCAAAAGCTTGCTTAAGGGCGTCCCACATTTGTTTGGGATTGGACAACCCCATGATTAGACTTTGTTGTGCAGGTTCAATCCCCATGACTATCGTAGACACTGCCTTTTGCTTTCTTCTGAGGAAGGGTAGCAACTGCGGGTCCCCCTCGACTTTAGGAATTCCAGGTTCATCCTTAGTCGTAGCTGGAGAGATAAGGGGTGAAACTTCGGTCCCGTCAATAAACCCATATAGGCCCTCATGACATAGCAGCATCTCCATGCTATATGACCACTGCCGATGATTTTACCCATTTAATTTTGGAAAGGAAAAGACTGAACCTACCAACGGAATTCCAGCCATGTTCAAAAATTTTGTTTTTTTTTCTTAAACTTTAAGGGCCTGCCAAGAGTCAGACTTTTATAGTCAAAAGTGACAAATAGTGTCAAAAAGATTACTTAGTAGTAAAAAGTTTGGCTTTACCTAACAAAAGGTTTCTAGCCGAATGAAACCTTTGAAATCCGTAAACTCAATTAGAACTACAGCTATAATTGATTTAAGGGTTTCAAAAGGGAAATTTTTTTCTTTAATAAAGTTTTCTTTTATCTTTTAAATTTAAAAAATTTTAAAGTATACCCCCATTATCTTCAAACATTTAGAAAATACGACGATCCTTCACAATCCCCATAAGTTAAACTTTTAAAATCTAGAAAGATCGATCAAGGCTAAGGCGATAATGAAATTTCCAGGTTTCAAAAGAGCGATTTTCAAAATTTGCATTTAAGTTTTTATAACTAATTCCAATCTCATTGTTAATTCAGCCGAGCAGAAGCAACAGAGGTGGTAAACCACGCTCTGCTACCATTTTGAAGGGTTGCTGTCTGTTCAACCGAATAAAAACAAGATTTGATAAAAACATTTACTTTATTTTTCTAAACATTTGCCTGAAAATACAACATTTCCAAATTACACTTACAGAATATGTGTTATACTTGTAACTAAATGAGCTGGATGCCAAAAGGTAGCTAAAGGTAACTTTGGATTCAATTAATTCATTTTAATTTTTAAGACCCCTTGCCTTTAGGGAAAAAAATTGATACTTAACAATTAACCATGGCAACTTGCCATAACACCTACAAACCCTTGCAGGAGTACTGCTAGTCACAGACCATCCCGATCTGAACTGAAAAACAAGTAGAAGTGAGGAGATACGAAACTTCCCGAGCTTATATACTAAGCTACATACCTAGCAGCCAATCAAAACGCGACACGCAAAATGCGTCAAAAGATTTGCATATGTTGACGGACATTTAATTCCAGCTCAAGCAAAATTTGCATACGCAAAATATCGTAATCGTTCGCAAGTGCGAACAAGCAAAAAAAATTACTGAATGCCAAATTACAGGCAAACGAGGAACACCTCAACTTTGAGTTTTACGCGACACATCCAGTCATTTTGTAAACAATACCATGCAAGTACGCATTTAGGGAGAGAGGAAGAAACCGGGATGTTTCCAGGTTATACAATTAAAATTAAGCTGAGTATTTTGAGTTATATTTTAAAACTAAAGCTATTATACTTTTTAAGTAATTTTAGGAGAAGGGAAAAGTTTAATTTTTACAAAAACGGAACTATTTTTAAAATACTTATGAAATTTAATAATTACGATTTAATATTTAGTTTAAGCAGAGTTAAGTTTATTTTAAAAGACACATTTAAAATACATGAAACATCCAACAGAAATGAACAGAGAAAGACCCATCAAAAACATGCCTGATAAGCATGTTGTCAGAAGGCATGCTGCAGAGAGGATGAGCCTGCATAGAGGAATCAAGATCACCCCAAGAAAGGTATTGAGAATAGCCCTTCCAGTAGCCCAGGTCCATAAGCCTCTTTCTACAGACCAGGGCCTCAGCCTCAATAAAAGAATGCAGAGGCAAAAGGTTTAAAAGCAATTCAGTGATTGCAGTGGGAGTTGTACGGAGGCAACCAGTGATAGCCAGACACACCATCCTTTGAACACGGGTAAGATCCTTCCTAGATGAAACTTAGGAAGATCTGGACCACCAAACAATGGACCCATACGAAATGATCGGTCGAACAATCATGGTGAAGATCCAATGAATAGACCGAGGACACAGGCCCCAAGTCCTACCAATAGCACTCCTGCAAGCCCAAAAGACACGTTTGGCCTTAGCAAGACAGTAATCAAGGTGATTTTTCCACCCCAAATGGGAGTCAAAGTAAACACCCAAAAACTTCACCGAAGAAGAAAAAGCAATAGGTTGTCCAAAAAAGGAGAACTTAGAAGACCTGAAGTGCTTTGCACTAGGAAAAGCAACCAAACAAGTCTTCGAGGGATTGACAGAAAGCCCAGTACCAGAGCACCAGCTCTCCACCATTTTCAGGGCCGAGTTGATGAAGCCAGTGACCACAGGGCCAAACTTGCCCCTAGCCACAATGGCAATATCATCAGCGTAGCCAATACAGTGGACCCCAATACTAGATAACTTTATCAGCAAGGAGTCCACCACAATACACCATAATAAAGGTGAAAGAACCCCACGTTGGGGAGTACCAGCAGAAAGACGTACCACCAAGGTATCCCCCAAAAGTGAAGCAGTGATAAGCCTGTACGAAAGCAGATTACCAATCCACTGACAGACAGTTTTATCAACACGCTTGGAAGCCAGGGCTGACAAAATCGTATCAGAGGGAACCCTATCAAAGTCAAGAACCTCAATGTCAAGA
Organism: Cheiracanthium punctorium; assembly: GCA_038373885.1. Classification (NCBI taxonomy): domain Eukaryota; kingdom Metazoa; phylum Arthropoda; class Arachnida; order Araneae; family Cheiracanthiidae; genus Cheiracanthium; species Cheiracanthium punctorium. The sequence continues at coordinate 195,350 of JAWZYV010011777.1, forward strand.
AAAACAGCAAGCGCCACTTCCTTACAGCAGACACTTTTCTCGATAGTAAAAGCAAGATCATACAGAGCAGTAGTAGTGGACCTGCCAGGCTGATAGGCATGCTGATTCACAGACAAAGGGGAACGAACAGACAGCGTATCCCTAATGTGCCTATCGATAAGCTTCTCAAGAGCCTTTAGGAGAAAAGAAGAGAGACTAATAGGTCTGAAAGACTTAGCCTCAAAATAGTTGTCTTTCCCAGGCTTAGGAATAAAAACAACACGTGTGTGCCTCCACAAAGTGGGGACATACCTTAAATCAATGCAAGCCCTAAAGATCCTGCATAGAAAAGGAGAAAGCAAAGCAGTGCCTTCCCTAAGAAGGATAGGAATGATACCATCCATACCCGGAGTTTTATAAGGTCCAAAAGACTTTATAGCCCAGGCGACCCTATCATAAGTTACAATTTTGCGTGCAATATCCCAAGCCTCCTTATCACTGGCAGGAGCAGGAGCAGGAGATGAAGTATACGCATTGTCAAGAATGACACAGTTCGGGAAATGAATCCTGAACATCTTGGACAGAGTCTCACTGGCCGATTCAGAAAAGTGACCATTATTCATCTTAACGCAATTAAGGTTAGACGAGTTGTTTTTAGCCAAAAGTTTAACCAATTTGGCAGAGGCAGACAAATCATTGATATTGCTGCAGTAGTCCTGCCAAGAAGATCTCTTGGCACACCTAATTGCTTTATTAAAGCTGGTGAGAGCAGTCTTATAAGCTTGCCAGTCACCCGTTTTCTTGGCTTTATTAAAAAGCCTCCTGCAATTCTTACGCAAGTGAGTAAGAGTCGTCCACCAAGGGATGCGCCTCCTGGCAACAACCGTGCTCACCGGACAAGAATCATTATATGAAGAGCAAATAGCCCCAGTCATAGAGGAGACGGTGTCATCAATATCACAAGGTGAGGATAACTTACCGCTAATGTTGCCCAAACAACGTTTGAGCCTCTTCCTGTAGGAACCCCAGTCAGCCCTTCGCGGGTTCCTACCTTCACTCTTCACTAGGAGGAGTCCTTTAATGGAAAAAAGAATTAGTTTATGATCAGATAAAGTAACATCATCCGATACATGCCAATTCTCAATAAGGTCATAACAATAACCATTACAAAATGTGATATCAAGGACCTCACTTCTGTTACATGTAACAAACGTAGGTATGTTACCCCTATTAAGAATATATAGATTATACAAAAGAATATAATCCAAAAGCTCATCACCCCGAGGATTACAATTGGTGCTACCCCAGATAGTATGATGAGCATTAGCATCACAGCCTATGATAAGCTTAGCACCCGCAGTGCAGTGTTAAATCAAAGATTTAGCACCGACCGCAAGAGTGTCACTACTGTCGAATAGTGCTGTAAAAGTAACGACAAAATGAGTATCCGTATGTATTTGTTACTCAGATGTTCGCTATTCGTTACTAAGTATTCGTTACTTTCGTTACTACTAATAGAATCGGTAATAGGGTGTTATATGTGCCCCATAACAACACATCCGGGACAGTGTTGTTATGGGTATATGCCGCCCATACATAAACCCATAACAAAACCTAACCAAAAAGAATTTTTTTTAGCGAAGTTGCACAAAGTTGTATTTAGAGCTTATTTTCTCTGATTTACAGATTGTTTTTATACACATTTATGGTTTTATACAATGCTAAATTATCCGAATTACGGAGTGCACATAGAAATCTTCCAAAGACATATGCCATTCTTTTTTTTTCTCAACCCCCCCTTTTTAAAATTCTGAACGCTGGTTTAACCTGTCATTCTTATCATAAAAAGTGTAAAGGAAAGCTTGTGACTCGTGTTTTTTCTGGGAGCGGGTTCTCGAATACTGAGATCCAGGGATTGGGCCACATATATTAAATTCACAGGGCAGGGGATCTCGGTATGATATCAACTACTTTGTGTCTCTATAAGCATAATATCTTTATTATTTGTGTGTTCTTAATTCATATCAAAAACTTCTTTTGCTGGACGATTTTTCGAAGTAAATTAAAAATTACCATATTTTAAATTAAAATTGTTTTAATTCAGTGAGAATGATCTATTTTTAAGATATTTCCAGTTCTATTTCTGCACTTTTGGGATGAAAGGGGTTAGCCCCTTCTGTGGGTGCATATATGAGAGCATTCTTTAAACAAAAATTATCACTCCTTTCATACAGAAAGAATGGTTGCACCGGACTATGCGTATTCCATGAGTTCATGGAATAAAATGTACCATAAAATAGGGCAGATGGCCCCCTAAACGCCGACATCTTAGAAACATACTGAACTTTATTGAATTATTTTAATACCAGTGGCTTACGCAGGAGTGGGCATAGAAATCCCGGGTAGCTCCCAATTTTTTATATATTTTTTAAAAAATGTGTTTAGGTTTCCATGCTAAATACTTTTTTTAGTTCCAAATAATATTTCAAATAATAAAAATGTGTGAATTCGTTTACTTTATAAAAATATATTTTTTTAAAAGGTGTATTTAAATAATTTGTTATTTATTACTCATATTTCGATTCTAACTAAAAAAAAGAAAAAGTTAAGTTCGCAATCCTGCTTCGAAACCACCCTGAAAGAAAGAATTCTGATTGCACCACTATTTAGTACTAAAATGTTAGAAAGCCCGAAATTAGCACCCCTTACTAACATGCTTCTCTTATATGTATTGCTCCTCTACAATTATAAGAACACCCCCTTCCCCCCCCTGCAAAAAAAAGTTCAACTGCGCATAAGAACGCACTATACACCGGATCCTATCCCCCCATTGTACGACCCATATCAATAGAGCAGCAGATAGTATATCCATCTCCATAACTGTAACGAAACATACGGATTCTTCCAAACCTCATCAAAACGATACCATTCGGCTCGGCACAAACGAATTGCAACCAGAACATACTACTACTCAAATACCGAAACTGATTTTCCCCTTCAAACAGCAAGAATCCATAATACTTCCGGTATCTAGTAACGGAACGGAACATACTATTACTCAAATACCGAAATTCATTTTCTCCCTCCGGCAGTCTTGTATTCGAAGTTCGAACCTGGTCGATCCGAAATGCACACTCAAAAGTCATTTTCTCCCTTGAAACCGCGATCCGATATCCAGTAACAAATACAGAACATATTAGTACCCGATTACTGGAACCCGTTTCCCCCTTGTTCGCCTCGCCTGCCAGTCTGTATTCGAAGTTCGAAGCTGCTCGATCCGAAACAGCTTCGGATCGAGTAAGGAGTAACGATAACGATATCAACCGCAAAGTAGCAATTCGTTACTTCGAGTGAGTGATTATCCGTATCTTAGTACCGAATACATGCGGTTTGCTTCAGCTCTACTGTCGAAAGGAAGATAAGCAGACAGAAGAACTACACTTTCGTCCTTCTGAGTAATCTTAATAGCAACATTATCGCCATCAAGATAGTTGCCTAAAAGTAAAGCATGGAGCTTAACATTAGCAACAATACAGGCTCTAGGCCTGACAGCAGTAATATCATATAATATATTAAAGCCTTTAACATTGAGACCAAGGATCTTCCCATTGAGAGTCCAAGGCTCCTGTATAAGAGCAATATCAACCAGTCCATCAGCAAGACGCTTGCACAGTAGTGCAGAGGCACCCCTACTATGATGGAGGTTAATTTGAGCAACATTAATACAATCCATGACAAAAGCCGGAAGGAAAAGAAAGCAAACAGCAAAAGCAGACTAGCTGGTAGGACTGGAGCAGTGCGCAGACTCCTCCATGTCACTAACAGCCAAAGCCTTTTCAGCCTCATCACCAGAGAGAGGCTGAAGAGTAGAATCAGATTCAGAGTGAATATCAAGCTCTCCCAACCTGGAGAGGCCAACACTACTCACCTTAGAGGAAGCGTGACCCTCATCAGAAGACATGGCCACGTCCTCAGCATCTTCAACGTCAGCACCCGAAGCGTCTGCAGCTGACGCAGGCTTCCTGTTGGGGTCCCGGAGTATCTTAAAGACACCCCGGTCCACCCCCGTGTGAGCACTGAAGTCTGCCTTTCGAATTGCTTCAGCAGCCTCACAGTCCACCTCAAAGATCCATCGAGTCGAGTGGGGTTCCTCATTAAAATGAAGAGCGTGCCACTCAGTCGACTTCAACAATGGGTTGAACCGGTTCAGCCGCTTCAACAAAACCTTCGGCTCTTTCGTGATCCTGTCCTTGGTCTTGAATGCAACCTTAACAGGCTTGGGCAGTTCACTGGCCTTCAAAACCTTCAAGGCCTCCCCATCCAAAACCTGAGAGTTACCCTCGAATGCAGATTTCACCTACTCAGAGGTAAATTCATCGTCGCACTGGACAATCAGTGCTCCGCTCTGCAAACCTGTACTGGAAATCCTCGGCAGCTGCCCGTCCGAAGAGATCGAGTCCACCAACCAAAGGATCTCAGCATTAACCTTCTCCTCACACTCCTTGAGCAATTTGCTCTTGGGGAAGGAGACCTTAACAATAGCTAGCTTGATACAGCTGAGAGCCTGAGCAAAAGAGCGAGATTGGAGAGACCCCGCACCGGACTTCTTTCTCTTAGACACAGCAGGAGATGGAGTGCCCGAGACAGGCCTTTGCCTCTTGCGACTCTCATCCTTCTTAGTAGCATCAGACAGCGCCGGCTGGTCAGACTGGGGCTTACCAGCCTCAGCCTTGGCCCTAGCCCTCTGCCTTAGCCGCCTCCTCTTAGACTTGGAAACAACTTCCTTCCACTCTCCCACAGCATCAGGAGGTCGCTCACGAAAGTGAGCGGCACTACCTTCATCCGTGGTGGGCAGGATTGTTTGGAAGAAGGGAGGGCAGTGGAAACCACCGCCGCATCCCCAGTTTGAGAGCCAAGGCTCTTCTTCGGAGACTGTAGAATATCTGACGAAGAGGACCCTCTACCTAAATCCTCAGCGTCGGGAGACTGTAAAGTACTTTTCGAAGGGGGCCCTCTACCTAAACCCCCAACGCACTCCTTTTTAGACTGCGCGACGAGCGATGCAGCATCACCAGAGTTAGTATCAACTTCCATAACAACTGGTAAGGCCACTTAGCCATTGCCATTGCCAGCAACGTTACCAGGGTGCACCACGAGGAGGCGGGCCTTGCGCACCCCAACAAAACAAGCTTAGATGAAGTGCGGCGAAAATATTTTTGATATAATAGACGTGCAAGAAAGTAATGTGTTGTTCACATCAGATTTCTCCCCCCTTGCTTAGGTGATGTGATATTATACACTTTTATTTGTGTGTTGTGTATAATACTGTGATATACATGTTTTTAAAAAAAGATTTAAAGTAGGGATTCACCAAATATCATATTTTGCCGAATAACAAATACTTGACAAAATATCGAATATTAGGTTAAAATTTATTTAACCGTTATTAAACTTTGATTGCAATGATTAGTTTAATTAGTTTTTTCATTGAATATTTCATCTGGTGTAGAACTTCAGAAATTAAAATGCTGCTAAATTTATTGCCCAAGTACTTCCTTTATAAAGTACTAGCTGCGTGCCCATTCTTCGCATGGAAGGAAACGAATATTTTTCTAAAATAACTACCTGTGACAAAGCAAAACCTCCAAAAAAAAAAAAAAAAAAAAAAAAAGTGAAATGATATTTCTTTTACCTGCTTATTTAAAAAAAAATTAGCAGTTAATTGATTTTATATATTTATGAACACTTAGTGTTATAAATTTTTTTTCTGTTACTGGTTCATATTTAAATGAGTTAGTAATAGTAAGGTTAATGTAATGTGTCATTAAGATTTAAGAAAAATTGAAAAGCAACGGAATTTAAATTTAACATCTGAGAGTTTTCTCATACTTTAAAACTAATTTGATTGTGATATTAGTAAGTAACAGCTTAAATTAATTTAGTACTATTCCATATCTTTCATTCATGATTTACAAAATATGTATTTGTTTGCCAATTGTTGAATACTTAAATTTGTTTACTACTCTGTTGCTGAATATTGAAGTATTTGGCCAAACCGAATATTCTGTTTGTCTGCCAAATAGGCATTCTTACTTAGGCAGTATACTGAATACCAACTGAATATTTGGTGCATCCCTAATTTAAAGTGTATATTTTTCTGCCGAACGCTGATGTAAATTCGAGAAAATAAGAACCCCAGCAATCATTATTTCAAGGTTCGCCCTATAGTTTATTTGGTTTACCTTGTCGTAATTGAAATTAATAATACAGGGTTCGTACGCCTCAGGGAAAACCTGGAAAACTCAGGGAATTTTTTTATAACTAATTATCTCAGGGAAAAGGTACTTATTTGTATTACTAGTAATATTTTATTGCTTATTTTCTTCCCAGTTCTAATTAAGTTTTACCATGCTGTACTAGGAACATTTTATTCAATATTTTTAGTAATACCTGTTTGTGAATATGTAACTAGTTCAAAGTATTAAGTACATAAATGTTAAATAGTTATTTGGAATACTGATCATTACCTTTTATTTATGCTTGTGATAAACTTGGAAATTTGTAGGAATGTGTCTGGAAAACGTGGAAAACTCAGGGAATTTAATTTCAATAAATGAGTATTAACCCTGTAATAGTTATAGCGAATATAGTGTTAGGTTAACTTTATATTACATTCCTTCATCAGGGCCCTATATAAAGCAAACAATTTTTCACCATTGTTGTACGTTTGAATGTTATACCGTTTGGAAACTCCTGTGCAAAATAATCAGATTAACTGCTTCAATTAACTGGGTATCTTTTATGGCAGTTAAACAGTGATATCATAAATAAAAAAATGCATGAAATTTGTAAACTCTGCGACACTGATGTCCAATTTGCAATTAGAATGATTCTAAGTAGCTCCTCAAGATTACACAGTTTGATGTTTTTCACGAGACAGAACCAAGGAGGATTTGTTTGTTATCGCTATATTGGATCCATGGATATTTCAATTGGTACTGCTTGGATATTTTCCACCACGGCGAGATGAAATATTCTGCTGTGCTATAAACGCCAATTTGACAAGAATTATGCATTAATTAAATATATATATATGGAGAGATTCCTTAATGTGAAATGTTTATTGTTTATGCTAATGCAGAAACTGCAAAGAATAACCGTAAAATAAAAAGGTTCCATTGGGCCAAATATCTAAGCTGTTTCTTTGAATTGAGTATTAGAGGGAGAAGCAAAGATAAATGTTATTAATATAGATAGTGTTAGTAGATTTGTTAGGATAATATGTATAAATCACAACATACCATGTTAATAAATATTTCATGAAATTAAAAGTGTTCTGTATATCCTTTTTCAACAGTCGTCTTACAATTAACTAAATTATAAGTAATTCTACTTTGCATTAATATATCCTGCAGTAGTTTCAACATAAGAGATTACCTGAACTTCTTCTTCTTTTTCTCTTTTCTTTTTTTTTCTTTTAATTCTGTTTTGTCAAATGTAATTATGTACTTAGTAATTTCTGTATTTTTGTAATCTGAGGTAAGGATCATATTTTAGTAAAATTTTCTCTTCTTCCCTTTTGAAGAGTGGTTTCACAGCTATTTTAAAATAAAAAAGGTTATCCATACCATGTAATGTCTGAGGTATTAATGCTACAACTACCTGACTATGCTTTAAACCTGAAAAACAGTGTGATGTAGAAATAAGACAGTTTGAAAGGGGTGTGCTTTCTCTTCGAACCGTCAGGCCTTTCATTTTTTGATCACGAATGACACTAACATAGTTTTTTGTGTCATGATATTGCAATGATCTTAGGCTAGTACACATGACACAAGTTTTACATCAAGAGTCAAATAATTTTGCTTTTTTTAGATTCCACATAACTGGAATTAATTTGAATTACACGTTAAGAAAATTTTTTGCTTCCTACCATGCGAAGAACAGGCATGCTGCTAGTTTCATAATATAAGAGGCAGGGTTCGTATGCTCCTGAAAAACTTCTACATTTTAAAAAACAAAAATCAGGGCCTTCGAATTCCTGAATTGTATTGATTCCTTATACAAAACTCCTCATTGTTATCGTAGACACATCAGTAAGTATTTCATAAATAAAATAAATATCCCTGCCTTTATCTTCCCTTTTCCATTCTATTCTGTCTGTAGTGGTTTGTGCCAAACGATAAAAAATATGATCATCACCATCATATTTTTTAACTTGATTGTGTTCTCTTGTTAAATTCATTTTTGATCTCCATGTTCTCTTGTTAATTCATTTTAATTATATGTTATTGTATACTTAAATATTAGGGATGTCTAATCATTATTATAAGATTTCAGATTATATTTGATATTAAATCTTTCGTGATTCACCTTCAGGATTAATGTTGATTATTTCAGCTACAGCAATGAAAAAAAAAAAAAAAAAAGACAAATTAAGAAAGCATTATAAAAATATGGAATTTTGCCTAATAAAATTTCACTGCATAACATTGTATTATGTAAAATTATTTTTCATCAGTTTTTCTACTTTAACTTTTTGCTGAACAAAATAAATTTCAGTGACAAGTAAAAAAATATTAATTATCACATTAAAATACTAATAATAATAACAATATATTTTTTCCTTTTTTTTTAATTTAAAAGTGGAAAACTTATTTTTTAAATCCTATTAGCACATTTCTAATTGCCTTTGAGTTTCACTGTTGTCAAGAACTATAGACCTGTTGAAAAGTTCGGTGTGACAATAGTTCTATTATATTCAGTTTGTTAAAAGTTAAATAATTTCAGTTGTATTCACGATGATCATTCTGCTTTTCAGTTTTGTTTAAATTTTTTGTATACTTAATAAAATGTTGTAAATGTTCTGTCAGTTTATAATAGTAATCATTGTTTGTTTTTTTCAGTAAGGAAATAGAGTGGAGAAAAAAATTTGGAAAGTGTGAGAAATCATTCATTTAAGTGCCAACATGAAATCAAAATTGTTTTAAATTTGTCATTCATGATGATCCCACTTATTAGAACTTCTAGAACTTTAAATGCTGGTTGTGTCAGGCAACAAATCCTTTTTTTTTTTTTTTTTTTTTTTTCCCCCAACTGACGAATTTACGTCCAGAACATTTTCTTCTTTTAAAAACTTTATTTGGTTGTACTACAGAAAATGTGATTTACTTGTACAGTTTTGCATTAGTTTTATGTAATAAATTGTTATTTATTTTTAAAAAAATTAGTCTTTTGTGTTTTTTTTTATGGCTGCAACACAAGTGCAACATAACAATCTTTTTTTAATCATCGAACAACAATTACTATAAACAAAGTGGGAAATATCCATAGTACATGAAAAAGGTTGATGAAGAATACTCTGCTACATTTTCTTGGGTTTGTTGTTCTAAAGTCCAGTTGGTGTAGAAAGTTCTAGTAAAAAGTCCACTGGTCAGGATGGAACACAACTTTATTGCTTCTAGAACCTCATAGAACAATCAGAGATGTACAAAATTCACAAGCACAATTTAACAGTAGCGTGCTTTTAACAGTCCGCTAAGATCGGAAGCTTTCACAAATGCTGTGATTCTCAAATAAAACACATCCACAAGTAAAACTTCAGTAGAAATATTTGAAGGATAACACTAACAATCCCTCAAGACACAGCAATGAAGAATTTACACACAGCACTTTAAAAACAGCTTCACAAAGCAAGCTAAAACACAGCTTCTATAGCACTATCAGTTCACACAAAACAAGCGTACTGAGAGCTCTTCACACATTGAATGTTCAACTCGCACTGACTGACTTCGGGGCGATGCCCGCTTCTATAAATAGCCGACGCAGGAGGTACAAGAGGTTTCCAGAAAAGTCAATTTCTCGAGGGTTCTATATAAAGCGTGAATTTTGATTACGTCATAGAAGAGAAATGTTAGGTTATTATGCGTTTTTAATGCAGGAAAAACAACTTCCAGGCCCCATTGGGAAAATCGCGCCAAATGACCAAAAAGTCGCCAAGCTTGGCGACTTTTGGCGAAATATCGCCAAATTTGGCGCCAAAAATAAGTCCTCAAAAGTGAAGAGATCTAAGCTCTAGGACTAATATTTCTCGAGTTTTCTAGAAATCCCATATATTTGAATGGGAAACCGAAACCTCCGTATCTCCGGTTCTAATTGGCCGATTTTGATGCAACAAAAAGCAAAATTTATCTATTTGAAGCGTAGAATACGAATTTTAAACCATTTTAAGCCCCAGAGCAGCGGGTTGTCCCGAAAATTCGTAACATTGCCCCCTTCCCAAGGACTGCACGTCCCGGGCAGTACAATCCCTAGTTAGGAGGTCACACAGGCAGACTTCGCGTAATCATAATCGTGTAATCGTAATCGACTGTAATCGATTACATTTTCTTGTGTAATCGTAATATAATCGTAATCTGGCAATTAAATTTTTCATGTAATCGTAATCTAGTCATAATCTAGAAGTTTACTTTTTTGCGTAATCGTAGTCTAATCGTAATCTAGAAATTTCATTTGCCAGATAGTCGTAATCGAAGAGCCTGTAATCGTAGTCGCTTTGATTACGAGACGATTACAAAACGATTACAGTTGCCCAGTTTTAGTTTTTGTTCAGCTTGCTGGGAAAATTTTCACGGGGAGGCACAGGCATACCCTGAAGGCAGGAAGTTCCCCTGGAGCTCCGACGTTTGGAGGAAGACAGGAGCTCACTTGTATTATTTTTTTTTTCCCCGGGAAAATATTTAGATGACCATTCTTTTGTTGTTGTTGTCTGTCGTCTTCTGTTCATCCAAGTCTGGACTGGTGAGAGACAAGAATGGACTTTCCAGAAGAAAGTGAGGGTTGCACAGGAGGGAATAGCTAAAACTATTTCTTGTGGTGTCAGATCTTTCCTTCATTTCTTCATTTTGATTTGCGGTCGTGAAAAAGAACATAAATGGCACCTAGACAGGAAAAAGTGCAGCATGCTTTTTCAGTTTTAGAAAAGTATAAAAATAAAAATGGAAAAGGATGTGCATTTAAAAACTATGAATGTGTTGTTTGGATTAGTGGACAACAGATAAACTTTGGTTCCTTGTGTTGTTTGGATAAGCAGGTAGGAGCGCATATATTTCCGTTAAAACTTAGTATATCTTTGTGCTATGAATAAGAATGTAATTGCATAAGAATGTAATAATTTTATAATGTATAAAGACCTTTAGAAATATCAATATTTTTTAATGATCGATAAATTTCTGGATAAATGGGTAAAGAGTAGGGAACATAGACAATGATCTACAAAATCCCTTTTCCCCCTTTAATAGAATTAACATTTTTTTTCCTTCAATAGAATTTGATGGTGAGTAAAAATGCGTAAAAATACATAATGAAGTATTAAAAATCAATTTTGTCTTATTTTCGACTTGATTGGCTGCCTTGACTTATCTGAAAGTTTAACGGATAAATAATTTATTTTCATTTATGCCAGTGTTAGTGATTAGTCCCAGAAAACAGTTCATTTTTTAAAAAATATGATTCACAAAGTATTCATACTTCGTTTTTTTCACTGATGAGTGTGAAAATTATTTAAAATATTTTGTTTTTATCTAATTTGTACTGTACACATATTATATTAAAACATAGTACGTCTTTCGAACTTGAATTGTTGGCATCTATTTATTATCAATTTGGAATTAAACTGGAGACTAATTATATATAACTTTTCTATTGTGTGTATTATAAGCTTTTATAATTTCTCCGAGAATTCGCATTAAACAACATAGGCGTAGGACAGGGGACAACATGTTCCGCTTGCCGTCTACTTTGTTTAAAATACCATCGATTCAAAAGTCTTTTCCTCACGCAAAACCTATAAAAATTTCACTATTTCCACTCTTGAATATATTATATACACACATCCCGCAAATCTTTGACATCTCTACGTCTATATTAATCTATTTTCTATCTCTCATAAAAATGTTAGCTCCTTTATACCACATTCAAAAGTTTAAACAACTTTTGGCACTATACTATTTTCATTAAATTTCAAATGCATGTATGTATGTGTATATTAAATATTGAATATGTAAAAGGAATTCTTGACCGGAGACAAAAATGTGTGTCAGTTCTTTAGCATATATAACAGCTACCCCTGCTTAGAAAGTGAGCATCTTTGAACGATTAATTATTTATAAAATAGTTTTACAGTAAATTCGTGCCTTTTTTATTGTAATTGGCATTACGTTGGGTTTTACCATTCACATCGCCAATATCACTGTCCAGTTTCGTTTATTACGTCGTACCAGCACCAATACACTGTATATGACCCACCACACTTTTAAGATGTATGTTTAGAGATATCTTTAGACATCTCCATTCTGCTATTCTTAAGTAATTCTTATTAGTAGTATTCTTAAGTCTTTCTTCAATAGATAGTATGCATGTAGTTTTGAGTTAGTAGTTAGTTTTGAATTTTTAAAACGGCGTGTGTATTCTAGAAATTAAAAGTTTGTTTGTTCAGCAGGCCCGGTTTTAGATATTTAATGCCCATATACGTGTTATGAAAGTATAAAAAAAGAAGTTAAACTGTGCGTGAAGTTTTCTGTGAAATAATAACTGCAATATACGTCCAGCCTCATCTATTCAGATTCAGGCTAATGGTTATTGTGGAGAAAACAATGCATTTGTCGAGAGCCCCTGTTTTTAGCATTTTACTCAATGCATTAAAAAATCTTAAACTTTGGTTTAATATGTTCGCGCACATCGTTGCAAGATCGTAATGACAGAGGTTCCTCCTTCATGGCTGAATAGGAACCACGGCTAACTTTTCATGCGTCTGCCAGTACTCTTTCGAAACTAGAAAACCAGGACATAGGCAAGGAAGCAACGCCGATCATAGAAGGGATCAAATATCAATTTTTGTATACTAATTTTTGCTTGATTAGGATAAACCCTCCCACCCCACACGCACACTGCAAATGACATATGTTTAAGTTAAAATCGGAAAATGCCATGTTCAAATAGAGGTTCGTATGCATTAAAAAACTTTTCACAAATGGGCCTAGGAAATCAACCAGGTTCGTCTAATAGTATGGAAGTTCTTGCTGTATGGCATTCTTGTAATTTAGCTCCCTGAACAGATGGACCCATTATTTTGTTCTTGAGTTAAAATTGTAAAATTTAGACATTATAATATCAATGCCAGAAGGGTAAAAAGAAAAATTTTGTAATCGTAATGTAATCGTAATCGGAGTCAAATGTAATCATAATCGAATGTCTTAATAGATTACATAATCGTAATCGGAAATTCGGTTTTATATGATAATCGTAATCTAACCATAATCGGGAATTACACTTTCTCCGGTAATCGTAATCCTGGTCTAAAAGTGAAAATTAATCGTAATCGTAATCGATTACACGTCTGTGTAATCGGCACGAAGTCTGCACACAGGTACCTACACTGTATAACACTTAACAAGATCTTAAGAACATAATTCAAGCAAGTAATCAATAGCACAATAAGCAAATACACATTAATAAATAAATAATCATCATAATAAATAATTACACTGTAATAAGTAATCAATGTAATAACAAATACACATTAATAAAATCCAATATATTACAAATATGTACACTAAACATGGCGTAAGTGGTGAGAGAAAGAGAGTTGAAGAAAGAGGAAGAGAAGAGAAAGACAGGAAAGGAATGAGAGGTGAAAGAAAAGAGGAATTACGCCATTGTGACCATAGTCTGAGCTAATTACAACCGCGGTAGATGGCTAGCCGATCGTAATGTACAACTCTTGGCTTCGAGTTTGGTGACTTACGAATCCGTACGATGACGTCATTCAGCCGGTTTAGGACTGTGTAAGGACCGTCCCACGGCGATTGCAGCTTGGGAGACAGGCCTTTCCGTCGAGTAGGATTCCATAGCCAAACTTTGTCACCTGCGTTGAACTCGTGTCCCGTAGCCTTCGTGTCGTAGCGAGTCTTCATCTTTTCCGTGTTCAGGTTGATCCGCTCCCGAGCAAAATGATGTACATCTTCAAACCGTGCCCGAAGGTTTTCCACGTACTCCTCTGGCGATGAAGGCGCATCTGGAGGGCGGCCGAACACTAGATCGGCGGGAAGACGAAGATCTCGGCCGAACAGCATCTGGGAAGGCGTGAAGCCGGTAGTCTCGTGGACGGCATTCCTATAGGCCAACAGGAAGAGGGGGAGTTTCTTGTCCCAATCCTCTTGATTCCTAGATACCAGGAGCGACAGGTTGTTCAAAATTGTGCGATTGAACCTCTCCACCATGCCGTCGGATTGCGGGTGTAAAGGCGTAGTCTGTGTTTTGTCTATTCCGAGAAGTTGGCAAAGTCCTTTAAAGACTGCAGAGGTAAAGTTCGTTCCTTGGTCGGAGTGAAGTTGCAGAGGGGTTCCATATCTGGAAATCCATTCTTGCACCAGTACCTCTGCTACGGTCGTAGCTTCTTGATCGGGAATAGGAAACGCTTCGGGCCATTTAGAGAAGTAGTCAATGACAACTAGGATGTATTTGTTGCCATCCGAAGTTCGCGGAAGAGGTCCCAGGATGTCGAGTGCAATCCTCTCAAAAGGCGCTCCTACATTATAACGATGTAGTCTTCCACGGCTTCGTTTCTTCGGGCCTTTACGGGCGGCACAGGCGTCACAAGCTCGACACCACTTTTCGACGTCGCCTCGAGCCCTAACCCAGTAGAAGCGCTCGCGAACTTTCTGCAGGGTCTTCATCACGCCAAAATGGCCTCCAGTTAAGCCATTATGCAGCTCTTCTAGAACCTTCGGAATCCTCGAGCGAGGGAGTACTAACTGCCATCGGAGCATCTTGCCGTCGTCCGACTCCCATTTACGATACAGGACTCCATTCCTCAGGCGAAACGAATCCCATAAAGCCCAGTACTGTTTTGTTGCCGGACTGTAAGATGATATTCCTTGCCAACTGGGCTTAGCGCTGGATTTTTCCATAAATTCCACAATAGGTTTGATGTCGCTGTCTGCTAATTGGTCCGCCCGAACATTTTCGTCACTCCAGGGATCTTGAGATGGTGCCGATGATGTAACTTGGCGGAAAACGGGATGTTTCAGATGGTAATTGTTCTCTGCCCTGGAGCAATAGCGACAACTGTCTATGCAGGGCCTTCTCGACAAAGCATCTGCATTTCCATGAGATGACCCTTTCCGATGACGTATCTCGATGTCATATTCTTGTAATCGCTGTATCCACCTGGCTATTTGGCCCTCTGGATTCTTGAAATTTAGAAGCCAGGTTAAAGAGGCATGGTCCATTCGGAGCAGGAACTTTCGGCCGTACAGGTAATGATGGAAGTGTTCCACGGCCTTAATGATAGCAAGGAGTTCCTTTCTCGTAACACAATAGTTACGTTCTGCCTTTGAAAGGCATTTGCTCCAGTAAGCAATGACGCGTTCTTGGCCATCTATCTCCTGGGACAAAACTGCTCCGACACTCTCCTTACTCGCGTCTGTGTCCAGGATAAATGGCTTGTCAGGGTGAGGATACGACAAGATCGGCGAAGATGTTAAAGCCGTCTTCAGTTCGTTGAATGCGTCCTCACATTCCTCAGTCCATAGAAATTTCTGTCCAGTCTCGGTCAATTTGTGAAGAGGTCTTGCAATTTGAGAAAAGCCCTTCACGAATTTTCGATAGTAAGTACACAGACCGAGAAAACTTCTTAAGTCGTGGATATTCTCGGGACGACTCCAGTTCTGGACTGCGGACGTCTTTTCGGGATCGGTTCGGACTCCGTGGGCGGATATTATGTGCCCGAGGTAACGTACTTCCCGACGAAACAAATTGCACTTCGATGGACTTAGTTTCAAGTTTGCCTCTTTTAATTTCTGCAGTACCTTTCGAATGTTCTCGAGATGCTCTTCGAAAGTCCTTCCGACGATGATGATATCGTCCAAATAAACGAGACATGCTTCGTAGGAAAGTCCTCTCAACACTGTCTCCATTAGTTGCTCGAATGTAGCAGGTGCGTTGCAGAGTCCAAAAGGCATAACTTTGAACTGCCATAATCCTTGGCCCGTGGTGAACGCAGTCTTCACGGTCATCGGGATGAATTTCCACTTGCCAGTAACCACTTTTCAGATCCAGAGTGGAAAACCATTCGTTTCCCGATAAAGTGTCCAAAGTGTCGTCTATCCTGGGAAGAGGGTAGCTGTCTTTCTTGGTAATGTCATTCAGACGTCTGTAGTCAACACAGAACCGGGTGGAACCATCCTTCTTTCGGACCAAAACAATTGGCGAGGCCCAGGGACTAGTCGACGGCTCGATGACGTCATCACGCTGCATCTCCTCTAAAAGTCTGCTCACCTCTTCTTGCTTAGCAAACGGCAGCCGCCTAGGATGTTGCTTAATGGGAGAGTGGCTGCCTGTATCTATCCTATGTTGAGTTAAGCTCATACGGCCAAAGTCACCCGAAGTTCGGGAGAAGAGGTCTCCAAATTCAGCTATTACTTTCTCCGCAGCGCTTCTCTGTTCTGCCGTTAACTCCACGTCTTGTATTAATTCCTTCGTCAGGCACTCGGAAGATTTAGCTGTCGTTTGGCTGATGTTCTTATTAATGCAGGTAACAGGAGTGCATGTCGCCAACACTTCATTTTTCTTTATCACCTTCGACTTGTCCGTCACATTTACTACTCTAACTGGAATTTCTGCTCTCGACAAGTCCACAAGTGTTGCTCCCACAAGTACTCCTCTGACGGAATCACTATTGTTTGGGTGTTCGATTAATCCAAAACGGAATTTATTGCTTTCTTTTACTGTTCCAGAAATTATTGAATCAGTTCTGGGAGGTAGAGTGATATCAGTCTGGGCTATTATTTGCTGTACAGGTAAAATAGTTTCATTTTTAATATCGAACGCAGCTATTTCTTCTGAGTCTGAACGAAGCTCATTATTCTTACAGTCCAAGTTAAATTTGTGCGATTTTAAAAAGTCCAGTCCGAGAATAAAAGAGTCTGTAATATTAGCGACATATACCACATGGTCGTATCTGGCATTTCCAAACGTGATTTCTACTTGCGCTTTTCCGCCCACTTCGATCTTGTCACCTGTCACAGTCTGGAGGGTCAGCGAGGGCGGAGTCCAGATAATCTTCAAATTTAATTTCTTGGCCAGATCCGTCCTTATGATGGTTACGTTCGCGCCAGTATCAATCACCATGTGGCATGGAGAACCATTAACGTATCCCAGTACAAAGAGTCCATTACTGCCGCCATTCACTGATGAAATCTGCAAGACTTTTAGGTGGGGCTTTTGACTATCTGGCAACCTCCGCCCCGCGAGATGGCCACCTCCTAGTTTCCCTCCATCTTGTTTTTAGAATTCTCTTGCTGGTCATGAGACTTTCGACCACAATACTTTTGTACATGGCCTTCGACGCCACACTTCCAGCATTTTACTTTCTTTGGGCCATCTCTCGTTCTATCGGATCTTAATTTTCGCTCTATTAGATCTTCAATTCTCTTCAATCTGTTCTCGACGCTCTCTGTGTCTTTGTTAGCTTCCTCTTGGACCGTTACCGCTCTAACAGCATGCCGATCTTTTCTCAGGGCCCGCTGGGCTGCCTCTAGCTTCATTGCGAATACCAGAGCAGACTTCAAATCCTGATAATCCTCCAACATGAGTGCCTTTTGGGTTTCTGGATCACAGATGGCTTCAATAAAATGACGCACCGCCATTTCTTCTCGGACATTATCAAGGTGGTCCATGTAGGCTAGATGACACAGCCTATCTACGTCCGAAGCCAGCTCTTGAAGGGTCTCGCCAGATCTCTGCATCCTTGACTTAAGTTGGATTCTACTATATTCTTTCTGGCACTTCTCTCCGAATTTCATCTCCAAGGCACTGGCAAGGGCGTCAAAATCTCCTATCTTCGTCGCTCCGATAGTTTGCAATACATTAATTGCATCTCCGCTAAGGGAAGCGGCCAGTTGATTAGCTTTCTCGGACTCGCTCCAACCATTGGCTCTGGCGACGATCGAAAATTGGGTCTTGTAAGCTTCCCAGGGAGTCTTTCCGTCATAGGCAGTAAGTTTCACTGCTGGGCGGAGTGAAGATAACCTGATGTTTTCGGGTAACTTTCCCAGCTTTACGAGAGAGTCCAATTTTTCTTCAATTTTAGCTTCACATTCTTCATGTATTTTCGAAACTATATTTTCTTTCCAGTCTAGTTTCTCCTCAATTTTATTCTTAAATTCTTCCCGCATTCTGCAAATATCTTGCTGCAATTCCTTAACATTTTCTTCTATTTTTCCTTCAATTCTTTGTTCATATTTCGTTTGAGTTTCTTCTATGAGCGACATTCTTTTCTCCATTATCTCTTGATTTTCCTGCACACTGTTTTCGAATTTCTCTAATTTTCCCAAAGCAGTCTCCATTTTCTCCAATCCCAATTTCATTCCTTCTTGTCCGGCTTCAATTTTCTTCTCTAAATCCGCTTTCATCTGTTCTTGTCCGGCTTCAATTTTCTTTTCTAAATCGGTCTGTCCTGCTTCAATTTTCTTCTCTAAATCCGCCTTCATCTGTTCTTGTCCAGCTTTCATCTCGTCTTGTCCGGCTTTCATCTCGTCTTGTCCGGCTTTCATTTCTTGCATCATATTCATGAGCTTTTGAAGTTGTTCTTCCATTCTTTGTCTAGTCAAAACCATAAACTGGAAAATTAAAGTCCTTCTTTAGAATCCCGATTCTGACACCAAATGTTGCGAAATTACTCTGCTACTCCTGGGGTTCGTCGTTCTAAAGTCCTGTTGGTGTAAAAGGTTCAAGTAAAAAGTCACTTGTCAGGATGGAACACAAACTTTATTTCTTCTAGAACTTCGTAGAACAATCAGCTGCACACAATTCACAAGCACAATCTAGCAGTAACGTGCTTTTGACAAATGCTGTATTTCTCACACAATGCCTGACAAATGCTGTATTTCTCACACAAAATAAGTCACTTTTACAGGCTAAAATTCTGTGGAAATATTCAAGGGATATAGTACACTATCCCTTAAGACACAGCAATGAAGAATTTACACACAGCACTTTAAAAACAGCTTCACAAAGCAAGCTAAAACACAACTTCTATAGCACTATCAGTTCACACAAAACAAGCGTACTGAGAGCTCTTCACACATTGAATGTTCAACTCGCACTGACTGACTTCGGGGCGATGCCCGCTTCTATAAATAGCCGACGCAGGAGGTACAAGAGGTTTCCAGAAAAGTCAATTTCTCGAGGGTTCTACATAAAGCGTGAATTTTGATTACGTCATAGAAGAGAAATGTTAGGTTATTATGCGTTTTTAATGCAGGAAAAACAACTTCCAGGCCCCATTGGGAAAATCGCGCCAAATGACCAAAAAGTCGCCAAGCTTGGCGACTTTTGGCGAAATATCGCCAAATTTGGCGCCAAAAATAAGTCCTCAAAAGTGAAGAGATCTAAGCTCTAGGACTAATATTTCTCGAGTTTTCTAGAAATCCCATATATTTGAATGGGAAACCGAAACCTCCGTATCTCCGGTTCTAATTGGCCGATTTTGATGCAATAAAAAGCAAAATTTATCTATTTGAAGCGTAGAATACGAATTTTAAACCATTTTAAGCCCCAGAGCAGCGGGTTGCCCCGAAAATTCGTAACAGTATGTAAGTAGCAACAACATTCATAATTAATAATTAAAAAACAATATTGCCAATTGTATAGGAATTTTAGCGTGATTTTAACTTTCATATTTCTTGGATAACTTTTAAAAATTAACTGATTTCTCTTCTTGCTATTTACATTAAAGAGGTTTCAAAAGAGTTGCTCATTGTAATGAAGTTTCCGTTTTTCTTATAATACAGCTGACGCTCAAATAGATTTTCTTTTCTTTTTTTTAAACACTTTTTTAAAAAATTATTTAAGTATTACAAACGATTTTTATACAATAAATACTTACATTTTTTTGTAAATATTTCTTTTCAAATTTAAATTTTGTGGGAGGGGGCAAGGGGGGGGGATACCCCCCCCGCCCCCTCCCAACCCCAATACAAGAAATTTGAAGTAAATTATGCGATTAATTCAAGAATTGTTCAAAATTTCCTTAGATTATGCAAAGGCACATCTAAATTACGCAAATATTTATAGGAATTTGGGTAAAGTGTAAACTACTGGGGACACTTGCAAGGCCCGTTGACTATAGAGCTGCAGTTTCGGATAAGATATTGTTTTTCGGTTTCCCATCGGCGAAACTGCTCGTCTAGATCACTTCTATCCATGAATAAAAATTCATCTATTGCAGATTAACAAAAGTGCACTTGCCGATGACTGAATTCGACGAGTCGATGAGTTAACGATGAGTCGATGAACGACCGAGCAGAAAACAAGCAGTCATTGCTACGAGGGTCGGGCTTCAAAAAATGAGCCCGAACTCATCTCTAATATACAATGCCAAAATTATCACTCTGAATTATTGTAGATATTTACAGACAATTTTTAAAAATACTTAACATTTTAACTTTACATTAAAATAAGAATACTCAATAATATGAAAAATGGAAACAAAATGAATGAAATCTAATTCGAAATCATAGTCTACGCCATATTATTTTTAAAACATATATAAAAACTCCACTGCACTCTAAATCACCCTTCTATTTGGAAAATTGTTCCAGATTACCTTAACAATTATCAAAACAAATTAAACTAGTACACTAGCAATTGGTAAGTCAGAGACGCTTTGGATAAATGGATACATAGTATTCATTTTATAAACTAAAACCATAACGAATTATGTTATTTGAAATTTATTCTGACGATATTTGTGCAACAATATACGAAAATTAATTTTTATTCAGAACGGAAAAAAGTTGTATAAAATATGATTGTGATGACTGGGGTACGAATGGTATTTTGTTTATAAGCCTTCTTATGATTACCATAGCCCGTTCGTGTAAACATGGTGCTAAAAGTTCTCCTTATTGAATTTGCAAAATATACATCCATCTAATGCAAGGTATCACTGAAATGTGCACATAAAAATTCAAGCTAAATAGTCAGCTTCAAACTTTCTAGCACATATTCATTCAAATTTCAATTAAGAAGTGTACAATGCCAAAAAGTGTTTATTGTATACGAAGTCAATAATGAATCAGAATTATTTTCTCAGAGTTACATATACATATATTGTATAAATATTAACACTAAAATAGCTCTAATAATGTTTGATTATATTTTTTTCCTTCTAAATTTTAACGCAGGCCTCTAAAATGGTAGGAGCCCACAGGTGAAAGCCTATTCAGCCTAATGGGTAATCCGGCCCTGTTTAGGTATAGTCCCTCTTTCCCCATGACAGCCCCCTCCTTCCTCCTCTATAATTTTTATGGTTTTGTAGCAGTTACGCTAGTTTGATATTCCATAAATAATAATTTACAAACATAGGTGCTTCATAGAGTGCTTTTACAGAAGAGGGAGGCTATTTGCAAGTGTGGGGTGGAGGTGGGGGTGGAATACGAGTATATGTATCACGCGCCCAATTCACACATTTTTCTAAAACCATTTTTTGATTTTGATCGTTTTCTTTCATTGTGGGTTCGAGGCAACTACCCCATTCACCCTTACCTTAATCATGCTCGCTGTGACTCCCCTTTCCTTTGCCCTCTATGTATGGCAACAACGACTGAACAACGACTGAGCACATAGTCAGAATATTGTGTGCATACTTTAGTGTTGTTATAAAATAAAGTAAATTAGTCAGAGACTAATGGTTTTCTAAAGAGGAATTCTCTTTCAGCAACACAATATGATATGCATGCACCTGATCAAGGCCTCTCTGAATTTTGGGCCTTGTCCAAGCTCGGCTTGGGCCCTCGTTTGGGCCCCAGGGGGGTCATGACCACTGTGACCCCCCTCTGGAACCGCCACTGGCACCACATGCAGCCAAGAGTAGCAAAATAATGAACCGAACAGAAATCTTGCAATTATGAAGCGAAATTCACCTAAAACAACGAGTCTTCTTAAAGATTTCATGGTTTTCAAATGTTCGTTTCTAAATTTTCGTATTTATGTGTAAACTAACAAAAATTTTTGAAAATCGTAGGGGGGCTGGGACACAACTAAATAGTGCTCAGCCCGCGTAGCTCGCCCCGCCCCCCCCACCTCTGATTACGCCCTTGATGGGAGATAGAGTTTTATATGTAAAGAGAGAAGATAAGAGCAAGCAATTATAAAATATAATCCAGAAGTTGTGCTGCTCGAAGATTTTTATGAAATCATTTTTTATTTAGCTCTTAACTGTAGCTAAATCAGAAACGTTAAGCGTTCGATATTAGTAAAGTTTTGATAAAGCGTATAAAGAAATGAATACTGTCTATATCCGAAACTGTATTAAACATCAATTTTTCATCTATCTCACAAGGTTCTTCATGATTTAAAATCTTCAAACTTAAATTTGACTATCAATTTTCTGCCTTGAATTGTTTTTAAGTCACATTTAAGCGGTTTATTTTCAGCATCGAAACTTAATACTGCTGGGAAATGGGAATGTCACAATCGTTTGCAGTTTTGCACAATGGGAAAATCTCCCTTATGGTCAGAAGACGTCTACAGAAGAGTCTGTATCTCACAATAGAACAAAAGTGAAAGCTTTTGCTGTACTGATTTAAAAAAGAAAGATTACATTACATGAGAACGACCCTCCTAAAAAAAGCGCAGTCTTCTCCCTACTAGAAAGCAATTCCATCATCAATTGTGTCACGGTGTAAAATCTGAAGGGTTCTTGTGGGGGAAAACACCCGTTTCTTTTTGCCTAGCTATCTGATGGTCATTTGTTTGTGCTTGCGCTCTTGATAAAGAAGGTTGACATACGTGCCTTACGGCATTACAGGCGCCCAACGTAATTCCTGAATCCCTGTGAAAGAAAAAGCGGAGTGGGAGACAGAAGAAGCTAGCGATACATTCTCTATTTTTAGGATTGTTAAGTTTAACCGATTTGGAGGAAGAAATATGATTTGACACAAAAAAGTTGGAGTGAAGTTTTTGAAGGGGCTCAGCCCCCTGAATAAAAATATTGGGGGGGCTAAAGCCCCTTCAAGCCCCATGAAGTCGGCGCCTATGGATCCACTCATATTGAACTGGGGCCTCAGTATGTCAGCTTGTATTTATAGAGGAGGCAGAAGCCACGAGGAGCTTCTAGAAGAGTCTATTTCTAGCGTTAGAAGAGTCTAGCGGGAATTTTGATTACGCCATATTAGAGAAATGTTAGGTTATTATGCATTTTTAATGCAGGAAAACCAACTTTCAGGCCGCAGTGGGAAAATCATGCCAACTGACCAAAATGTCACCAAGTTTGTCGACTTTTCGCGAAATATCGCCTAATTTGACGCCAAAAATAAGTCACCAAAAGTGAAGTCACCGAAGGCCCACGTCCAATATTTCTCGAGATTTCTAGAAACCCGTAGAAAAACAACGGGAAACCAAAACCTCTGTATCTCCGGCTCTAGTTAACCGATTTTCATGCAACAAAAAGCAAAATTTATCTATTTGAAGCATAGAATACAAATTTTGAACTATTTTAAGCCCCAGAACAGCGGGTTGCCCCGAAAATTCATAACAATATAATTTGTGGTGCTAAATACGCCAATCTGCAAAGGATTATGTATATGAAAATATGGATAACGGTTTTCCGGAACCTTAAATGAGCAGTAATTATAGGTTGTGAGCATGTGTAAATTGCCAAAAAATGAAAAGTCGCCATTGGTCTACGGAACAGTTAGGAAGGCTATCCTAACTGTTCCGTAGTTTTTATCAAAGAAAACATATGAAGTGCTGTTTTCTTAGAGCTAATTATTAACTATACATATACGCAAGTTGCCAAATTATGAAAATTCGCCATAATTGGCTAATATGCATGGTGTTTCATGGGTTTCACATAATTAAAAATACTGTGAAGTTTAAATTTTTATGTTCCAAGCAACATGCAAGAACCAAGTAATGTGTAGCTCGGTAACATTCTATCTGATCCAACCTTTGGGTTTTGTTTGTTGTAATTATGCCTTTTTTATGAATAAGCCTTATTAGAGGCCGAATGCCTCATACGAAAAGCGAGCATAGCAAGTCTAGGGGCCTTGGCCCCTAGTTAGTTTTAAAGAACTAAAAACATTATAGGCTATTTGGACAGTATTAAAAACAATCCTACAATGTTAAACATTGGAAAAAAAATTGAGACTGCTTCTTCACAAACTATACATTAACTGTAGACGTATATGTCACATGCAAGTTTCTAGTACTTGAGAAGTACTTAAGTACAAAAACTACAAGTATTGAAAATGTGGTGTGAGGCACTATCCACATAAGAAGATATTAAGTACTGAATGTTTAAGTTTTTTCTGAATCTTACATGTTGCACACTGATGTGACAAAGGCATGGGATAGCAATAAGCAAATTTACAGATGTCAGTAGTATCACATACAACAGGTATCGTTCGTCGGTGGATTAGTAGAACTTTTATTTACAGTCAAGTAATTGATGTGGTAAGGTGTTTGAAGTGATCATGGCTGCACAACGAGAATTAACAGAATTTGAACACGGAATGGTTGTTGGAAGACAAATGGGACATTCAATTTCAGAAATAGTTAGTGAATTGTTTATTCTGAGAGCCACAGTGTTAAGAGTATGTCGTGGATATATAATTTCAGGTGCAACCACCCACTATGGACAATGCAGCCGGCGGCCGCATGCTTTGAATGACCAAGATCAGCGACACATCCGAAGAATTGTCAGCAGCAACAGACAAGTAATGCTGAGTGTAATGACGGCAGAAATCAATGTACGTACAACAGACGTGTGTGTTAGGACTTTGCAGCGAAATCTCTGGTTTCAATGGGCTATGACAGCAGAAGAACGACATGTGTGCCATTACTGAATGCACACCATCGCTTGCAGTGCTCGTGATCATCGAGCATCTTGCGAGCTCGTGATCATATCCATTCGACCCTAGATGACTGGAAAACTCTAGCTTCGTTGGATGAGTCGCAATTCCAGCTATTAAGAGCTGATGTTAGGGTATGAGTGTGACGTAGAACCAAGGGCGGGGGGGGCGATTGCCCCCTCCCCAAATAAAAGAAATTAAAGTAAAAGATCCTAATTTACTTCCATAAAATGGATGTATAAGTCAATCTTCTAACTAACCCCTCCTCCGACAAACTTGCATTAATCCGCCACTGCGTAGACCTCACAAAGACATGGACCCAAGTTGTCAACAAGGTACTGTGCAGTCTGGTGGTAGCTCCATATTTTTGTGGGGTGTTTTTACATGGAGTGAACTGGATCCTCTGGTCAAACTGAATGGATCAATGGCTGACAATAACTATGCTGAGCTACTTGGAGACCATTTACACCCATTCATATGCTTCAAGTACCAAAACAACGATGGAGTTATTATGGATGACAATGCACCATGTGCTCCACATGCCAGAACTGTGCAAGATTGTGAAAAAACACTCAAAATACTGGTAAGTTTATTGAGAGAGGAGCTGAGCAGAGGGCCTCTTCTCAGCCCCTCTCTCAGTAACCTCTCTGTGCAAGATTGGTTTGAAGAACAATCTGGAGATTTCCAGCAAATGGTTTGGCCACCCAGATTACCCGACATGAATCCCATTGAGCATATATGGGACGTAATCGAGAGGTTCGTTCGTGCTCAAACTCCACCACCGTCTACCCTGTCGCCGCTGTGGACCTCTTTCAGACAGCATGGCTGACTATTCCTGTAGTGGACTTCCAACAACTTGTTGAGTCCATGCCACGTAGAGTTGCTGTACTCGGCCGGGCAAAAGAAGGTCCGACACATTATTGAGAGGTTTCCCATGACATCCCATGTCACCTCAGTATAAGATTGACCATTTGTAAAAGTGCACAGTTCAGCTTGTAAAGAGACCTTTTATATATGAGTCTACCATCATACAGTTATTTAGAAAACTGTTGAAAGTTGCATTATCGTATTTAGCCGTGTATAAGCAGTAGCAGATCTAACACCTGGCGGCCGCCAGGGGCCTCGACTACCACTAGAGACCCTGACTGAAAATTCTTCAAAAGAAAAATTAAATAAGCTAAAAATTGAAGCAATACACTGCAAGTGCAAACTTGATAAGAAGGAATCAGTCTTCATCATGGGCGCCCATAAGGGGGGGGGCAAAGTAGGGCACTTGCCCCCCCCCCCAATAAAAAGTGTTTTTGTTGAGATTTGGGATTATCGGCAGAGGTTACGAAACGAAATCAGAAAAAAGATTTCAGGATTTAAAGAGTTTAAAATTCAATTTGCTATCTATCACTGCTGATATTGACCCAGCACCTGAGGAGTTTTAGGTTAATGTCTCATGATGTAAACAAATGGCAAAATCAGAACTAAATTTGTTAAAAGTTTGAAATTTGGCCCGCTCTTGAAAGTTTTTTTAAGTTTGCCCCCCCCCCCCTAGAAAAATTCCTATTGGCGCTCATGGTCTTCATATTCTTTGAAAGGGCTATTCCCTGCTGTCCAGGCTCTAAGGGATAGGCAAATAGCGTGGGAAAAAAAAAAAAAAAAAAAAAAGCTATGGCCCGCCAAGATAACCAGAAAAATCTCCCCTGAAAAGAGATTTCTGGGAAAAAAAAATTATTACCAAGGCTAAAAAATTTTTAATTCCTACTTAGAAAAAAGTGTTTTTGTTGAGATTTGGGATTATCAGCAGAGGTTACAAAACGAAATCAGAAAAAAGATTTCAGGATTTAAAGAGTTTAAATTCAATTTGCTATCTATCACTGCTGATATTGACCCAGCACCTGAGGAGCTTCAGCTTGAACTTATTGACATGCAATCACATTGTACTATGAGAGAAATCTTTAATGCTGTACCATTAGTTGAAGTTTACTAATCATTTTCTGCTGAAAATTTTCATATATGAAGAGATTTTTTCAATAATTTGGGTCTACATATATTTGTGAGCAAATGTTTTCTTGCTTGAACATCAACAAGAGTAAATATAGATGCCCTTTGGCAGGCAGTAACTAGCAAGCTGCAATGAGAATCTCAACAAGCAATCTCATTCCTGATTTTTAAAAAGTGTCATAGGGTGCATTTGTCTCATTAACGTGAATTTAAAATTAAATTTGTTTGGAGCTATATTTATTGATTTTTATCATGATAGATTCCATACCGCTTCTAATATAAAACTTACTATTGAATGCAATAATTTTAAAAGGTGCTTAACTTTCGCGTCTACAAAGTGGCCCCCCAAGATAAAACAATTGTCCACTCCTTTTCTAGGCCATAGAACTGTTTAGTTCAGCCGGTGTTTTGATTAGTCTAAAGGGCGGCTCTTACTTCCACTTTTTCCCACTTTTTTTCGCAGAACAAGGTAATCAATGTATTGGACGCTGGCGGGGGAAATATCTGCTGTTGTTCTCTCCATTGTGTCTGGTGCTGGATTTGTGGTTTTCACGCGTTAGCTTTTGTCAGTGGATCCCGAATGGTCATTCAAAATCGTAAATTCGCGATAAGCTTTTAGCTTTGTAATTCGAAGAACGTAATGTAGACGTCCATTGCTTTTTTCCTAGTTCTTATGTTTTTCAGTTAGAATTCAAAGTGCTAATTACCACTGTATCCAGTTTTTTATATTGTATGTGCTGCGTTTTTTTCCCTTTTATGTTGTATTGAGAGGGTTTGCTATAGTTCTTCGAGGCAACACAAGTAAATCCTCAGAGATAAGATATTGTGTTTTCCTTTTTTTTTTGGGGGGGGGGGGTGTAATTTTACACATTGTCAAATGTTATTTACCAAGGGGTAGACCGCCCGTCAGCCTCTCCTTGCTATGCCACTGATTGTGGCAGAGCAAGGAGAGATTATAAATGCGTATTTAAAAATGATTAATGTTATAATTGTTTCAAGAATTAAGAACATAAATTAAAAGTTACGAAATCAGTACTATTATTATGTTTTAATGCAAAACTTTGATATTTTGAAAATTATCAAAAATTTTTTATTGGTTATAAAAATAAGTAAAAATAAAATTAAATAACAAGAAATTTTTGCTGTTGATACTTTGAGAGTTCACAACTTAAGAATAATTAAATTGTAATTTTATTGCAGAAAAATTTTAATTAAAAAACTTTGCAATGTCAGAACTATTTTAAGAATTTTTGTAACGTATTTTTTATTTATATTTTATAGCTATACATTTTTAACAATAAGCAAAAATAATAAAAATCAGCTAGTTAATAACATAAATTACTGTTACCTCAATGATTACCTCTAATTGTTTTTTATTGTTAGTCATCGATAATGCATAGTACTTCACTGCCAAGAAGGAATAAAATATAACTATTTTAAATGTAATTGAACGCTTGTAATAGCCTATTATTTCAACATTCAATAAAACACCTCCCCCGGAAAATAAATTATGTACACAGATAATTTTTTTCATTATGATATCGTAGAAACTCCATTTTCAAATTTGCCATATAAATTGCTTAAAAATTTTTAGTGACATGTTTTTTTCTAAAAAAAATTCAACTGCATTATGAATTTTTAATTAGCAAAATAATTGTTTAAGTGATATGGTCATATTATATACTTTATGAAAGACCTCAAAAAACTGAACAAAATGATATACATCTCAACTCTCTAGGTCAAAACGGTCTTGAGTTACAGACTCTTAAAGATTACTATACCATGCAAAATTTCCGACTTTTTCAAAATTTCAAACTTATAAATCAAAATCATCAATATCTATAAACATGATGTCTAGACCAATGATAAGTTTAATCAATTAATAAAACATCATTTATTTTTTAAGTTTATAAATTATTATTATGTTGTTGTTGCTAACGGCAACCACCGAGCGGTTCCAGATCCCTATATGAGAAGGCTATGGGCGGAAGGGACGGCTTCCATTTTAATGAGCCCTAGTGAGAGGAAGTCCGACTTAGCTCAGGGTCCCCTAATTTTCAACCAATTTCAAACCATAATTTACAGATGAGGGTCCAACCATCTAAAATCATTACCCCCAGAGGTAGCGTTAAACATGGAGGACATTGGAACCACGACTGATTTTACGTGCACCAACTCCCATTAGTGTACACAGTCTCAAAGCAGGCCAGACGCGAAAGGCGTTCACCCTCCCAAGCACTGGCCAAGCCGGGTACTGCTTCACTCTCCGTGTTCTTACGGGAACGGAGTTTAGTGAGTAGGCCACAGCGGGGCATAAATTATTATTACTGTTAGTAGAAGATGTATAAGTAGTAGCAGTAATAGTTATTTGGAACAGAGGGGAGAATGAATTCTACCAGTACATTTCTTCAGTAAGTGAGCAAATTATTGAAAGGCTCTGACCTATAAGGCCACTTGCAAATTTTATTTTAAAATGTAGAGGTGAATTTGAGAAAGTCGAAGAAGCATCTGAGCTATCAGGATTTCTTTTGATAACGACAGTGAGCAGGATTCCATACTCCAAAAAAAGGAGTGTGTTTTTCAACAAAAACAAGGATGTTGGTTATGAATTTGGAAAAAAAAGATTTTTTTCTCATATATATATATATATATATATATATATATATATATATATATAAATTCATTCATAGCATACCAAACCCGAATAATTCAGAAGAATGGAACACATAAAAATAGTTTAGAGCATTTTAATGTACTTTTTTTGTGATAAATTATCAAAAGAGTAAAAGAAAAAATAGATTAAAAAAAACTTAAAAAATATTTGCAAAAATGACAGACATTTAAAATTTTGTCAATGAACTGAATCTTTTTTTTTGTATTTTTTGAAGAAAACAATGAACTTGACAGAAATGCGTATGTAATTTACGTGGCTGCACAACAAATGCAATAAAATTTTCCTAATGTAACTTTAAAAATATTTTTAACTCTACCGGGGCCATCGTGATTCTACCGGGCCTGCTTGTACACATCGATGAGTCATCCAAAGAGGCCTACGGATGCTCACTTATTGGTTCCAGCACTTAGATACGTCATCTAACGGCTGAATCTAATCAATGAGGAAACGCCCGTGGGCCTCTTTCGGAGTGCACAAGCAGGCCCGGTAGCATAATAACTACCTTTACTCTCTGTTGGGAACGGGGGAACTTGAAGCCTTCTTATTGGCTGCTTTCTCAGAGCATCTTAAAATTTCAATATATGTGGTGGTGCCATCTATATTTTTATTGTTAAACTCATGACTGCCTCGCCTTAATTAAATTAACAGCATAAAAAACATCAGAATGATTTGTTTTGGTGTATATTTAATTAAAAAAAAAAATTCCTCCCATTTAACAGCATTCCTTTAAACATATTTTTCTTTAGTTAATTTGTTCTCTCTCTTAATCAGCTACTCAAATGTTATGAATATTAAATACTACTAATTTTAAATGACAAATTGAATTTAATTGAACCCTGTTTTTCAAAGGAAATAAAGTTTAACAATGCCTACATATGTGTGACAAGAATATTCTAAGGATAGAGCATCTTTTTTTTTTTTTTTTTTTTTTTTTTTTTTAATTATAGCAAAGAAATTTACTAGGTATTACTATAAAATGAAATTCATTTTTCATTGTAAGAAAGATACAGTTACCTTTTAGAATGACAATATTTTTATCAAAAGAGTATTCTGAATAATAAATTCAACATAATAGGATATATAAGAGGATTTTGTTAAATTTTAAATTTGTTTGTTCGATTAAAGATTTTGTTAAGTGATAATATTTTAAAACCTCAAATATTAGAAAAGTATATTATAAATTGATACAAATGCATTTATAATATACTTTTCTTTAAAAAATATTTAGAAATTTAAATGTTTTTAGAAATTAGAAAAGTATTTTTTTAATGCTACTATATTCATAGAAAAATATGCGAAACAAAAAATTTCCTTGAACTGGTAAAGACACTTACCTATGTATTTAGAATATAAACAATAAATTTCTCATTCAATATTTATTGCTGTAGTTTTTGAGTATACACAATTCTAAGTTAATTCTCTATAAGGCATTTCTTAAAATTATTCACATATATAGAGAGAGACATATTATAGAATAAAACTTTATTAGCTTATAAACTTTCATTTATTTCTTGCTAGTTTTACATGTACGGTCACTTTTATGAATTGAATCTTTTTCACTGATGAAACAAAAAATTTTAATAGATAAAAATATTTTTCAATTCCAAGAATTATTTCATTATGTAACTTTTTCAACAAAACTATTAATACTTAATAAAAGTTCTTAATTTTCCTCTTTCACAAAGCGTCTTTTTTTTTTTTAATGGTTGGTTGCGTTTCAAATGCTCCCAACTTTCTTATAATTGTTGAATATAAACCCCAGAACTTAGAAAGAGAAAGTAAATAACACAGAAATTCTTTTAATTTTATTTTCAGATTCAGACACGTTAAGATAGAAAGAATTATTTGGGGATGGTAGTATTCGAATAATTTTTCATATGTATTCTTTTCCTTTAATATCCAAAAATTATAAATTAAATTTTTGAGGTTCCAATTGAATAATAAGAAATGCAAGAAATATGGAAAATTAGTAAAATTATATCTTTAATATATATGTATTGTACAAAAAATTACAATTTAATGCAGTTTTGCATTTGGTTGATTCCTTTTTATATTTACAGAAAGTGAATGTTTCCTTTTTTTGCTGGGAAGTTTCTTTTCTGGAAAAACAGACATTGAAACAACTGATAAACTACATAAGAATAAGCTAATAAGATTATATCGAGCGCTGGGCTAAGAACAAGGTTAAAATAAAGAAGGAGCGGTAAGGCATCATGACGTCATGCATCAATCTGAGATAGCAGCCAATCAGAAGGCTTCAAGATCCCCCGTTTCCAACAGAGAGTAAAGGTAGTTAATATGCGGCCCGGTAGAATCACGATGGCCCCGACTCTACCCATATCAATTGTTTCAGGTGAAAGGTCTTTTCGGTTTTAAATCGCGTGAAGAACTATTTAGAACTACGAAGAACAATTAACAATTAGAAAAGAACGATTTAACAATTTGGCTTTATTATACATAGAACAGGAAAGTTTGGCAGACACAAAAATTATTGATTTCATCACAGAAATTATTGATGAATCTGCAAAAGATAAATCTAGACGCAAGTTTATATAAAATACTTTCTTAAGCAGTAGTGTAAAGATTCTTTTTTGATTAAGTTTCATAAATTATTTTATGAAGTTTTGTTGAGTTTAATTTTATTGTTCAAGCAATTGAATGAAATCGTTCAGTTCTCCCCTCACGAAAAAAGCTAAAGCCCTTAGTACACTATATACATTATGAAAGGAACTTGGGCTTAGGGGCCTCGAAATTTTTATCGCCAAGGGCCCCTAATAGCCTTGATCCGCCTCTGTGTATAAGTCGAGAAAAAAAATGTTCGGTTAAAAAAAAAAAAAGGCTTTTAAG
This sequence comes from Cheiracanthium punctorium, assembly GCA_038373885.1. Taxonomy (NCBI): domain Eukaryota; kingdom Metazoa; phylum Arthropoda; class Arachnida; order Araneae; family Cheiracanthiidae; genus Cheiracanthium; species Cheiracanthium punctorium. Next base: position 227,756 of record JAWZYV010011777.1, read on the forward strand.
TAGGGGGGGGGGGTCGACTTATACGAGGGTCCTTAATTTTTTTTTTTTATTCAGAAGTCAAAAAGAGTATACAGAGAGTAGTGATACAGAGATTGAAAACGTGTATCATCATGAGCCGATGACGACGAATGAATTTTGTGAATTGTTTGGCGAGTCCAGTACTGAATCGGATCTTGAATCAGTTTAACTTTGTATATTACTACTTTTACCCTATCTCTCTCAGTTGCGTCATATTATTATTATTAATTATCAGTTGAATTTTGTATATTATTATCTTTATTATTGCATATTTTGTGCTTTCTTTTTTTCCAGGTGATTTTGAATTGGTGTGTTAAAAAAAAAAAAAAATTCTTGATCGGGAGATTGGGGGTCAACTTATATGCGGGATCGACGTATACTCGGTAAATACGGTATTTCTTTAAAAAACAGCATTCAGTAAATTTATAAATTTACAGGGATGTAGCTTCAGAGAGGGGGGGGGGGGCGGGGAGAGAATTAGGATATATTTCTCCCGCCACAAAACTACTTTTATATTAATTAGCATGTTTTTTGAGGGATGGGGGTGGAGTGATCATGCAAATATTTTATATATGCACAACTGTTTTTTATATCCCCCACGCACACACACAAAAAAAGTCCTGACTGTACCCTTGCATAATTATAGCACAATAATAAAAGGAAAGTAACGGGTGATATGCTGGATAGCTTACTCTTTTGCTGTGATTCAGTTACAAAAGTAACAAACTTTACAATTCTTACACAATTTATTCCCTTAAATGCATTGTATGCTGTTAATCCTGAGGAGAGAACAGGCCCATATTCAACCGTGCGATGGTACCTCCTAAATTATTACTTACATCATTAGATTTTGCAATGACATATGGTCTTATTTCTTATTCCATTGAAATACCACAATAAAATTTGTAGAACTGTCTTTTATAAATTTTTACTCCAACATCTTCGTGCATTCTTTTTCTTTTTTTTTTTTTTTTAAAGGAATAAATTTTTATGCTTTGCTTTGCTAATTGCATATATATATATATATATATATATATATATATATATATATATATATATATATATATATATATATATATATATATATATATATACATTTTTTTTCTAAATGATTACACTAAAATAAGCACACTAATGAATTAAAAATATTTGTAGTGTCTGTCAACAAGCATGTTTTTATTAAGTAATCCACAAGGAACAAATACAAGATTACAAATACACCTGCACACCATCAACTTTGCTGTGATGCTATAATTCTCTAAAGTAGAGGTTCTTAAACTGTCGTCTGCAGACTCCTGGGGGTCTGCATAGCCTTTGCTAGGGGTAAGCGAAATTATGAAAAAAGTTTGCAAATAGATAACGACTTACTAAGTTACAAATGAAGCACTGCAACATTTGATTCCGTTCTCTACAGCACATTTATGTTAATCAAAGTATTAAAACAAATTGTAGAAGCGGACCTTAGAGTACGATACCAACATCGTGTCCAAAATTGTGGTTCAGATTTTAAGAAAACTGCCCCATCTCTTTAAGTGAAAATTATTCATAGAAAACATAAGATCCATTTTAAGCAATATTTTACAAAGAAATGTTTGTATTAATTTAATATATTGCAATTTGTAGTTTTTTAAATGCTTTTTACTGATATTTTGATTAATGTTGTTTTTTTACTGTGTCCCAATTTAAATGTAGTGACAATAAGTTTATTGAGATGGCAATTAAATTCTAAGAATGACGTAAAAATTCCTAGTGTCAGGATAGGGTCTGTAAAAATAATGTTCGAAAAATTTTTCACTGATAGAAAGCTATACTATTCCTGAGAATTATAGGCTAGCTTTCAGCATGCAGCATAACTAGTTCTTTTACGGGGACACTCAAAAGAATTCTAATACATTACGCTATATGGACATCTCTGTAACTACTGAACCGATTCTAAAGATCTTTTCACTGAAAGCTACACTATTCCTGAGTAACATAGGTTAAAATTCATGCATGTAGCATAATTTACAGGAACACTCAAAATACTTCAAATAATAAAAAATATAAATAAAATATTTTTATTATATAGCATTTACATTATTTCTGTTTTTAAATATAAAGTAAATAACCTGAGAATTTGTCCTTGAGAATTTTGTTGTAAAATAGTATACAAGTCAGAAATAAATGATGCAGAATTTCCACAATTTCTTTTATTCACAATATTATTTACTTTTTGTTTATTTTAAATGAAGTATAAGACAAGGTATATTTAAAGTTAATTAATTTAGGTAGTTTTTTTTTTCGCATTTGGCGAATGGAGACAGTTACGATAATGCTTACGAATTATTTTGAGTGTTCCTATAAATTATGCTGCATGCATAAATTTTAGCCTATGTTACTCAGGAATAGTGTAGTTTTCAGTGAAACGATCTTTAGATTTGGTTTAGGAGTTACAGAGATGTCCATAAAGCGTAATGCAATAGAATTATTTGAGTGTCCCTGTAAAAGAACTAGTTATGCTGCATGCTGGAAGGTAGCCTATAATACTCAGGAATAGTGTAGTTTTCTATCAGTGAAAAAAAATTTCGAATCGGTTCTGTGGTTGCAAAGATCCACATACAGCGTAATGTAATTCTTATGAGTGCCCCTGTAAAAGAACTATGTGTGATATATGGAGGATATGTTTGTGATATATGCAGAATAAGTTAATTTTCAATATTGCTACAGTCGATTAAATTTCTAAAAGTAACGCCGAAATGCTCCCATACGTGTCAGTGGAAAGTCCCAAATAGGGAGGTACTTTTTGGGATTTTTCTTGGAAACAGTTGTACCTTCAAAAAATGTTTTTTCATAATATGAAATTGCTATGTTGATACTACATCTCTATGCCAATAACTCTCATGAGGGAAGTCGCCTTCAGCTGTACCAATGCTTCGAAATTGCATAAATTAGCGTTAAAGACCATGTTTGGGGCCCCGTACCGAGGGGCCCTGGGGGCCTTCAAAATTTTTTAACATTGGATCTATTGTACATGATGATATATAACTGCACCGTGCAAAAATTTTTTCTGTATCACGTCAGAGCCAAGATTTAAAGCATTCTTAAAACAGTATTTTTTAAGAAATTGGGGGGTAATAGTCAGATTCGTGGAATCTGACTATTTTCGAATGAATTTTCAATTTTAGATGTTACTATCCAAGGTATATTATAGAATAAAATGAAAAAATTCTCTGAAGCACCTCTGAACCAGTCACATTCGAGACAATAAATTGGCTCTAAATTATTTCTACATCACTCGTCTGGGTCTCGTTTGTACTTTGACCCCCCATAACTCCAAAACTAAAAGAGGTAAATCAAAAATATTTCAGATTCGTTCTTTCCTTGGGTAAGGCAACACAAGAAAAAAAAAAAAAAAATCATGAAATTCTGAGATGGTGATGGAAACGCCCAGCCTGATTTGCCCCTGCAATACCTCTTAAAGGATTTGTTCTATATGTGATCTATCTAGTTTTGATGATATAATGTCGAGGAACATGTAAGCATCCAAATAACCTGAAATGGCGACGTGAAATCCACAATGTAGAGTCAGGGTGGGTTGTACTTGTCATCCGGACGATCGGGAAAGATGGACCAAATTTTCCGCAGGGAGAGATTGACCATAGAATTTTGAATTTTTCAAATATTCCTTTTTAAAGAGCTGAATTTAAAATACTAAAGGATTGAATTTTTCTGTTTTCAGAATATGCCAACTGATGTATTAGAAAAGGTTCATCCACACGCGGGAAATGGACAGAAGCTAATTTGAAAAATGCTATTAAAACCGTTGAAGAAAAGAACATGGGTGTCAATGAAGCGACAAGGACTTTTAGCATTCCTAAAACAACATTAAAAAGAAGAATTAAAAAAAGAAAAACTTTACCAAGGGTTACATTGGATACAGTGTGTTTCTTGTTTGCGTTGGCTTCATGAAAGATGTTCAAGGTTTGAAGTAATATGCGATTATTGTGGGAAGATATTAAATAGCAAGAAATTATTTCAAAACAATCTTAAGTCATAGCCAGTGGCGTAGCCAGAAATTTTTCATGGGGGGGGGGTACGGCTACTGCAACTCACATATATGTATACGTGTCTTTGGTAAGGGAGTGAAGAATATACAATTTGTATGGCAAAAAATTCCTCATGGGGGTTGAGGTTAAGACCCCCCTAGGCTAAGCCACTGGTCATATAGCACATGAAAGCAATTTCACATGTACTAAATCTCACATAGTAATTCATGTAAACTTAATAAATTACTTAAATTAATTTAATTTGCAAGTTAATTTTAATTTTCATGTAATGAAAATAAACACTTATAAATTTAAAATATGTGCAGCTCTTTCATTATTTTATGGTGGTCCATCTTTCCCACTCATATGGTCCATCTCACCCTGAGTAGCGAAATTCCTTTAAATATATGATCGTATGCACTGTGATTTTTGTAAGAAATATCATACACTATGTAACACTGTGAAAAGAAAAAATATATAAATATATGGCTTTTAGAGAACGAAGAATAAACGTGGTTCATCTCTGCCGGAATTACCCTAATACTGATAATCTTGTCCATTCTATAAATCTTCAAAGGTTTTATTTCTTCGCGATTCCAATCAAATGCGTCGACCATGACCGAGTGAGGAGGTCCAGGGTTCTGGCCTACCGTGAGGCTGTCGATCTAACGGTCGGGAAGGTTGGGCGTTTTCTCCAAATGTGTAACGTAAATACGCGTTGGAACTCCTAAAAAAGTCCTCTACCCAAGTCATCCCCCCTTTAGGCATGGAGCCCTCGTGTAGCTTTGCCTTAAGGCTGTTCTTCGAAAAAAAAAGAACTCTGTTTTTAGTATTGGTACACAAATTGAAATAAACTAATAGCACCATGGTCTCCAAAAAATTCCAGAGCGTTCTTCATAAGCTGTTTTACACACTGCGATAAGCGAAAACGCTGCAGCTTTTGTGAAATTTTCTGAAAAAATTCTTAAACATAGATCTGAGCTGCAAGATTTTTCGAAGAGTGACACGCTTTGCGAAAATTTAAGATTTTAAAGAATTTTTACTAAAAGTTTTGAAACTGATACAGATTGGCTTTTCTTCGCAGTATGTAATACAGCTTGTAAAGAGACAGTTTCAAAATTTTGAAGTGCCTGGCATAATTAGTTTATTTGTAATTATGTACCAAAATCGCATGATTTTTTCGAATAACACCGTTAACCACAAAATCAAATCCGATTAGAATGCATTAAGATTAAAATCGTGTAAAGTCGTTGAAGTGCATAGGTATTAGGTCATAAACACAAATATAAGGATTATATTGTAAAAATGCAGACTTGATAAACTCAGCATAAACATTTCAGCGTTCTACTTTTACGAAACAACCCCTTCCATTCGCTGTATTTCTTAACTGATGATCCAGATTCAACAACGCACTTTTCCCCCTCCCGTCTGCACCCGTCTATCAGATCTGGTCGGGCATTCTGTTTACGATGCTACAAATCAATCGTCATTTGATTGTCACACTATTATACTCGCCATTTTTGATGCACCAAACACGTGTGCATAGTCAGTGCATCGCAGGAGTCGGTCAGTTGATAAAATACATTTCATTCATCCCCCCACAGACACACAAAAAAAATGATTTGGACATCGTGTATTTCCGCAGTTTGGATAGGATTTTCTCTTTTTGCTGTCTGTACAGCTGGTATAATTGAAGTTCAGGACTGTTCTGGTGAGTGACTTTAAGAGAAAATTTGGGATTAAAAATTGTAATAATAACTAATTTGCTTAAATTACTTTTGTGCTCATAACTGGTTTGATCCAAATGTTTACTAAACTGGAAAGAATCTGATGTAATATTTTTCGTTTAGCTTTATTATTTTTTTTTTCTTTCTGTGAGTTTTCTAACCTTTAAAAATTGCAAAAATCTGAGAAAAAATAGTCAATATAGATTGCATTGTAATGGACTTATTTTTGAAACTTGTTACTTCACCATAACGCTTTGCTCATTGAGATATTTTAACTGGTACACATAAATACAAATTTCTATTTCGTATATATGTTCGTTCCATTAAGTATAAAATGGAAATGCTTCATTTGATATAAGTTTGTCTATTGTTTTTCTGACTGTCTCAATTGATTTAAGATAAAAAAGAAAGAACTAAAAAGCACTTTGAAAACAAATATATTAACTTTCAAAATGTCCCATTTCTACAGAATAAAATTTTGTCTTTTAGATAACTCATCTAAAACGATGCCACATGATGTGGACAACTGTTCTATTGCGGCTTGTAATTCGTAAAGCAGGATCATTTTTAAAAAATGCATTAAATCCAGTCTAGTAATTTGTTGCTCTGGAAAAAACACACACATTGGAATACAGCCTTTTATACTGGGTGCCCCAATGAATGGCGCAAGCTTTAAAGGGAAGCAGGGAACACAATAAGGGTTCAGAATAATATCAGAATCTTCATATAGCTGTTAATAATCACATAGAAGAAATTTTGAAATAATAGTGAGCTGTCCGACTATGGACGTCAAAAACTAATGGTTCTTTTACAGAAAGTAATTGACTAAACTGATAGAATTTAAAAATTCTACTTTTTCATTGATAGAATTTTCGGAGACAAGCCCAATGTTAATGAAACTCTTAAGAAATTATATACGAACACTTCAACACCTGTCCCAAAGTGATCATTAACAGGTAAATGAATACGACGTTTTTGACCACACATTGCAATGCGATTCAAAATTTTATTATGTGCCTTACCTCACCTTAAAGTTTGTCCCAATCATTAGGAGACACCCTGTATATTGATATACCATTCATCCGAATGCGATCATTGAGTGAAGCTGATAATTGGGGGAGGGGAACGGTCCAAATCGTCGAATCCCAAATCGTCGAATGAATTAGCAACAGATGTCTCATTAGGCTGGGGACCTAGTAAAAATCCAAAATGTAAATGTGTTATCTCCTTTTCCTTCGGAGAGAGAATCTTTGCTGTCTCGGAGAGGAAGCAAGTTGACCCTGACCCTAGCTGCCCTCCCCCTCCTCGCGGTCAGCACTTCTATGCTCGCGGTAGCTCTCTTCGGCTCGTGTCCAGCTGTCATGGAGTACCTGTCATTTATCATCAATAATGGGGCTGAAACCGTGATCCGCCACAAAAATTACAGGGGATGTTGTCAGCAAATGAATAGCAGTAGCATAATTACTTTTTTTTTCTTTAATGATACACTATGACATATTTTAAATCTCGAGATAAAACTTCTATTCATAGATTTTTGAGGGGGGGGAAAGTTTTTTTTTTTTTTTTTTTTTTTTTTTTTTTTTTTTAGGAGCATTGCCTTATCCGCAGGATAAATGAAATTTAAAATGCACATATATTTACTGTTGAACATACTTAATGTTGCAAATTCAGTAATAAAATATTATTAACTTCAAAAAATTAAATACATATTTAGCATTTTTTAATTTGATTTCAAATTATAATTTAAAAGATGATTACTTATGTGCGTTAAAATATTTTACTATACATATGTTTGTATAAATTTCATTTTTTTTTTTTCACATCCAGGTTTAATATTAGTTCATTCTATACGCCATGTTTACTCACGTAATAGTCACGTTCCGTTCTCCACAAAACTAACCAAATCAGAAAATTCAGTGTATTTTACCTCGAAATGCAATTTTGTTCCATGTACAGTGTCGTCCCGGAGCCCCCTTCCTCCCCCCGCGATTTTTTTTTCTGAAGCCCCTATAAATTGCCAATATAACTAACAAAGTTTTATGCAATCCTTTGGATTTATGTTGCAAAACAAATAAAGATTATTAATTGTAAAGATTTACAAAAAAAAAAAAAAAAAAAAAAAAAAAAAATGAAATAAATGCTAGATTTGTAAGTTCAATTTATCTGAAATGTGACGATTACTTAAATATTTAAATATTCGAAAGACTTTTTTACACAAATCAAGTGTTTTAATTATGATTGACTCTACTTTTATCAAATAGTAGTAAATAGCTCCTTCTTCTCACACGGAGAATAGCGTTCTTTATTTCACTTATTTCGTTTCGCGTTCTTTCATTTTTTTTTTCTATTAAAAAAAGAAAAAAAAATCCGATGAATTTTATGATAATGTCAGATGAGAAATTTTTGAGGAACCCTATAGCACAAAAATAACTGAGGAATAGTGATTTAGTGGGTACGTATACGATTTAGTAGGAAGAAGGAGTTGGTGCCTGTGTAAATGTCACTCCTTCATAGGGGGTTGTACTTATGCCAGGTGAAAATGTCGCGAAGTTTCAATAAGATCGCATGTTTTTAAGTTTTATATAATGCTAGAAAAAAATGTCCACTCTAAATTGATATTTCGTTGAGCAAAAATTACTTGATTGGAATTTTTTGTGAAATATCTGGCAATACATCATCAAGAATCGAAAGCTTTGGCAATCATTAGGCTTTTTTTTTTTTTCCATTTTGCACTTATCTATAAAGGTTATAAAATCATTACACAAGACATTTGCAAGCTTACTTGAAATTTAAAAGTGAATTATAGCTTATACAGAAAATAAAGAATATCAATCTAATAATTCATAGGCCACAAAGGGTTTATTATTATTTACACTAGCTGCAGTACCCGTTCTTCGCACGGGAATGAATGGACTTTTGAATATTACGATTTCTTGTGATTACTATTATTGTAATAAAGAGATATAGCAAAAATGGATATCGCGTTATATTGTGTTCATAATCATGCATACCGAATTTCAAGGCAATCGTTTGTATGGTGAAGAAGGCGATGCGGCGTAGCGCAATCTACTGGCGAGTTTTAGCAAAACGGATACGGCGAAAATATTCTTCGCAATCAGATACCGATGTATACGAATTTTCATGACGATCGGCTCGATAGTTCTGAAGTTCATGTGTTGAAGTGACATCTAGTGCCAAGTTATAAGAAAATGGATAGCGCCAAACTCTTCCCTTTGTTCAAATATCTATGTATACCTATTTTCATAGCCATCAGTTGCACAGTCAAGAATTGATACACTGCAGGGCCATCTAGTAGTTAATTCAAGTAATGATTTGCTACAGCGCCGTCAAGTGGCGAATTATAGCAAAATGGATAACGCCAAAATATTCTCATTGTTCAAATAGCTATGTATACTGATTTTCATAGCAACCGTTTGAAGGTCAAGAATTTGGCCTGCTGCAGCGTCATCTAGTGGAGAGTTCAAATAATAATGCATTGCAGTGCCATCTAGTGGTGAGTGACATCAAAAGGAACGCAGTTAGAATATATTCTTCGGCTCAAATGTGTAAGTATAAAAAAATGTATGCCGATCGGTCGAACGGTATAGAAGTTGATGCGTTGCAGCGCCATTTAGCGGCAAGTTACAGCAAAATGGATAGTGGAAAATATTCTCCGTGTTCTAATATCCGCGTGTACCAAATTTCATCGAAATTGGTTGGACGATATTCGCATAGCAAACGGCTAAACGGAATAGAATTCGACGTTCTTCTGCGCCATCTAGTGGCAAGTTAGAGGAAAACGGATAGCATAAAAACCTTCTCCATGATAAAAGACTTAGGTGAACCAAATTTCATGGCGATCGGTGAAACGGTGCTGGAGTTTTTCAACCTCATGCACACATACCAACATTCATTTTTATCTATAACCAGTGTTATAATATATACCAGTCTCAAATAAAATCCAGTTTCAAATGTAAGTCTCGCCAAAGTGCCAATACACCATTTTGCAAGAGTTTTTTCAGGAAATCATTCGAAGCATTGACTTAGCAGCAGCAATCAAAATGGGAAACGGTTCGACCGCCAAACAGTAAAGCAGGCATATTTTTAAAATTATCAACTATAACGTGTTTTATTCATCGTTATCTCGATGAGAAGAGTTCAATTTTCTGAAATTTGGCGGAATTCCCCCAAGTTAAATCAATGTACTCAATTGGCGAGATTTCTGAAGCTAGATCGCTTGAAATGCCCTAATAACTGCATTATTTCTGCACGGATAATTAAAATTTAATGCTGTATTCTAATAAAACCTATACACTTGTTTTCAAAAATGCTATTTCCTTAAGCTCTCAGTAAATTGCGCCAAAAATCCTAAAACTGTGCAAACCGCTAGAACTCACTTTCTAAAAATCGGCCTATCAGCCATTTTATTTTTCGCCAAACTAAAAAAATTTACATATTAGTCTCGGAAATCTTCAATCCTCATTGTTTTGCGTATAAAACATTTGATTCCTGATCTCATTTCTTATGCGCACACGATATTATAATTAAAAAATAACCTTACAAATATAAACTAAAAAAAATCATTATTATTCTTTTATTTTTACTTTAAGAATTTAAAACATTTTATTCGGCAAAATCGCCACACACGGCAACCACGGTGCTTATTTCGCGACAGGGGTTAGAATTACGGAAAGCTTTCTGCGAGGAGAACATAAAAAATTCCGGGAACGGGTGGATTTTCAAAGTTTTAAAGTGGATTATCATTTATTCTATATTATTCTACATATCTGTGCAAAATTTCAGGCTGATAGGTCCATTTTTGTGGATTTGTATACTACTCAAATCGACAAACTGACAAACAGAATTTCATTTTTATTTATAAGATAACCTACGCTTGTTTTTAAAAGTACACTCTCATTAAATTGCGCCAAGCGCTAGAATCATCTTCTGAAAATCGCATATCAACCATTTTATTTTTCGCCAAAATAAAAAGTTGCAACTTTTAGTCTCGGAAAATTTTCAAATCCTATTTTTAATTTGAGTATAAAAGAGTTCATTCCTGCTCTGATTTCACATGTACACGATATTTTAATTACAAAACAGCCTTACAAATATTCTAAACAGAAAAAAAAGAATATTCTTTTATTTTTAATTCAAGAGTCTAAATCATTTAATAAATTTACCAAACATGGCAACCTCGATGCTTATTTCTCACTTTTTCACTGCAGGGATTACGATTGCGGTATTGCAGAAAGCAAAAATTGGTGTTTTTGACGGGGTTTTTTATCAATATCTTCTAAACTAATTCGAATTTCGAAAAAATCGCTTCGAGGTGAGTCGAGATCCGTGCTGGAAAATTTCCGTACAAAATTTGGTAGGTCTACGATCACTCGTCTGCGAGCTAACGCGAGACACAGACAAACTAACGGACTAACGGACAGTTTACGCATTGCTTTATTTATATAGATGCTAATCAGAATTTGAGAAATTGCAAAACTGTATCAAGTCTGACGTGGCGTTTAAGTTACGTATTTGCTTACCGTTTGTGGAACAAATTAGAAGACTTAAAAACAATACTTGAAAGACAAAATCAGCGCATTTTCATTTTAATACAGCAGAATGCTATAAGTCGTATCTGAAAGAACTTTCTATAAACTTTCCTTGTACATGAACTTCATGACAACTTATGAAGCCTATTTTGATATTTGTCAATTATTTTCTCCATCTGTGGCTGCAACTATGACAAATTATATCGGACGAAAGCTTTTTGAAAATTCCTTTTTTCAAAGCACTCCCTGAAAATGTAGCGGAGAACCAGAACGTTTCTTTCGTGATTATTATATCGTCGTTACAGACAAAAGAGCGACTCTAAAACACTCAAATGTTAAAAACACTACATTTAGCTTTTAATTAACATTGAATATAAATTTTAAGAGTAAATAATTTTTTTATACGTAGTTTATGCGAATGTTAGCAAAATTTCAAAATATAATTTTTTTTCTGCGAAATTTCTGTTTTTTTTTTTTTTTTTTTTTTTTTTTTTTTACAAAAATTCCGTACCTCTGATGATATGAAATTTAATTATAGGCGTTTAATTATAGGCCACTTAAATTATAGGCGTTGAATTTTTAAAATATGATTATATTTTGAGATTTGCAAAAATCGTTTCAAAATTCGTAAATTTTGTGTCAGCATTTCGAAATAAAGACTACAGGGAATGGAACGAAATTTGGCTACTTAATAAGTGATCGCTCAAATTCAAGTCTAGGCTTCCAATTTTGCTAAGATGTTGATTAGATTCGACATTTTATGAAAATTATTTCAAAATGCATAAATATTCGTTCGCGCATCACAAAATAACCACTAACGCGAATCAAATAAAATTACTTAATTACTCTCTAACCTGTAATCTTTTAACAATATACAAAAATTATAACTTTTCTTTCTTTACTTTTAACAATATGCTACTCCCATTCATTGTACTCCTATACAATGCTGACGAAAGTTCTTGCTTTTTGGAAATTTGCATTCAGTATACTAACCCATGAACAATGGGTACTTCAGTGATAGTAAATAAATAAAAATATGCGTTACTTTAAACTAATCTGTTCTCTACTTGAAATTTTTGGCAATTTTTTACCACTCCAAGTTACTTTGTTAGGATATAGAATAGTGAAGAATTAATACTTCTGTAATATCCATAGTTAAAAAGCTTGACGTCGAAAATTAAAGGCCACATGAAATTAATAATTTCTGTCGCAGTCATTTACATCATAATCAAAATAAAATAGCACTTTCTTGAAATAGGTTTTCTGTATTACCCATTTTAACATTCTTTCATGAAATGAAACTTTTCTGCTGAACCACTACGATTATGTAGTAAACCGAGCATCGCGGTTTCGTTCGTTTTCTAACTATATTATGTATCAACAAATTTGATGCAATACACCGATTATAAAACACTTTCCTATACAAGAGTAAAGAAGAGAATATAGCGATTTTAAACAGTTTCAAACGCAATGTTATTAGCTATTATTATATTAATTTGAATGTGAAAGAAAAAAATTAAATGTAAATAAGACCAAATATAATTTGATAAATAATCACTGCTGCGTATAGTACAGTGGCGTATAGTACTGCTGCGTATAGTACTCGCTTTTAACGAACATGAAGGGGCCGCGATATTAGCTCGTTATAACTGAGTGCTCGTAAAAAACGCTGATTCATGAAAAAATCATAAAAACTCATATATTCTTAATAAATTACCTAATTTATTTATAATTAAATTTTATTTCTTGAAATGTTATTCTTTAGACATATTTAGCAATAAAATCGTAAACTGCAAAAGGAAAAAATAAATAAAATAACGTATTTTTTAAAGCTATATTCAAAAAATATTTTTAAAAACTTATTAAACTGACTCCCATGTTCTAAAAATTGACTCTTACTTTAATTCATAGTGAGTTAACCTGACTCGCAGATTTTTAAGTCCAGCGCAAACACTGCATTGGGAAAGTGGACGAAAGATCATGAAAATAGCCATTTTCAGAAATTTGTACAAAGCTATATTAATACACCCACTCCCACTTAAAAGTTGATTCATACCTTTTCTAAAGCTTAAAAATAAATCTTTTATTATATCTTAACACCGTGTTTACTCGCGTAATAGTCGCCCTGGCATAATAGTCGCACCCCCCTTTTGAAGCAGAAAAAAAAATAGCTTGAGAGTTATAATATTACGGAGTAGATTTCCTCCGCTTAATAGTCAAACCTAGACTTTCAACATGAAAAATTGGCAAAAAAGTGCCGCCATTATGCGAGAAAACTCGGTATTTTGCTTAGTATTTATACTACCTATCAATATATTCCGTTTTTGAAAGCAATGCAAAAGTAGTCAGAAATGACACATGCTTCTAACTAAGAACACAGCGAAAATTGTATACAATTCCCCCCCTCCCCCCATTTCAATGACTAATATCCTTTAACGCATTAGAAGACAAAATATAGGGTAAAGAGAATTAAAATATGCCTTTATTTGAATTCATTCTATAAAAGGTTAATAAAAACATCAGATGACAAAATGAGTATCAGATTTTTTGTGCAAACCGTACCACTTTCTGGGAGTGTGAGAAAAAAAAAAAAAAAAAAAATCATCGAGAACTCTTTGAAGTATTTGGCTGTGGAATTCCATCTTTGAAATTGTTTTCTAAAGGTTTCATAAATGGCACTAATTTTTCATTTATTCCAGTGCGCAGCTTTTAAGAAAAAAAAAAAACCCTCGAAAATTTCCGAATTTCTATCGCATTTATCTTATTTTGACTTGTGTCCATCAAAGGGCTGTTATGCAGTTTTGTTTTTTGAACAACACCCTTATTACAACGTTAATGAAGTGCTTTAAGAAAGTAAAGCGAGAGTATTCTTTCATAGACCGATCAAGTCCCTTTTGCAGTTGAAGGAGAGCTTCCGGATACGATAATAGACATCCATTAATCTTTTGACTTTTGACCATCCGTATGTGCGACTGTGCGGCAGATGTTTTTTTTTTCATTTCCTCCCCACCCCCCGCCCCCCTGAAGCGCAGGGTTTGGAATTCGATGAGTTGGGCTATAACCGTCTGCCGAAGACAGAAGATAATCGGGAATTAGAGCAGGATGCAATAATAGTAAATAGTAATACAACCCCTAATTCTCGACTCTCCTAGACCCAAAGCACACAATGGTTAATGACCGTTAATTGGTTTTCGATCTTTTGGGATTCGGTCAGTTGGGATATAACCATAATTGGTTGAAAGGAAAAACTACAGTATCTCTCATCGAAATGACAGAAAAGTGCAAAGATAAATGTGAAAACAACGTTTTAGTCCCCAACTTTGTTTCTATTAGTCAAATTTAGGATTTTAATAACTGTAAATCTTCTCCGGACAAAGGGATCATTTAATCGCTTTTTGCATGAAAGTGCATTTTTACACCAAGCAAATATGTTTGAAAAAAAGTATGATTTTTACAAAAGAAAGAAAGAAATTAAGGAAAAGAAAAAAAAACGACTTTTAATTACTTCACCATAACGAAAAATTATTCCCATTGTAAAATGGTAGAGTTTGGCAATTTCTTGCCAAATACAGAAGATATTGTCAAACTGGAATAACTTTTTTAACTTTTTTTATTTTTTTGCGCACCAAACTTGGCCACGAATCACCAAAAGTGGTACCTAGGAGATTTTTGACTTCTACCACCTTTTTACGTGCTACTTTTTAGACCAGGTATGAGCAACATTGGGAAAGTTGTGAGCCAAACTTTAGGATGTTAGAGAAGTTGCGGATCGTATAAATTGCATTTATATGGGATTTTGAATGGTTTAGATGAATTTTATATGGGAATATGAAATATTCTGCGGGCTACATCCGGCCCGCGGACTGGGGGTTGCCTATATGGGTTTTAGACAATAGTTTAAAAACGTAATTTCTTCCAATATTTTGAATAACTATCAGAGCTTGACCGATTCAATGTAGAACCACACATAAAGACCTCCTTTCTTATAAAAAAAAATAATTATCGAAATCGGTTATCGTGGTAAAAAGTTATCGTTAACATACATACAAAAGAAAAACGGAGATTCCGACGAACTAACAATCTCTTCCTTTTTAAAGTCGGCGAAAAATATAAATGAATATATTCCTCTCAAATGTAGTGTTAAAATTTTTGGAGCACCTCTGTTTTTTAAAAACATGTTTACAGATTCAATCATCTATGCACAAAGAATTATAGTAAATTAATGTTTTTGTTTGCTCTTAATCTTTGAAGTTTCATACAAACAAATTTTATATGTTTAAATTTCTACGTCATAAATAAATCAGGTGTATTAGGGTAATTCCGGGATAGATGGACCACGTTTTTTCTTCGTTCTCTAAAAGCCATATATTTATATATGTTTTACTTTCGGAGTATATACATACAGTGTATCATATTTCTTACAAAAATCACAATGCAGAAGATCATATATTTAAAGGAATATTTTTTAATGATTTTTAAAAATATTTACTATATGGTCATCTCACCCGGGCTACTCCTGGTGAGATGGACCATATGAATGTGAAGATGAACCATCATAAAATAATGAAAAGGTTGAACATTTATTAAATTTATAAATGTTTATTTTCGTTACATGAAAATTAAACTAACTTACTTGTAATTAAATTAATTTTAATTAATTTATTAATTTTATATGAATTACTATGCGACATTTACAGTAGCGGATCCAGAAAAAATTTTTGGGAGGGGCTAAATTTTGAAAAAAGCTTATTTCACCCAAACAATGTGTACAAAATAAAGCAAAATTTCAGTCTAAAATAATGTAAAACTTTTTGGGAGGGGCTTAGTTATGAAAAAGGATGATTTTATCTACTTAAAGTGTATAATAAAGCAGAATGTTACCCTCTAACAATCTCTTTTGGGGGGGGCTGAAGCCCCCTAGCCCCTCCCCTGGATCCGCTACTGGACATTTAGTACATATGAAATTGTTTTTATGTGCTATGACTTAAGATTGTTTTGCAATAACTTGCTATTTAATTTCTTCCCACAATAATCGCACGTTACTTCAAACCTTGAAATCTTTCACGAAGCCAACGCAAACAAGAAACACACTGTATCCTACCTATCTAACCCTGTATAAAGTTATGCCGCTTTATTGACACCCATGTTCTTTTCTTCAACGATTTTAATAACATTTTCCCAATTAGCTTCTGTCCATTTCCCGCTTGTGGATGAACCTTTTCTAATATATCAGTTGGCATATTCTGAAAAAAGAAAAATTCAATCCTTTAGTATTTTAAATTCGGATCTTTAAAAAGCAATATTTGAAAAATCAAGATTCATGGTCAATCTCTCCCTGCGGAAAACTTGGTCCATCTTTCCCGATCGTCCGGATGACAAGTACAACCCACCCTGACTCTACGCTGTGTATTTCACGTCGCCATTTTAGGTTATTTGGAAGCCTAACATGTTCCCCGACATTATATCATGAAAACTAGATAAATCACATGTAAAGCAAAACCTTTAATTGTACAATTGTAACTGTATGAAAAAATTATTTAGCTCACCACCACCAACAGTTATTATTAGCTGAAAAATAATGTTTTTTGAGAAGAAAATAGTAGTAAGCCTTTACAAAATGTCTTAAACTTATGTGTCTCACTGAGAGAGTTGCGCCATCTATGGAGAGGCGCATTAACTAAATATTTGGTTGGTCCATCTCACCCGGTGGTCCAGCTATCCCGGAATTACCCTATAATAACCTGTTCTATTGAAAAATGAATTTTACTAGAGATTTTACTAGAGATTTACTAGAGATTTTACTAGAGATTTTACTAGAGACGTGCGCGGAGTAGTCCAGTATAAAATATTCACTTTTGAGGGAGAAGAGAAAATCATTTTTTGTCCATATTTTTGAGATTTTTTAAAATGCTCATATAATAAAAATGTAAACAAATTTTAATTCAGACTCAGGTGGAAATAACATTGTTACAGTAATTTAAAATAAATTCCCTTTTTTATATAACCTGTTTAAAAGAAAAATGACTTTATCAAAAAATCCGAATACTGATGCGCAACTTCTTTTTAAAACTCTCTACAATGGTGGCCGACACGTTAAATTAATGTGTGGCCAAATTAATGACTTTCTCTAAAAGCTTAACACTGAGCTACAGCACTGGACAGCTCTACTCGTCGTTCGCACTTTGACTCTTGTTGACCAAATTATTGGACTCTATTCAACTACAATTAAACTTCTTTAAGATCATATTAATTAAATTTTTTGGGTTACGATTGCTACAACTTTTTTTTATCATGTTAAAGTAAATGGCTTCTTCGATATCATTGCCAAAATCTCTAGCTTTTTTAAACACCTTCCGACAAAGTTGCAAAGTATTTCTAATTTCGGCTTGTCCGTCTGTCTGTCCGTGCTGCTCTAACTGTCGTAAATATGTATTGATTACTACGAATGTTGTTTACGTTTTTCCTACTGTACACTATCCTCTTTAAAGCATAATTTAGATACGTTCTTCAATTTCAAACAAAACAAAATTAATGTATGTTATTACAGTTTGAAAAAGAAATGCTCTTCATCGAAAATAGTGTAAGTCATTTATAATTTTTCTACGGGATTACTCATAAAAATTCGAATAAATTACGGTTTGTGACAGTTTAGAGACATTGGTCAATTTCAAGCACAACAATATGTACAGCATACAATGCTGGCATAAGTTGATATTTTAATAGGGCAGTAATACTGCTGTTGACAGTTAATCTATACGCCAAAATGACTATTGCGTATTTTCATGTATATGTGGGTGTGTATAATAATCGTGCTATTAGTTTGGAATGTTGGGAGGTTTTTTGGGTGTACAGGGGGTTGCCAGCGGTGAAAAAAGAAACTGTAAAACCTGGAATAATAAGGAAATTTTACTTTAACAGAAAAAATCAGAGAAACATGCAAATTTCGGCTATATAACCTGCAAAATCTTAAAGTGTACCGTAGATAATTACCTGAATATTATTACGGTAATTTTCTACCTACCGTAGAAAATTACCTAGAATTAATTTTACATTTGCCGTACGCCTGACAAAGAAATAAGAATGAGTTGACATAGGAACGCAAAAGTGACGGAAACGGTACTTTTTGGGGGGAGGGTCTAATTAAAAAGAAAGAAAGAAAGAAAGAAAGAAAAAGCTTATTTAACTTAAACGGAAAGTGCAATAACTCAAAATGTTACTCTAAAACACTATTTTATTTTTAACTATGCTTTTTAAACAAAATTCTTTATCTGCCAAGCCAGTGTTGCACACCTATACCAAGTAATATTTGGGGTCATTCAAAAATTAAAGCATCATTTTTTAAGGAAAAAAATGTTTTTAAAGTTTACTAAAAGAAGGCCAAAATACGTTTGGGGTGATCAAATGCTTATTGGCGAACAGAAATTAAATATCAGCAGCACACATTTATTTAAATTTTAATATACATGAGAACATAAACATGCAGACTAAAAAAAAATGTTTCCTGCGTTACCAACTTTTAAATAATCACCCCATTCTTTCTAATGCAAGTAAAAAAGTATTTTTACCTTGTTAGCATTTTGATAACAGTATACTTCCTTTTTGTGACATGATATTTATTTTATTGTTATATTGACATATTAAGTCGCCTGTGTTACCGTTTTTGGTTTTTCACATTATTTAACTCTATATGATTTATGTAAAAAATATAGTAATATTGTAAAATTATTGTAACACCTACCATACAACCGTTCTATTGGATTTATTCATTTCTTTTTTATAAGTTCTTTTTTTAAATTTTGGTAGAGATAAAAAAAAAAAAAAAAAAAAAGCATGTTAGTTATACTGGGGACAAAGTAACACAGAGGACAAATTGTTATAAAACAGCAAGAATGTAACAACCTCGGAAATCAGTTTTTATAAATTTATTTCTCGCAGACATCAATATGCACACCTAACTAATAGAACACTCGGTCTCCTTCCATTTTAAAGCTTGAGTTAACCTGTGTTACCAATACCATGGTAACGCAGGGGACTGGTAACACAATGGACAAAATGAAATGAAAATTCAACCTTGAATTTATATTTTTATAGAAAAAATATTAAATGACATGGATTGTTTCATTTCACTGATACTTATAATTTAAAACTTGATAAATTAAAATTATAATTAATCATCAATAAAAAATCAAGAGTAACACAGGAGGCGCAGTAAAAGCATACCCACCTTAAAAAATCACTTATTCCATAAATTCTTCTAAATCCAGCTTTAGACAAAATGACTTCCAGTTCTGAATGACAATAAGAGGTATAGGTGACTACTGTTGACAACTTTTAGTCAAAAAATTGTTGCATAATACCAGCAAAAAAATATGAGTAACGCAAGAGACAAATATTGGGGGACAGAAACATTTGCATTATAAAATGAAAACTAGAGTAGGGTGCTATGTTTTAAAGCATTAGATGTAATCTTAATAATTCAAGAAGCAAGTTTATATCTTGAAATATTGGTTTAAAAAATCATATAGCGGAAAAAAAGATAATTCAAAAGCAAAATATGCTCAGAGTAGATGACATTTTACTGCACACAGTGTTCAATAAACCTATTTAAAACGCAAAAAATACAAGAAATCTGAAATTTAATAATTATGTCAGAATAGTAATATATCTGCAGTGTCTTATTTGATAAATTTTAGTTTGGAACAAATTTGTTTGTGGGAAATATAAAAGCATAAAATATTGGGACACAAAAAGGTGCTTTAATTTTGGGATGACCCATTTAGAGCATTTTTAACCCTGAATACTGGGGGGGGGGGGACAGCATTCAGAACTAATTGCATGATCACTATCCACAGCCGACTTTTCAGGAAGACATGGTATAATTTTTTGGAGAGCAATTCAACTATCAATATCGTTACAGAAATTCCACTAATTTTCATGTTCTCGTGTTCATAGGCTTATAATTCCAGTGTATATAGAAAGTTCTAGTAAACAGTCCAGATGACAGGACGAAATACAAATTTTATTAGTTCTGGAAAGTCGAC
Organism: Cheiracanthium punctorium; assembly: GCA_038373885.1. NCBI lineage: Eukaryota > Metazoa > Arthropoda > Arachnida > Araneae > Cheiracanthiidae > Cheiracanthium > Cheiracanthium punctorium. The sequence continues at coordinate 248,116 of JAWZYV010011777.1, forward strand.
GAAAAATCTTCGTAACACAATTCACAGAAATTAACAAGCAGTAACATGTTTTATATCAATAAGAAGAGCACTGAGGCTTCCTCAAATACTCTATTTCTCATACGATAAAATCCTTTCACAAGCCAAAATCTCAGTGGAAATTCTCGTGCAGAACTCTTTACTGCTCCTCAGCATATAACAAATGAAGAACTCATACACAACCCACAAAATTAGTCTCGAAAAACAACGCAGAAACGGCGCTTCTTACAGCAAAACACAGATCTCAATGCAGCTTGCTTGTTCTACCGGCGATATAATTAAATTCGTATAATATTCCTATTCTATGACATTTCCTGTTGGTCACGTACATCGATTACGCTATACGAATGCTGTTGCGTAATACCAATGCCGGAAAGCAAACTTTGCAAACCCCATTAATAAGATCGCGAAAAATGTCGCCAATCGTAGATACTTTTTGGTGAAATATTGTCAAATTTGACGCCAAACATTAAAATTGAAACCAATTAAGAGATATTGCCAATACTTGGCGAGAAACCAACTAAATTAAGCCCTGAAGAGCAGATCACTCCCAAAATTCGTAGCATTGCCCACCTCTCAAGAACTGCACGTCACGCGACCAATAAAATCCCCAGCTAGGAGGTCACACAAATATTTACAATACAAAAGTTAACAATGGCTTTTAACAACATAATTAAAATAGAAATAAAACACAATATGAAAATACACATTAAAAAGTAAATATATTTCAAATATCTACATTTCGTAAGCATTGAGTAAAAGGGAGATGAAGGAAGAGGAAGAGGGAAGAGAGAATGGAACGAAATGAAAGAGAGAGAGAGAGAGAGAGAGAAATGAAGAGAAAGAGTTTCGCCATACACACGTAACTCTTTCTTTCATCATCATCATCATAGTCCAGTGGCGCACACAAGGGGGTTCCGGACCCCCCCCCCCCCATCGGTTTTGATAATTTTTTTTCGATTGATTATTATCCTATATCTATAGTAAATGAAATAATTCCGAAAAAGGTAGCAATAGTTTCAGTTCGAATAAATAAAATAAGAAATTTTTTTCTCGTTTTCCTCAACTTTCAAAAACGAAATGAAAGCGAATATAAAACACCATCTTGTTCTCAAAACTGAGTACTTTGCTTCCTATTGTACTGGATGGGACGAGTTTTGATGAATTCCATCTAATGAAAACGAGCTCTTTCATCACTGATTTTCGACAATCTGGAACATCACTAAAAGTTGGACCCCCCCCCATTAGCCAAAAATCCTATGTGCGCCCCTGTCATAGTCTGTGACAAAAGAATAAAGTTAAAATAATAACTAATTACATCTGTGGTAGATGGCAAGCCTGTCAAAATGCATGAATCTTGATTCCAAGTTAAGTGACTTACAAATCCGCACCACGACATCGAAGTCTGTGTAGGGTCCGCCCGTCGAATTGTCGTTTAGATGCCAGTTAGGTAGCGGGAACTGCTGACCATTCCACGGTTTTAATCCATCTTGAGAATGCAATTAATCAAGCCTGATGTCGAGACTAACCATTTTTTTGTGCTGTAACGTCTACTCACATTACCATCCTCTTGGAATCGTTGCCAAAGCCTGGAGATGACACTCTGGGCGATTCCAAGTTCCTCGGATACTTCCAGCTGGGTACGTCCACATTCCAGTCGTCCGATAATTCTGCCACGTAAAACATCATCCAAATGCCTCCTTTCTGCCATAACTATGCGGTTTTTGCACTGAAAGGCTTTCACAGCGCTTGTGAACAATTTTACTTCTTTGCCACCATTCCTTATATACCCCTCTCTTACACTCTCGTCATTGTGACGTACCATCCACGCCATCTGGTGGTTTCCTGTAATTTGCATATTCTTCTTCAAGATGTGTGTGATCATTCCACAGGTGAAATTTTTATTTTAGAGATCAATTTCTGTGTGATTCTGAATTATCCTTAATTTATGGACATGAGTGTACATACATATATATCATATTTACAGTTTAACTTTTAAATATATATGTTGGACATACACCATCCTTTTGATGCTATTACCCCGGAGAGTCACGGGAGCTGCACCAATTTTCCGTCCCCACCCTGTTCTCTCCCCCTTGCTTCATCCCCCCCGCGTGTTCTCTCTTCTCTTCGTTCGGAGAGCATCACCGTGGGTCATCCTATGCCATCGTTTAAAGGAGAGGGTGAAAACTGAATGGGTTCCCTACAGTCTGTTTAGGATTGAGTAAGGACCGTTCCACGGTGATTGCAGCTTGGGAGACAGGCCATACGGTCGAGTAGGATAAGGATTCCATAGCCAAACCTTGTCACCTTCGTTGAAATAGTCTCCCGCAGCCTTTGGTGTCGCTCACGGACGTAGCTATAGGTTTCACATGGGGGGGGGGGGGTTCAGCGAGGGCGGCCATAAGGGGGCCCCTTTTGGCCGTCCTTCGACCAAAACAAGGCCCCCCCCTGGATTGGCCCCTCTGAAATATTTTGAAGGGGGCCCCTGAGTTTTAGGGGGCAATCCCCCCCCCTCAAAATTCAAGAAAATTCAGATATCACCCATTTGATAGTATTTTCTACAATGGGAAGCATTTTGTCCCCTAATGTTACATGCCAATTTACGCCAGTGGCACCCGTTCAACAGTTTCACAGGGGGCCCTAAACCAAACTATTTTTTTATTTTATCTCACACAATGAAAATTTCGAAGATTTCTTTAAATTATGCCTCACGATGGCACAGTGGTTATGTCACTGAAAATGGTAGACGGCCGATGGGTGAAGGTCCTGGGTCCGGGTCCCATCACATGGCTGTCGATCTAACGGTCTGGAGTTTTGGTAAGTTTTTCTCCAGATGTAACGTAAATACAAGATACAACCCCTTAGAAAGTCCTCGTACCAAGGCACCCCTAATCCTTGGCAGATCGCCCAAGCGTAGCGTTGCCATAATCACACAAATAGACATCTTTAAATTATATAAGTTGATCGATAGTTTTATTACAAGTCTGCATCGCTGAGAACTAAAACATCGGTCTTTCTACGTCCAGTGTTCTTTGACAGTATACCACAGTTATATTCAAATGTCATTTATTTCATCTTTCACCGTGGTAGGAGAGTCGGAACTGGACCACTCACGGACGTAACTATAGCTTCCACATGGGGGGGACCAGGCAGTGCCGGATTAACAATATAGCAGAAGTAGCAAATGCTACGGGCCCCGCGCCTTTACTTTGAAAGTTTTCGTTCTCTCCCCCCACATGATCTAGCTTTTTTAACACTTTCCAACAAGGTAGAAAAGTGTTTAAGATTTCGGTTTGTCTGTCTGTCCGTCCTTGATCTAACTCGCGTAAATATGCATTGATTTCTACGAAATTTACATGTTATTCTTATCTACAGTACCATGTACCCTATTGTAAATGATCTATGGAGCATTAGTTTTCCTACAGGAGCATTCAAAATATTCCCAATACATTGCGCTCTATGGGAAGTTATTCTTTAAAGCTTATCATCCTGCTATATACTTGCGCTGAACCCTAACTTCAAGATAAAACTATTTTTGCCATTACTGCAAAAAGATTACAAAGTCAAGGACAAAAAGCGTAATAACTTCTACACCGTTTGTAGAAGTTATTAGGCTTTTTGTCCTTTTGTTAAAAGTCTTTTCCCCTCTCCTCTCTTTTGTTATCATTGGTTCTTTACGATGCTCTTCTTTGCAAATGTTTTACGCCATACGTGTCTCGTCCCAACGCCATTTAAGGTTTTTCCATGTTCCGAGCAATTTGCGCACTAAAAAAGTGGGTGTTGCTATTCGAAAATTTCGAAATTTTGTCACTGTAACCGTAACTGTGAGAGCTTTATTGTTTTAAATCATCACAATCTGTACCCTATACATTCAAATAACTATATCTAAACTTTCATTTCGATTAGTTGAACGGTTCGGTCACTAGGGACTCTTATATAGGGGAAGTTTCTTTTAGACCACCATGTATATATTAAATACGGCTGTTGCATGCCTGCATTATTTAGTCATCTCATTAAGTAGGCTAAACTGAATGAGTATTCTAAAGTCAGCAATAAGGATACGCAAAAAATTGTATACTCAACAATACTGTGGAACAAAAACACAGTACTCAGAAAAAAAATTTCAGGGAGCGTCCAAAAGGTGGGAAAGGCAGAATTTTAATTAAAAGAAAGACAGAAAGGAAGGCTGTATCATTTTGTTGACTAAAAGCGAAACTCGGACAAACGGAGGAGGGGGTATCCAGATCCTTGCACCACCCACCTATGGCCTTTAGAAAATGTGTATTCCTTACCAATAATGTTACATTTTTGTCTGTATTTGTTAAAACGAATCCAGAACGAAAGAACGAATCCAGAAATAAACCAAATATTGAAAGAAAACTAAGTGTAAAAACAAAAGAACAGATTCAGGGTGTGATCAAGGACGGATTAAAGGGAGGGGGTCGGAGGAGGCGACCGCCTCTCCCAAGAAAAATGAAATTAATGTAAACAATCCCAACTTACTTCCATAAAATGGATATGTATGTGAATTTACCATCCAAGCCTCCACCCACAAAATTGTATTAATCCGTCGGGCCGGATTATTCATTAGGCTGTAGCCTATCTGTCCCGATCATTTCAGGGACTTTTCAGTAACCGAATGAATTTTTTAATGAAGTTGTAATCAAACTTTTCAAAATGACTCAATAAAACGGAAATATTTGTGGCTATTTCTGAAGATGTTCTGCGAAAAGCGAGTTGACCTTTCGCATTTCCCCCGAGAGCTGAGATCCATAAGATTAGGATAGTAGGAAAAACGCGCCCCATAATAAAGATATTCCCCCACGGAACAATAATTTTTATTTAAATATTGGACATAAACTTGTTTTGTTTTGCAATAAATAAGAGGATGCTATTTTAATCGGATGTTGGGCAGCCCCAAAGTTCTTTTGTTTTAGAGTAAAAGCGAGTGGCTTTGTCGAAATTCGAAGGTGTACAGAGTAGGGTGTAAGCCATCTTAGAAGGCTTTTGGTAGTTGGTTTCCTTTGTTTTTATTTAATTATTTATTTTACATTTTACAATATTTAAACAAAGGCGAATTAATTTTTGAAACAATAATAATGTGTAGAATTTAAGACATTTTTTTATAATTGGGGAATCTACAATTACGGTAAATTATTTTATTAATCACGGAAGTTAACCATGTTAAATATAAAAGAATTGATTTTGGCCGGTCGAAACCACAGGTCAAGGGCACGAATGCTAGTACGTTCGTTCAAATAAAATAATCAGAACTGAGAGGATCTTCGCACAAAGACAAGACGGTCGGGGAATTCGAGAAGCCATAACCCCAGGCAAACTGAAACAAAAAGAATTTTCGGATACTCTTGATCCACAAAGAAACTCACAAATTATACTTGATCACATTTAAGATTATTATATCTTGCAAAAACATTTGAACGAATTACGATAATGAATGTTTTATCCGATTTTTTTCATTATTTATTATATAGATTATTCTATTTAGAAAAGATACAATCCTCTTATTAAGATTTTTTTAAACAAAATATCTTATATTATTTTAACGAGGATAAGTTGAAAAGTAATGCACATATGCTTGTAGAACACGAACCAAATGACATTCAGAAGTGTTCCAAGCGGTATGTGGCTGTAACAGTCCCCCTGTACACGCATGTGCAGTTTAAATGCCTTCCGTTCATGCAGTGTATTTTGAGTAGCGGAGGTATTATTGTGCTAGATCTTGTTGGATATTTTTCGGACGTTGAATCGCCAGAAACCAGAAACTACCCGAAACTACCAAGAACCAACCACGGAGCAGAAATTCCCGGAATGAACGACTGCTACGTATAAAAGATGGATGTTGGACTCAAGGGGAGCAACGAACAAGAAGTGAGATATAGCTGGTGGATGAGTGTCGTGCATTATGTAGCAAGTAGCTACCTATTTAATTTAATGTTAATTTACAAAATAAATTGCTTTTAATTTTACTTAAGTCTGTTTTTTTCTGCCCAAACATTCCATTAGATCTATCTATCCTCAGTTCGATCTCTTATGAATTAACCCATTAAATAAATTAACAAAAGTTAAAAATATGTAACCTATTATTAATAAAGACCGTCCAGATAATGGAATAATTTTACAAGCATGTATTTTTACAGGGGAAAAAATTGTGTTTAAAGGCACAGTTTAAAATACATATTGTTTTCGAAAGTTCTAAAACAGTTATTACTTTATGAGTGTAAACTTCTCTAGTTATATGTTTGCATATGGGAAAGGTGGGAAGTGTTAGAAATTCCAAATTTACTCTATCCATGAACATAAACATTCATTAAAAAAACCTGAGTTCGTGGGCGCCGGGAGAATATTTCTCAGGGGGGGGTGGGCAAAGACTACTTTAACGTATGGTTACCATGTTGGAAAGAGAGAAAAAACAAGGGAAAACACTGCATACAAAAATCCAGGGGGGGGGTATTGCCCCCCCTTGCCCTATGCTGCCGGCGCCCATGCCTGAGTTGTAAGTATAAATAACTTTAAGCATCGTCAGTCTCACTATCTATTTAGCCCCTCCTCTCCCATCCACCCCCCCCCCCAAAAAAAAAAATCTTTATTTTGACGGGCATTTTTTCCGCGCACCAATTTACTTGGAGAAATTGATTTGCCTAGTGTTATCTAAAATTTGCTCATTTTGAATCAAGAAAATTCGTAAATGTTGTGTTTTATTTTATTATCACGCAAAACATAGAGATTAGCTCACCCAAGGTGGAGGAAGGGCTGGGATAAACCTCTTCCGAATACAACACGTGGGACCTTTTATTGTTTATATCAAATTAGCATTAGTAATCCCATTAACTACTTAATTAGCACTAAACATAAATTATAATATAAATAGCACTATTTATTTTCTCATTTAATTTATCTACACTATTTTAATGTGAGTGTGAACTCCTCCCCCTCAAAAAAAAATAAATAAATAAAAAAATAAAAAAAAAAAATAAATAAATAAATAAAAATATGGGAGCGTCACTGAACAGGGGACCCCTTGGTACCATTTGCTACGGGCCCCGCGCTGTCTTAATCCGGCACTGGGACCAGGAGGGTGATTATATGATTATATTCTACCCCACCCCGAAATTTTCAGACTGGCTAGTATCAGCTGTATGTCGTGGAGAAATTCAGTTTATTTATTCTCAAATTACATCATATTACTGCTGCCCTAAATGTTTTCCTGGCTACGTTTCTGAGTGTAGGTATGCATAAAATAAACTAGTTTTTGCAGATGATTTCAAGCCATAAGAAGGCAGAAAAATATATTTTTAAATGTTCTTTTTTAACGACATTTTGGGAAAATAAGAACAATATTTTATTCTTGTTTGTTTAGTAATGACATTTTTAAAATACATTTTTTATATTTTCATTTAACAAGACAGCATGGATTTTTGAATAGACATAATATTAGATCAACTGGGGGGGGGGATTAGATTTCATAATCTGTTCCTCTTATGAAATACTTGATGCTTTATTACACTTTTTATTTATCAAGGAAATTATATATAGTATATTATATAGGTATTCGGCTAATTAATATAATAGTAATTAACTAATAATAGTATATTCGGTATTCGGCTAAAAACCGAATATTTGATTTGACTGAACAATCATGTAGAACGACAGTTCTACTAGTGACGCAGCCAGCCCCAACAAACCAACCGTAAAATTTCGCGGCACTTATATATACAGCTAACTTTTCTATTTTCAAAAGTGTCTCATCTGGATCTCGGAATCCGCTCTAACGAATTTTTTACAATTAATATATGATGTTAATCGGTGCCAAATTCGATGAGTGACGTCGCCGGTTAAGCTAGGAAAACTCGTTTTTTTTATTTAATCCAGTTCAAAGAGGGAACTATTTAACCCGCGTAAGGAAATACGGAAAATGATTTGAACAAAATTTTCAAGTTACCTCACTTTATTGTGAAATAAATAATGTTTTAGGGTAGCTGTAATTTGCCTTACGGCCTCTGAAAATAGTGTTATTGGCTTTCTCTGACAGTTTAGCGTGATATTCGCATAGATATCGGAAATTTGTTTCAGTTATGCTTGATGAACTTAATGTAATAAATTTGATGATTAAAATAAAATAAAAATTTTTAATGCTTTCAGGAAGTTTGCTGTGAGCAAGATTCAGAACAATAAAAAAATATGCTAATAATTGAAATTATTTTTAAAAAATTATTCATACACAATTCTTTGAAATTTTGTAAAATTTACTGTTGATTACAAAAAGTTCTGAATAAAATATGTGTTAAACTAGATTTGATTTATAAATCTTATACTTAATTTGGGTTGCTGCAAACTGTAATTTGGGTTGTTAAAAAAGCACAAATCTTTTTTGAAAGGTAAAAGAAAAAGGATTTTTTGTTTTGTTTTTCTTTTTTACACCTTTAAAAGAATCATATTTAAGGTGCATGAATTAGTGCCCTTAGCTCAATAATTGCAGTAATATGGGAGTTAGTTTGATTGATATGTTCATTTGACAATAATAAGAAAGCGTGTGAGTGTGTAAATGCATTGACTTTGTTGTGTTTCTGCTAAATGTTTTCAATTTAAATTAATTTTGAACATTGTTCTGTTGTGTTATGGTAAACTTACACGAGGGATATCTGCCTCAACTGGAGGACTTTTTAAGGGTAAACTGTTTCCTATTGCTGAAAATATTTTCAAATGGGTCATATCGGAATTTTTTTGAAATAGCAGTTGCCCCCCCCCCTCCTGCTCCTAGTTAGTTATGCTATGATAATATTTAATCTTTAGCTTATGTAGATTTTATACTTGATATTAATGATCCAAACTAATGTGGACACAATAATATACTATGTAAGGGCGTATATATGCATCTAAATAGGATTAATATAAAATACTTAAAATGATAATTTTTTACAATCTAATTCAAATCTTTTTTCAAAAAATAATGAATTTTATATTTTGCTATTATATATGGGCATGCATCTAGGGGAGGTCAAATGGGGCACATGCCCCCCCCCCAGCCATGCCTTATTTGCTGAAAATTAAGGTTTGTACTGTGTGAACTAAACTTTAGTTGTGGCACTGATTATATGTATGTTTGTTTTTATGTGATTAGCCTACTTTAAAAAAACAAGAAATTGAAAGTCTTTATTTTCTTTGGGAGTGTTTCTTTTCACTTATGTTGAAATGGATTCTCACAGGGTCTTTTTGTTTATAGGTCAACTCTTAAAAGTTGATTTTTTATTTAAAAAAATACCAGGCCCCTTGTAAAATGTATTGCATAAAAAGTAATTGCTTATCATTAAAACACTTTAGATAGTATGGTGCAATAGTTTAAAACAACCAGTTACAATGAAAATTGTATGAGTGGTGCAGATTTTTAGCCTATCTATGTAATTTTAAAAGGTCCTCTAGACCACACAAACCTCTATAAGCGACCAGTCCCAGTTCCCTGGCCAAAAAATTTTCCTTTTTTTTTTTTTTTGAGGGGGGGGGGGATAAAGTAAACAAATGCCATATTGAACTGGAAAATGGCCTTTTTTGTGGCCCTGAAAAGGGACTTTTGCTGCTTTGAAAAAGCTCACTCTCTGAATCCGACATCGGGAATAGAGCAACGAGGTGGGAGAAACAAGTAGCAACAGCTAGCAAAGCGAAATGCAGAATGAGCGAGAAGCCGAGAAGTTTCTCCTCTACCCTCTTCTGTTCCACCCCCACCTTTGACATTATGCGCGACACAGAATGCGCACTGGGAAGGAAAGAGATGAGAAGCAGGATCAGCGTTGCCAGGTTTGGCTAATATTAGCCAATTTGGCTATTTTTGATCACGCTTGGCTAGAAAATTTATAAAGAAATTAGCCAACCCGGTTTTGGCTAATTTTTGGCTATTTTTATCGAGGTTGCAAGACATTGGCTAATATTATCTACTTTGGTTATTTTTTTTTTAGCATTTTTGACTCTATAAGTTTTTGGCAGAAATTTTCAATTCAAACTTTTCAGCCTTAGCAGGAAAGAAAATCAGTTAGCACAACCAACTCCAACACTGACACTGAGAGAAAGGCAGTGGCGTAGCGTAGGTTTTTCCCGCTCGAGGTAGATGCCAAATATGCCTTTTTCCACGCAGTGGTGGGAAAAACGACTTTTTTTTTTTTTTTTTTTTTTTTTTGTATGTAGTAGATTCTCCCCGCATAATAGTCGCTCTTAGACTTTCACCATGAAAAATTTGCCCCAAAATATGTGCAACTACTACACGAGTAAACAAGTTGTATATGTATATCGTAACCAGCAAATTTATGAAACAAACGGCAATATTACCAACTGCAATACTCCACAGAACTGAAAATCACCATAGTCAATTACATGATATAAGCAAGATAATGAAGATCATCCATCATTTTTGAAGTGCGAAAAACACAAAAAAGGGATAGAATAGAATTTATTTATTTAATACAAATATAAATAAATTATTGTCTATTTTATCTTTTATTGAAAAGATTAAAACTATATGTTAATGAGAAAAATACTTCTAAAAATTATCGTTAATGAGAAATAAAAGTAAAACTTCTTTAATTTAATCTAAAATTTTATTATCTTAGTTTTCCACATGGCAAAATCTTTAATAATACTATCATCAATATAAATTGCATCAGTCATTTTATGCTCTGTAGCCAGATTGGTTAATCTTAGAGTACTCATTGTGGATCGTAAGTATTTTTTCTTTTAAACTTAAGTTTAATGAAGTTTATCTCACGTCACGGTTGGCAATGCTTATAGCTATCGCAAGAAATAAAGATAATTTCCAGAGCTTAAATTGCATAATGAATTTTAAGAAATCGTATGGACTTGAATTCATTACATCATTTTCATTCCCCGTAGCAAAGAATTATTCAAAGAATCTTCGAATTTTACAGGCGTTTACAACAGAATTTTCTTAATCTAGTATCATAAATTCTCTATTATTATAATTCATTTTTGTGTTCTATATTGTAAAACTAAAAATATTGAACAAAACATCTAATAACTTAAAATAGTTCTTTGAAGTTTTCTACAAATTTCAAATTGAGAACGAAACTATGGAATTACATAAAATGTTATTTACAGAAAAAAGGGGAGGACTAGGGTACTTGGTGCTATGCCTGCAAACGTAAAAAGGCGCTCCCCTTTACTTTCGCCCAAAGAAAATCCTTTCGAAGACGGCGCCCCGATGCAATGGTTACCTTGCGAGGGAAGGTTCAACTCCCTTGTGCAAAACTTTAAAAAATAAATTCCATAAATTTTCATTTTTTAGCATAAAAATTATGTCTGTAGCACCCCTAACCTGATGTTATATTAAATTTAATAATGTATGTTTATACAGTAAAAGTTGCAATAATTTACTTATTTAGGTTGTTTTTAACTATTATTAGTACACTCTGTAAGACAAAAGATGAAATTTTCTATGTTGTGTAAATGAATTAAATTGTATTTCTGAAGTGTTTTTGGTACGCTACATTTATCTTATCAATCTTGAATGTATTTACTTAGGACATCTTCCCGCCCCAAAATAAAATCCTGTCTATATTACTAATATAGACATAATTTCTCGGGCCATACGTATTTATTCAAGGTGTCTACCAAATTTCTGGAAGTCAATTTCCTGACTTTTGGGAGGTCCCAGGAATAATAGGAAAAAAAATCCAAGAAAAAAATTCCTGACCAATGCAATTTACTTTGGGAAATTGCACAATGCCCTTCTCTTGTCTTTATATTTGCATATTTTGTACAACTCCTTGAAATCAATTTTAACTGAGCTATACAGGATTAAGCTTTCATCAATTGAGAAACAAGCAGTCGCACTTTCTGATAGAATTAACTAACTGTTCTTGAAAATACGGTCCTAAGCTATAAGTTACCAAGTAAGCTAATTTGTCTTTTACTCTTCCCTCACGATGGATGAGCCCCCATTTTCCCATCCTTATACAAACACATCGCTTGATGCTTTCGCGGTCCCAAAAATGCGTTGCAATTGCTTCCGGTTTCAGTCTGACAATTAGTGAGAAAGGGTAAAAAAAAAAAAAATTGATTCTTTTGGTAAATTTTCCGGACCCATTATCCAATTTCCCGTTTTTCCAGACTTTCCGGACCCATTTTCCAATTTCCCCGCTTTTTCCAGACTTTCCGGAGCGGTAGACACCCTGTTATTGTATTGTATGAGAGATTCTTGAGTAATTAATAGGTACCTGTTTTGCTCGTTTGCCTTACTGCATGACCGATTTTGTTTTTATTTGAGGGTTGAGCATGTGCGGAATTCAAGAGCAGAAAATATAAGTTTCTCTTTAAATTTTTAAACAATTGTTTTAAATCAATAGATTTTGAGAGAAAGTCGCCTCTCCCCTCCTCTTATGTAAAAAAAAACTCATCATACTCTATTCTAATTTCATATTCAGCAAAGCTTTATTAAAAATCCGAAAGATGGCGCTGCAATCGCCGGTTTGGCTATTTTTGGCTAATTTTCAGAAGCCGTTTGGCTATTTTCGTAGATTTTGATCTGGCAACCCTGAGCAGGATTGTTTCCACTATCTAGACGCTTGTGCAAATCTCTTGATTCAGAGATACTAGGAGTGAGAGGTTGCTCAAAAGAGTACGATTGGACCTCTCTACAATGCCGTCGGATAGCGAACACAAAGGCGTAGTTTAGTTTTGTTAATGCTAAGTAACTGAATTAATCCATTAAAAACTGCACAGGTAAAGTTCGTTTCTGGGTCAGAATGAAGTTGCAGAGAGGCGCTCCATATTTGAAAAATCCGTCCTTGCACCAATATCTCTGCTGCTGTGGTAGTTTTTTAATCCGGAATGTTATAAGCTTAGCTCCATTTAGAGAAATAATCTGTGACAACTAGAATATATACTTGTGTCCATCGCAGAAGGGGTCCCAGGTAGAGGTCTGCGCCGCACAGAAATTCGCGGCGGCTGCGTAATGACCTCAGAAACCCGGTGGAGACGCGCCGCGGCGTGGGAAAATTTTTGTGGAGGGGGATTTTTTTAATGACTAGAATGAAGACTAGAATTTTTATGAAAACAAGTCATTAGTATGATGTTGTTGTGCGATTAAGGCCAATTAGCTACATGTGGGCTCTAGGCCGGGGGGGGGGGGGTGAGGTATGGAGATCACGATTGTGTTCGGGCTCGATTGTATAAACATATTTGTCTTTAATTTGTACAAACGGCAAAATTTATGACGTAATCGACTTTTTATTTATCTATTAGCTGAAATTTTGGGCTCGGGCTCCGACTTAAATAATATCGGGCGGGCGAGCTCGAATTAAAAGTCCTCGTGCTCGGGCTTTAAAAAAAATGAGCCCGAACTCATCTCTAGTGGGGGCCCTCGGTGGGGGTTATTTCTAAGGGGTCATAACACGGATCTACACTAAGTTTCGGAGGAAACCCCGGAAAACTAACAACGGTTAGGTCGGCAGACTCGACCTAGTTTTGAACTAGGCATCGGCCTAGACCTCGGCGGCGGCGGCGCAGACCTCTAAGTTCCAGGATGTCGAGGGGAATTCTATCAAACTTGCTCCTACATTATAGCGATGTAGTTTACTACGGCTGTGTTTCTTGGGAACTTTACAGACAGCACAGGCGTCACAAGCTTGGCATTACCTTTCAGTATCTCCCCGAGCGTTAGCAGAGTAGAAACGCTCTCGAACTTTTTGTAGGTCTTTATTGTGCCTAATTGGCCCCCCAAGTCGAGTTATGCAGCTCTTCTAAAACCTTCGGGTCCTTGAATGAGGGAGTACAAGCTGAAATCAACATAACTTGCCTTCATCCAACTCCCATTTACTGCGGTACACGACTCCGTTTCTCAGATGAAGAGCCCGACCAGTGGCCGAGCGCATCGCTTTCTGAACTGGGAGACGGAAGGCACTTGGTTCAAAACCAGATCGCATCCGCCAACCTTGCCGCTCGGAGTTTTCCGTGGTTTCCTCAGAAACTTAGCATAAGCTTAAGGGTTAGGACCCTTTAGAAAGACCCACACGGAGGGCATCCTACCCATCGGCCTAGATCCCCTGTGTAGATAATTGACCGTAATCTCACAACATAGGTGAAGCGAATTCTATAAAGCCCAGTATTGCCGTATGTGTAAGGGATATGGGAGGAATCATTTCTTTCTATGTATTTTTTCCACTTTTTTATATTTAATACAAAATCATTTTGCTGCTATAATTTCACTTTATTTATTGTTTAACGTGACACATGCTTAAAAACACACACGGGTACCAGGCCAGAAAAGAGGACCATAACGGAAAGGTCTATATCGTCTTACCTTCATAATTACAAGCCTGTTAGTCTTAGGAACATATATCCAGTGTTATTATTTAGCTTTTGTAGTCGGCTCGCTGTTATGACATTGAGTTTGCGTCGGGGAGTGGCGGCGTGGTGTGGGAAGGGCACTGCGCAAAATGACCAAAACCGCCTCTCTCGCTCCTTTCTACTCAGCGTAACTCACGACTCAGCCTTGATAGTGCGACGATTCTTTCATCTTTCGTGTGTTTATAGAGTTTATTTAGATCGATCGGTTCAAATAAAAATAAGTGTATTTTTGACAGTATTTAATGTTAAAAATAACCAGTTTGTATATAAAAAATAAACATTCAATGCGTTGGTTTCCACCCGTGCTAGAGCCAATTGGAAAGATAAATCAGGGCTATCGTTAGAAAGAGTTATGGACCGCACACAGGTACCCTAATGTCCGGCACCGAGCGAGCGAGGCGGTTTCGGGAGTGTCTCAAAGCTACCAAGGCACGTTTAGTAAATAACGACGTCTCTGCGAGCACCACTACAGCGAAGATACCACCCACAAATCTGTTGAAGCTGCCACAGCACGCTTAGTAATAAGTTTTTATATACTACATATTCATTGTCAGTATTGTATCAAATTACTTGGAACGAAATCAATGTTGTTTTCTTTTCAATCTTGACACGAAAAGCGACTCGCTGACACAGACATTTCACTTTAAACCAACGGCTGTGTATCCAGGCCCGGACTGGGAGGGAGGGGCCCGCCCGTCTCAAGTGAAGGGGGGCCCGGGCTATTGTGCAACCGATAAATAATAGAATGTGTTAACTTTCGGGGTATGGGGGAGGTATGGTGTTATTATTAATTAATTATGATTGATAATTAATGCATTAATAAAATATTGATCTATTAATTAATATGCGTCATTCATATTAATTAATCCCTTGTTCATTCGTTAACCCTCACTCAAAAAATTTTGAGAACTACATTTAAAATGAAGTTTTTTGAAGCCTTCTGGGGTGCAATTGCATCTGCAAAAAATTTTTTATGTGTCAAACTTCATTCAAGTGCTGTGTGTATAGCACTTTTTTTTAAAAAATTTTCTTCCTTTTTTCTGTTTGGGGGTCCCGACGAGGACGGGGGGCCATCCGTCTGCAGACAGTCTGACACACTGGCCAGTGCGGGCCTGTGTGTGTCCCAACACAGCCCCACCCAAATTAACTGAGTGGAAGTGGCCAAACATCTAGAACAGGACCTATCCCATCAGCAGAACAATTAACTTTTTTAAAAAATGAAGAAAGGAGTGGATTACTTTCAAAGCAGCTTTTGAATTCCGTTCAATAGCCATGTAATTGTATTTCTCATTTGCCTGATTATGTATTTATTAATTCCCTTTTCGTTAAAGGTATATCTAATAAAGTCACTGATGTGGAAGTTGATGTTTCTGACTGCCCCAGTGGCAACAACTGCACCTTATACAAAGGAACAACCTATTATTTAAAGACTACATTCAGTAAGTACTGCTGCTGTTGTTATAAAAGAAGTCTATAATGTTATTCCATAGCTCTCATTGTAGTTTTGTGAGGCTGTAATCGGTGGTGTACTCATGCAGTGCACCACAGCAGTTTTTACTTTTTGTAGTGTAGTGTCTTAATGTAGTGTTCAATTCCAGTAGACCGCGAAATATGTGTGTGCAATGGCACATAGAAACCTCTAAAACATTGTAATAAATAAAAAAAAGATTACAATTTAGTTCCCAGACAGCGCAGCAAACTTGCATCAAATTTGCAGCAAGCTTGATTTATCAAATCAATAAACTTGAATTAAGCTTGAAAATTTCAAGCGGGTAAGCTTAATGCAAGCTGGGCAAGTGCAAACTAGAACACTTGATTCAAGCTTGCATTAAGCTTGACATAGCAAGCTTAATTTGAAGCTTAAAAAAATTTCCTAAATACACGGGGCGCCCGTCGGCGAACTCGCCCCACATATTTTATTTTTCCACACATTTTCCCCTCTACGCTGAAATTTCAAGTTATTTTAATCTGTTACCATCAAGCATCCGCGATCGAACGCTGTATCTAAGGGTTGGGAAGCCAGCATCCTAACCACTCGGCCAACCTGAGTTGCGCTGATATGACTAAAGTTTGAAGTGACTGTTATGGTTATCACGCCGTTTTCCGGCGAGATCGATCAGTGGCAGATGTGTTGATCTGTTGCTTTTATTTTTCCATGGGATGAATCAAAATTAAAATAATGTTACGTGTGATTTAGAGACTCTACTAATAGATAAATAAGCATAATATAAACTTAAAAGCAGCACACGTTTTAAAACTTTCAATATCGCAGCACTCATGTTGGGCAATACTGGTCAAAATCGAGACAAACGACTGATTTTGAAATCAATTTCGTAGTATAATTGTATTTTATTTTGAAGAATTTAAATATTTTGAAATATAGAATCTTTTTTTTTTTTAATTCTATGGTCAAGTACAGTTATGACTGCTGATAAATTATTTGTTATGTGGATGTGACTTTCCAAATCAAGGAGTAATCAAGTTGTATTCAAGCTTGACAGTTCAAATGACTTCTCCAAGCTTGCTGCAAGCTTAAAATGAATTGAACTGTCAAGCTTGTATTAATACGTCAAATTCAAAGAAATGTCAAGCTTGATTTAAGCTTGTGTGCTGTCTGGGTTTAGGTTGATTTGTGAAATTCAATGATTCAGGCAACATGCCAGTTTTGCAATACATAAAAAAAAAAAAAAAACACTGCGAACATACAATGATGATTACAAACCTTAGTGTCAATGTTTACGCGCTTTAAAAAAAAAAAAAAAAAAAAAAAAAAAAAAAAAAAAAAAAAATTCACTCCTAAGGCCTGAAAATCGAGACAAACCTGTCCCGGTTTTAAATCCTTAGGAGTCACCCTCGCTTCTCAGGAGTGAAATTTAGCTCCTTTTGTTTATTTTTTTAAGCGTGTAGAGGCCTAATGGGTTCTACCATAGAGCAGATATGAGGGATAGAGAGCGCTTTGGTAACTTTGGTAAGGCTCTTGTTAAATCAGCTAGCTTGTGGCAAGATCTCATGCGCATAATTCTTGTGCATCCAACTCTCCTTAGTTTTCTACTGAGTATTTGTAGTCAGCTCTCTCATTTCGGTTTTTCATCGTTTAATTTTTAAGAAAAAATGGTACATAGCTGCTCCATATGGATGAAAATTATTATCTGTAAAAGGTACTGTGGAATAACATTTCACAGGAGAGTGGTTCCCCCCCCCCCTATTTTTAAAACATGCTTTTTATAAATGAAGAATATTTCATGCATCCACATCCACTAAGCCTTGGCGATATTTTTTTTACGCCAAGAGGGTTTATAATGTGTATGTTGACAGTAATTTTCTCTTGTAATGTACACTTACCACTCGCAAAATGCGGCGATGATGATGAAGCACACTTCTAACCTCTCTTTTAATTTTCGTGTCACTAATCACATGGCTCATCTTTTCCTCACATTTCCAACGGGTTTTGAAGGGCGATGGGTTCTCTAGTATATGTCTACTCTGTGGTCTGTACCCCTCTATTTAAGATTTCAAGTTAGCCAATAGCTTATAAAAACCTGTTTTCGATATCGAGCCAACACATATGCATCATGAAGGGCTATAGTGCACTGTTGACAGGGAATTGGAATGTGCTTCTGCGTATTGATGGACATAGCTTTAAATCTACCCAGTTCGACCACTATTATGGTATCACAAGCAAAAAGTGCATTTAACCATAAGCATGTGCTGTCTGTATATGGAACCATAATATATACTCGGGCTAGGTTGATCAGAAGGTGGGAGAGAATCTAAAAAATGTTTTACACGTCAACCGTAAACATTATTGTTTTTTAACACGTAAACATCGAAAAAATTTTATTGTATAACTTTAGTTTTTCTTTCTTTAGTTTCATTTTTTCCTTCAAAATTAATGTCTGGAAACGAGTAGGTGTTTCACATTTTTTTTAAACAAAAAAGTTAGTTTTGTCAATTACAATGTGAAAAGTATACGAGTATTGCTAAATTTTGCTAAATGAAAAAGTTTTCTAGCCAATAGTTATTAAAAAAGTTCTAGAAAGACAACTTTTTTAAAAGATATGTTGAAAGTGAAAATTATAATTTTTTTAGAATAACCTTACAGCAAGCTTAGCCGAACTCATTGTGTTCATGCGAAATTCGCGCTATTGAACTCACCGCTGAATACATTTCAAAAGTCTTTGTTTTGACAGACTTAAGCGAACTGATTACCAATACGATCACTTTTCAACATGATTTGTTGTCGTGTCCATGGGTAGACAACACTATCCGTGGAAAGATGGGTGCCATTGCCCCGGGGGGGGGGGTTGAACTTCTACTTGTTGGTCCCTAATTTTGAACTGATTCCAGATGAGGGACCAACCATTACCTCAAATTGGCGCCCCCAGAGGTATCGTTTAACAACTTGGAGGACATTGGAGCCACGATGGATTTTACGTGCACCAGCTCCCATTTCAACATGATTTTAATTGCACATGTAAAGCTCAGTAAACAAACTGTTCATTCCTACTGTTGCAAAGATGCGACTGCAGTGTGTGTCCTATGTTCAACGTTAATGTGCAATCGCAAAAGCACCTTAATATTGAAACGACTGTCTTGAAAACATTTGTTAGTTAAGTTAGTTAACTCTCTCATTCGCTCATTGTCGTAGATATATTTGAAGCGAATATATGGTTTCTCTTTTTTCCCCCGCAGTACTTCCCTCCGATAGCGGTAGTAATTGAAGGAAGTATTGTAGGGAAAAAGAAATTAAAAGTTCTCGTGGTACCTGTCTCAAGACAGCGAGTAATGAAGGATTCCGTACACTTGGCTTGACCGGTCGATTTCTTTTACATTGTACTTACTTTCTGTTTCTTTCAGCTCCAACTGCCGGCTACCCTGAGGTGAAGATGCGAACTTTAGGAGTTATGGGCATTCTAAAAGTACCTTACATGACCCACGATGCAGTGTGTGCCGAAGCAACGACCGAAGACGGTGAAAATTGTGATCCTGGAGTGGGGCTCGTCCAGAACAAGCCGTACACACACGTGAAAGATTTTCCCGTTCGACGTATATACCCGGCGGTAAATATTTAAGGCCTTCCTCAGTCACAAACATGTATAAAAGGGAGCCTCTCTGACTCGAACATGAGTAACGCGGATTACTTTTAATATGAACTGTTTCCAGACTCACATAGCACTGTGATGTTATAACGTGTATCCTTACTGGTGTAACTTTGTGACTTCATGTGACAGCGTAGTCACACAGAAAAAGACAGCGTAGTCACGTAGAAAGTCGCAGAGAGATTGTGGCGAAGTGCAAAATGCTGCCTGAGTCAGTTTTTGTGACGTCACATGTTGACTATTGTGGACGTCATGGTGACTTACATGGACATCTCTGCGTAACGTCACATGTTTATTATGCAGTGACGTCGCATTGTCATAAATTTATCAATTGCGCAGCAAAAGTCATTGTATGGCCGGTTCTAGATGTTTGATTGACTGTGTGCAATTATTATTTGGTCGCCTCTTTACAGTTACTATCTGGCCGTCTGTGTGCATTCATTATTAGGCTGACATTTCCAGTTTTAAAAAAGAGTCATATGGTATGAAAATAATTTTTTTTTCTCGTGGAATAACAACAGAAAAGCATACATAGAAAAAAAAATATATATATCATGTTATTTTGCATGAAGTATGTTTGACAAGCTTTAGTGTGCAAAAATTCAATTATCAGATCATGCATATCATTATTTTGGGAAATATGATTATGCATGAATATAAAAAATGACGGAAGTAATGTTTCATAAATGCCGTACACAGATATTACACAGTCGATTGAATAAAAACATCAAGTAGATTTGGCCGTCTCCTTTCTTTAGCCGCCTGTGTGCGAAGTGAAAAAAAAGAAAAAAAAAAAAATCTCGCGGGAAACCTGAATTCTAATCTGAGATTTTGTATATTGAAAGTGTGACGTCTTTATTTTGTTTCAAAATTGATGAATTAAACTTTATCGCTACTGGTATGAAACCTTCAAATTGAACTAGTGCAGTTAAATTTTCAAATACTTGAGTGTATTGAAGAGATTGTAAAATTATGTTTTGCTACCTTGTCAAAAGTATTTTTGCAGTTGGAACAATAAATTCAAAACTAACAGTTAAATTTTTAAACCACTTAATCTCTTTTTCTAAGCATCTTGTATATTTTATCACTTGTATTTGCAAATGACTTGATAAGTACTTTTAATTTTGAGTTTTAAAAAGGAAAAAAAAATGTTTTTGACTATTTTGTGAGATTCTGCTTTACTAAAAATGTATGATAATATAAAAATATTATCTGATATATTTTCTAATTCTTATTTACAGATGAGCATGAAAGCTAGAGTAGAATACTTTACTGGAGCTAGATCTACAAGAAGAACAATGATATTATGCTATGAAGTTCCAATAACAATTGAGTAAGTGCATTTTTTTTTCTTTTAAACTTTTTCAGAGACTGAAAAAACAAATTATACATTACATACACAAGGCAAAGCATACAACTGCCTAGAGAAGACAGTTATGAATCCACTTATAATATTAACCCTTTATATCGCAACAACTCAGATTTTAAAAATTGTTATCTGTAATGTGCAAAATGGTGGTATAAACACTATGAAAATAAATTATGTAATTTAAGTCGATGTTAATTGAGACCAAAATGTATTTGTCTTAGCGTACAATAAAACAGTTACTTTTATTTCTGCATTACCCGAAGACATATTTGTAGCACGCCAAAGCGTTATTGCGATGCTTATAAAAATATGTAAGATAAAAATTTTGAAACAATCACACATTAGTATTATCGTAATGGTGCTACTCAAAAACACTAATCAATTCTGCAATAATAAATGGCGCGATAAATTAAATTTGATTTCAAATAAATTAATTTCCAAAATGTCTTTGTTAGGAAGGGTGTACGTGTACGCTATTACAGTACGTTTTTAGTCGACGTTGTTCGGAGTCTGAAAAGTCCGTTATTAACCTTTTTTTAAGTGTTTCGTATTTATCACCCTCCGGTGGTTGTAAAACTATGTCGATAACATATGACAGCACATCTGAATTTAATGCCGATATAATTGAGTAGTACTTGGTATTATCTTGTGTAATACCCGAAACAATAAACTGTGCCTCAATGTTTGCGAACCATAATTCTGGGTGTTTTTCCCAAAAGGGAGGTAGTTTTAAGCCGACCTTATGTGTTTCAGCCACCGCCTGTTCCCCGTCACCTGGCATAGTAGGAAAATTTTGAAATTCAGCTCACCTTCTAAACTTGATCAAACAGCAGGCCGAACCTTTACTAAAAGATGACAGTCCCCGGTAGTTAGCAGAAATAAACCTCCAGAACATCAGCAGCATTCACCTTGAGAGTTTTCAGCACGTGGCACTTAGTAGTTCTTGCCAATGTAAATTGCTTCAAAATGTACGACTGGGAGTCACTATTTCATTCATCCGACAAACACAGACGTACAGCCAGTTCGGCGCTTTTCAAGGAACTTGTAGAAACTTTGTATCACGTCCGGGTCACCACTACGGGTGCTGGAGTTTTACTTATCTTACAACCAGCACGCCGTCTAAACTTAATCCAGGTAACTTAGAGCAGGGACTTAAAAATAAGTACGCATTCTTAAACTAGGAAACTTTATTAACTAAGAACAGGTATATTTGCTGTCGCAGCAGCACTTGCTTATATACCACGGTTATATAGCGCGAGCACGGTTGAGTTGTCTCAGCAGATCCTGACCATCGTCACCACGCCAACGTCACCACGTGCGCATTCTGCTGTGGCTTTCGCAATCGGCGGCCAGGCAGGAAATTTGCCCGACACTGCCACCGCATATATATATCTCAGTTTTATGTGGTAAAATGCCATAGAAACATAACAAAAATTAGTTTTAATAAGGGATATGCCCACCCCTAGCTTGAATGCATTGGCGGCATCGACTTACCATTCTGTTAATTAAGTTGTCGGTTACCGAAATGGGAAGCGAAGATCAGACACGGAGTAAGCTTTGTTCCAGCTCTCCTAAAGACCTTGGAGGTGGACTTAAATCTACTAGCTTGTCTTCCAAGATAGTCCCAAAGATGCTCTTCTGGATTCAGGTCTGGAGATTGAGCTGGCCATTCCATTCGCTCTAAACCATGACCTTCAAGATATTCTTCAACAGCTACAGCTCGGTGGGGTCGTGCATTATCATCCATCAGAATAAAATCATTGTCAATTGCACCGGCATATTAGCGGACATATCGATCAAGGATATCATCCCGATGTCTCACACCAGTCAGAGTTTCTCCCTGGAGACATGCAGGTAGGTCAGTGTGAACACCGAGTGAGACCCCTGCCCAAATCTTTATTCCACCACCTCAGTAACTGTGTCTTTCAACAGTGTTGGATTGGTGGTATCTGATGCTTTGTTCTCTCCAGATCAGCAGACGTCCTGAATCGCTCTCCAGTGGAATCTGAGCTCGTCTGTAAAGAGTGCAGAAGCCCATCACTGTCTGGTCCAGAAAACGTGTTCTATTGCCATTATTATTTATCATTTTTTCTTGTTGTAAATCATAAGGGGTCTCTTCTCTATCGTCCGTTGAGGAGTCACACACAACTGGTCACCTTGCATAGAAACTTGCGTTGTTAAGACGTCATTGCACGGTACTACCGGATATTCTTCTCCTTGATGCTACAGAGTGGTTTGCAACAAGTTGCGGCACAGAAATGCTTCTTCTTCTTGCCGAAGGAGCTATAAAATGGTCTTCTGCCGGTGTTGTAGTTCGTGGTCGTCCTGGAACATGTCTTCTGTACACAGAAGCCTCGGTATGATATTGATTCGGTATGAGACTGTGGGCTATACTGCGAGACACATTAAGACGCCTATAGCAGTATCAGCCTGTGACTACCCCATTTCCATCCATCCGACAGCCCGCTACCTTAACGAATTGGGCAAATGGCTTCTCTCAGACATTGCGGGACCCTACTGCCTATTGCCAACGAATATGTTAACAAAAGTTGTAAATCAACAAAACTTACACGCGTAATTACGAAAGCCTGATATCAGCATGTTTTTCTCTCAATCATATATGCCTGTTCTTTTCTCTATAAAAAAAAAGTAGCTATCTTTTTGCATAAAGTTCATTTTTACCATTTATATAAACGATATATTTTATTGTTAGTGTCATATTTTTTAATGGTGAGCTTCGAAAAACATGTTGTTCCTTAACTTTTGGAGGCTAGTGTATTTGTTGCCATAACAACTACTTGCACAAAGTCCTGCAACTGTAATAATTCTGGTAAAGCTAGAATTTAAATTTCAATATAAAAAATGTGAGTTATGCAGCAAAATTTTATAGGTAATGTTAGTTTTAACCAAAATAGTTGTGAATTTTTAACAAAAAGAACCAAAAAAGAAATCTGAACACTAGTTTTCATCATGTTATTTTGGAGAGTATCAAATATGAAAAATCAACACTCAAAAAATATTTATTAAAAAGATTTCTCGGTTATTCTTTAAAAGTATCGACAGATGTATAGAAAACAATCCTATGATCCTTTGCAAACCTGGACTCCCTGACTGGCTGAATTTGGAAAGTGCGTTTTGCTGCAAAACAGTTGTTGTATAATGTAAATTATACATCAAAATGATAATTTTAGTCCCCCCACCCCAGCCTTAATATGTTCATTACAGTCCAAATCACTTTTGCAATCCGATTCGTCTTAAAAAGGCGATGATGGTGATAGGAATTACTCATTGCCTTAAAGAAGGATATGTGACATTTGAATCTACTACCTTCATGTATAATATTCTCCATCCAGTTATTCCAAAAATAAAATAATAATAATAATTATTATTATTAAAATCTTTTAGTTCCACTGTTTAAAAATTAATAATGAAATAAATCCCAGCACAATTTCTAGTCTAAAAATGACAAAGAAAGACTTACAAAATGGAATTTCCGCATTTTCGAGTTGCCACTGCAAGAATGAGTTGAATTAATTAATCGGCGTTGTAGGCTGCAACCTTCTACTTCTATGGCTGCGTTGCAACATAAAATTCTACACAGTAGGAAAACAGTTACTTTGCTTCCATTCTTACAGTGGTCATGTGATTTGGCATTTGGGGTTGCCCAATGGAATTAACCGGATGATAGAATTATATTTATTGGCTGAAAACTCTGTTTCCGTAATTTTACTGACAGTATGGAAAGAGACTCAGAACAAGAATTTTCTCACTAGGAGATAAAATTTATTATTTTTTGCTAAATAGGCAAAATTCCGTGACAAACAGCTCTTGACAGGCGAAGGGGGCACTCTGGAACCACCCATTGGAAGGAAATGACCACGCTACAGGCAATCCAAAAATCACGTAACCCCTCTGTACGAAATCCCCGTACCTAGTTCAGTTCCAAGTACCTAGTCATAGGAACTGCTTCGCCTTCCGCTTATGAATGAAGGGACTGAAAAAATATATATTTATAGACTTTTTAAAAAGAGAAAAAACTATTTTTCATTATTTTTCAAATAAATTTTACTAACCGGGTAAATGTGTAATACGCATGATTATCAATTTTTTAAAACAATTCCTCTCATAAGTAATTTTGCATCGGACTTCAAAGTGAAAATTCCGATTTTTTGTTGAGGCTTTAGAAATTCATTTAGAAAAAGTGAAGCGCATTTTCGCTGTTGTTGATCTTCTTTGATTTCATTATTGATTCGATTCTTTTACAATTAAGCTAAAAACTGTAACTGCAATTTAGCGTTATTACGAAAATGTAAAATTTTGCTGTCAGCTGAATAGTTTTTGCTGCCAGCATATAAAAGCTCACAGCGTTTTTTGTTGCCACTTTCAAAATCTCATTTCGAGCCCCGAAAAACACAGACACCAAAGCTTTTTTTGCTCTTTTATATACTAGACTAGCCGCCAAGGCGGCCAGCTTCGCCTCCCCATACCTTACTGTTCTTTATAGACAGTGTCGTGTTGACTAAATTTCTGGACTCATTTCAGTGAAAATCACGTTTCTTTGTTTTAACAGTATTTGTCATTCAACTTATTTAGATTAGGGTTGCTACACATTTTGGGTGTCATCATAAAAGTCGATGTTGAAACAGCAAATAGATAAAATGGGCTTTAGCCCAACGCGTGATGACATTTTTTTAGATGAGCGGTTAATGCGCCAAGTATTGTACATTCGATATTTTAAAGTTGTGAAAAAGTCCGAAAGATCTTGCATTTTTGTGTATCCAAATTATTGTTAGTTTGTAATAGCTACTGCGTGGCATAATGCTTGCCATTTCATGTCACTGAACTGTTAATTTGGATTTTTGCACATGCACTATTGTTATTGTACTAATGTTTACATCTAGTTCTTGCTGTTCGCAGCGTGGAAATATAGTCGATTTTGGTACCGCATACGTCAGCGTATTATATAAGTAAATATACTTGCTCCATTTGACGTCATTGAACTGCTAATTTGGATTTTCACACATGCGTTATTTTTATTGCAGTAATGTTTACATCTTGCTTTTGCCGTTCGCAGCGTGGAAATATTGTCGATTTTGGTACCGCATACGTTAGCGTATTATATAAGTAGATAGATACCGTATACAGTGAAACCTCTCTGAGCGACCACCCCACCGTACCGAGAATAGTTGGCCGCTCTAAGGGTGGCCGTTCTGAAAGGTTTTATTTACTATTATAAAATAATTGCTATCATGCGTAATATAAACAAGTATGACATATAGTCCTTATTTAAAATGAAATTTAAAACTTATCTTAGACAAAATAGTACTTCATTTAATGCTTTCTTACATTTTTTGAAAAATCTGATGTGTCCAACACATGACTTCCTTGCACGTCCATTAGATCAAAAATATTTTCAACGCACTTCCTCTAAACTTATTTGTTTGAAAGAGATAAAATATCAATAATAGTAAGGTTTAGCGATTTCTAGACAAATATTTCGATATCGCCAAGCTGAGTTCAATTTGAAATATTTCCTTCTGACACTTTATTTGGCGATATTTCACCAAAAGCCGACAAACTTGAGATAGTCTGCGAGATTTTGGGGATAGCCAAAGTAGTCATTGACCACAGACTTTCAATGAATTGAATGCATCCATACACCTCAATGTATTAAAAGTCATTTGGCTCACCCTGTAAATAAATTCTCAGTCGATTGCTGTCAAAAAAGATATGGAAAACAGTTAGATATTACAATAGTTCTAAATACAAAAGTTCAAAAATCTACGGGTTAAAGTTTTAGTGTTATACAAAATACGAAATAATTTTTGGCGCCAAATTTGGCGATATTTCGGCGAAACTCGTCAATGTCGACGAAATTTGGCGAGATTTTAAGCATGAACCAAACAATGACAGATTATCGCCAAATTTGGCGATATTTCGCCAAAACTCGCCAAGAACGATGACAAATGGCGATACTTTGGGCATGGACCAAATGACTGACTATCGCCAAATTTGGCGATATTTCGCCAAAACTCGCCAAGGTCGAGGACAGACGGCGAGTTTTTGGGCATGCACCAAACAATGACTGTCTACAGTTGTATTATATTGAAGATGTCCATAGACATTAAAGTACTAAAATTCTTTTCGGTGGTCCTGTATATAAACTCTCCAGTAGATTGGAACCAAAAATCGAGATACACAACTAGATGTTACAACATTCTTATATATGAAACTTCATAATAGTTTTTGAGATTTGAGAGTTAAATATGCACACACGTACACCAAAAGTCGCCAAGCTTGGCGACTTTTGGCATAGTTCTTGAGGGAGGCACGTGACCCTGGTCGGACCATTACCTAACTTATGTTGTAGGACGGTATTGTGCTTGAAATGGATGAATGCCCCTAAAATTGCCATTGACCGTAATGTATTGGAAATCTTTTGAGTGTTCCTGTAGCAGAACTACAAATGATAAAGACACTTTTTTTAATGGAGAAATTCATTTTCTAACTCTTTAAGCATACATCACTTCTGAGTCGTTTGAAATAGCCCAATACCTCTAAAAAACGCTTTGATGAATTTCGGCCCATAGAGCGTAATGTATTTCGAATCTTTTGGGCGGTTCTGTAGATAAACTATCCAGTCGAATGGAATCGAAAGGGGAGGTGCACAACTAGATGTTACAGCAATCCTAAATATAAAGTTTCAACATTCTACGCCTAATAGTTTTTGAGATATGCGAGTTTAATGAGTTTCGGCCCATTGAGCGTAATGTATTTCGAATGTTTTGGGCAGTCCTGTAGATAAACTATCCAGTCGAATGGAACCAAAAGGAGAGGTGCACAACTAGATCATAGAACAATCCTAAATATCAAATCTCAACATTCTACGACCAATAGTTTTTGAGATATGCGAGTTACATACATACGTACGTACAGACGGCATGGAAAAACTGGCCACAGCAGACTCGCCGCTGGTCAAAATGAGTTGCAGACGCGTTAATATGATCGTGCATGCTAGCCTACGATAGGATGCATCGAAAAAAAATTTTAAATAAAATTTAGAGGTAGTCAAAATCGGTTTTTTTGTCGAAATTTGGCCCCCAAAATTTTTCGGGATCACATTACTTCCTTATACTACGTACAAGGAAGTAAAAAAGGATACAATTTGTGTCTGTTTTAAGTTTTTCTTTTTCTCTGAAACAACCATCTTTTCAAGTTCGTTTTTTACTTTATAAAGCATAACTCTAACCGATTCGTTTGTAACCGCTCCTGAATTTTCGGTAATTTCATCGAAATTCTGATTTTTCCCTAATTTCTTTTTTCTAATGATTTTTTCATTCTCGTTTTTCCCTAAAGTCCTGGGTCTTATATTCGACCATAAACCAGTCCTTGAGTTTTTCCGCTCAAAATTAAAGCATCGAGTAGAATTTCCCGAAAAATGAGATGAGCCATCCCCCTCTGTGGCCGTTTAGAGGGGGTCGGGTGGCCGCTGATAGAGGTTATTTTAACATTAGGTCTATGAGCCAAAAATTCCGTGCAATGAAAAATTGGCCGTTTAGAGGGGTGGCAGCTCGGAGAAGTTTCACTTTATACCTGTGTCTATATATATATGATTGGCTTTTAAAATTTTAATTTGAAATTGTTCCATTATTAATGCATTTATCATGAACTTGTCGGCAGGGGCGTAGCCAAGGGGGAGGTGTTAGGGGGGGGGTCATAACATCCCCATGAGGAATTTTTTTGCCATACAAAATGTATATTTTTCACTACATTATCACACACACGCATATATATATATATATATATATATATATTATATATATATATATATATATATATATGAGTTGTAGTAGTCGTAACCTCACCTCCCCCCCAAGAAAAATTTCTAGCTACGCCCCTTCCTTGTGATATATTTATTTTATAATTTCCTTTCCGTTTCAGAAATCCTCCCGAAGATGAAAACGAAGTCGAAGATACTTAATGCTTGCCAATATGCAAATTTCGGATATGAATTAAAGCTTCATAGACAACATTCATATGTGAAACGTTTATTGCATTCATTACTATGTTGATGTTATTTTTTCAAACAGATATAGTTAAAGAGCACTTCACACATTCACGTTTCTCATTACATAAATCCCATTAAAGGTTACTCTGTTTTGCTTATTATTATCATCTTACGCGTTCGAGCTTTATGCCTTATTTACTTTTTTATGCACAAAATGAAATGTTCTGCATTTACATCAACATGCGTTGTCAACATGCATTTACGTCAACATCGTTGGTTTTTGTTCTAGAACAGGGGCTTCCAACTGGCGGCCCTCGAAGCTTTCTGGAAGTATTTACAGCATGAAATCAGATGCCCTTACTTATGGGTGGAAGATGTTTGGGAAGAGCCATATCAGTTTCAGATGCTGTTAATTCGCGAATAATTTTGATTTTTATCGGTTTCCATCAAATTTAAGGCTTTTTTTTTGTGTGTGATGTTCAAATATTTTACTCGCCCCCTCCCACTGGCGTAAATTGGCATGTAACTCGGCAAAATGTTTCCTATTGTAGAGATCATTATTTTCAAATAGGGGATATTTGAATTTTTTTTAACTTTAGGGGGCAGTTGCCCCCTCTTTGCTCTTAGTAATTTACGCCTATGCCCCCTCCCTTTCCTTGTCTGAGGAGCCACCTCTCAGGTTCTTCTTTACTCTCTTGGGACTTTCAACAACAGAGCTCGAGGTGAACATGGGTTGCAGCAGATAGACTCTCACTTATCAATTATCACTATCAATTATCTCTCAATTATCACAGTATTTTGTGCGTTTTTACGTAAGTATTTCAAGAATTTAAAATTTAAATGAAATCTTTAAAATTACAAAACTCATTTCGCCGCCCCATATATTGTATGATGGTTAGCGCACCACTCTCGTTGATTGTAGGCTCGGATACGACTCCAGCTTAATCTTGGTTGTTAATTCGTCCGTCTTCTTATAGGGGGTAACGTTTAAAATAAATACCCACATCTTATTTAAATCCATATTTATTTTTAGTTCCATATTTTTTTTTTTTTAATGCTTTATCGAAGCTGGTAAATTTTGATCAATGTCCTAAATCTCCCCATCCCCTAAAATGCCCTGAGTAAGGTGCTTACTTCTGTTCTTTACAATTTATGGAAGTTGGCGAATTTTGATCAGTGTTGTAAGCCTCCCAACCCTTAAAATGCCCTGACCCAGCTTCTGACTATGCTGTGGCTCGTCACTACACAGGTGTGCTCAACTGCGACCCTCGAACGCTTGTTAACAGCTGTTCTAGAACAACAGTATTTATTTGAAACACGAAACTGATTGCATTTTAATATTTCCCATACTTAAAAAGTATTTTGAGTGCCCTTATTGTACAACGGATTTTAAGGTTGTAAGAGGATTTCCCCCCACCCCACCCTCCTAATGGCGGACATATATCATGTAGGCATTGGCCACAACTAAGGGCGGAAGAGTTGGCCTATTTATCACCCAATCGGTTGGCCACGACGGGGGGGGGCTCCTAATTTTGAACCAATTCCAAATGGGAGACCTGCACCTGGATTAGCACTCCAAGATGTATTGATTCGACATAGAGGACAATGGAGCTACGACAAATTTTACGGCTCCAGCTCCCTTTAGCGTACACGGCCCATAGTAGTCCAGTCGAGAGAGGCTGTAAGCCTTCCAAGTTCGGCGCTGATCGACTTTAGTGTTCTGACAGGAACCGAACTTCAACCGACTGTGCCACCGAAAAAGTGCCAGTTGCAATACGTTAAAGAAAGAATAAATATACATAACTAAAATTCCTACATATCTTCTTTATTTGGCCAAGCTGCCAAAAAACTGCCTACTGGCTTTCCAAATTAGCCAGATATGGCTTATGGCGGCCAGGCTGCTACAGGCTTCCCAAATCAGCCAATTACAGATTTTCAAATCAAATTAACTGCCATAAAAAATTTCATAAATTATGAAGAGTTTTTTGAACTTCTAATATTCTTTGTCATCATCTTCTTCATATTCATCACCATTCTCATCTTCACCGTTTCCTTCTTCATTTTCTACATCCTCTATCTCCTCTTCATCGTCTTTATCTCGGTCCCCGCTGTCTTCGACTTCCTATAATAAAGAAAATAACAATTACTAGCCGCTCTCTGACTGCATTAAATATGCAGATAAATCAATTACTCTGACGAGTACGTTCAAATCAAAACAGTTTCGTTGTTTTTGCGATTTCTGCTACCCTGGAATAGCTCTTTGAGGTTATTTTTTCTGCTCGTTGAGTGAAATTTGACTTAAAAAAAAAAAAAAAAAAAAAGAAAAGAAAAGAAAAAGAAAAAGAAACTGCAATGTTCTCAAAGTCTAACTAAGCACTAAAGTACTAAATATTAAAACGGTATCATTATCCATACGTCGGCCCTTTTTGTCTTCTTTCTACCATTGTGTTAGAAAGGTTATCATAATCAACGAGTGTGCCATATTTGTCTTTTTTCTTCCTAAACACATCTTCAGAATGGACATCTATATTAAAATCGCCTACTAGAACTTTTGTACAATTCTATTCTAAATGTACACTTATTCCAACTATACCTTACCGTATCAAAGCGGTCACTAAGGGCGGGGGGGGGGGGGATATCCTCTCCTAAAAGTATATCCCAGTTGGCGAAATCCCATTCTTCACTAGGGAAAATTATGTTTCAGTTATGAAAAAATTGTACTTTGGACTCGAACTTCAGAATCTTATTTTTATACATTCTTTTTATTTATCATTTTCTTCTCTTCCGGATCGAGACAAGCAGGATTTATTCTAGGATCATAAAAAGAATGGTGTACAGTAAGCCGTGGGAGGGCGATCAGAGAATCCAGACTTGGAAGGGACTGAAGGGCCATACTCAAGGTTTGTGGTGTCCTATGGGTGTAAGATAACAGCAAAACATGTGTGTTTTTATCAATTATATATAGCTCCGACCTTCTCTTTCCTCCTTTCAAGTATAGCATAACCCCGATATCTCGCAGTCGAAGGGATACCGAAAAAGCTTGAACTTTCGAGGTTACGAGGTAAAATAAAAGGAAGCCAATTTGTAAGGGAAAACTCATTTATTCGAGATATCATGGATTTTGAATATATTTTGAAATATCCTGGTTACACTATATTTGGCTATTTATCATCAGGATGCACCCCATATTTGGCTATTAATGAATGCAGAAAAGTATGGGCAAGATTTTTCATTTGCTGTTTCCTACCAGTCCAGTGCCCCCCCCTTTTTTTTTTCTTTTAATTCTTCAGGAGAAACTCAGGGCAGTGGATACTATCTGGATCACAAAAGATGTAATTAGGCACCAGATTACTGTCTTATTTCCTATTGTGATGTATTTATTACTAGCTGCTACCCGCGACTTCGTCCGCGACGGCTTTAGAATTAGGTCCCGACAGAAATGTAGCATGTGTGAATAACAAATATTGTTGCGACAAAAGGAACTGCATTTAAATATTATTTGCTTTTTACTTGTTTCAAATGAAGTATAATGCATGTTAGTATACTTCATTTAAAATAAGAGAATATGCACAGAGTTACTAAATTTAGATTTTTTTCAGGCATTTGGCGAATAGAGACAGTTATGACAGTATTTGCGAACTGTTTTGTAAAAGAAATATTTATGCTATATGCATGAATTTTAGTCTATGTTAATCAGGAATAGAGCAGCTTTCTATTAGTGAAAAAGTTTGAGAATCGGTTCTGTAGTTACAGAGATACCCAGAGAGCGTAATGTATTAGAATTATTTTGAGTGTTCCTGTAAAGGAACTATTTATGCTACATGCAGGAATTTTAGCCTATAATACTCAAGAATAGTGTAGCTTACTATCAGTAAAAAAAGTTTAGGAATCGGTTCAGTACTTACGGAGATGCACAATGAGCGTAATGTAATTCTTATTAGCATCCCTGTAAAAGAACTATCTGTGATATATGCATTAAAGGTAGCCTATAACACTTAGGATGCCACCAGTGTCTAAGAAGTTCTGCTCTCAAAACTGCAAGGGGGGGAGGTGCCAGATTCAAACCCTGGTCGCGCCTGTCGACCTAGCCGCTCCCAGTTTTCCGTGTTTTTCTAAAAAACCTCGCATAAATACGGGCTAGGATCCCTTAGAAAACCCCCCACAGAGGAATTTTCCATATAGGCCTAGGACCCTAGTGCAGTCAATCGGTCTTAATCCAAAAACAAACAATGATACTCAGGAATAATGTAACTTTTAATCAGTGAAAAAAGTTTTAGAACCGGTTTAGTAGCTACAAAATGTCCATAGAGCGCAATGCATTAGAATTATTTTGAGTGTCTTTCTAAAAGAATTATTTATGCTATATGCTTGAAAGGCTGCCTGTATGTTAATCCAGGGCATAAGCTATTTTCATTACAAATTTTTTCAAATCCGTTCAACCATTTTTGTATGATTCAGTCAAAAACATCCAAACACACAAACGTACACATTTATATTATTGGTAGGATTTGGAAATTTATGAACTTTAAGAAACACATCTGGATTTTTCTTGGTACTTACGTATTATCCCAGCGTTCATTCCCGCCAAACTGTTTTATCGTCAAATGGGTTGCCAAACTGTTGCCAATCGTATTCAAAACCATTAATAATTTCATGTGCCCGGCATTTATTTCGGCAAAAAATCGCTTGTCTTGGCGGACCGCCGGGATAATACGTAAGTACCCCTTTCTTTACTTATGCTTTTTAATTTGGCGTAAAATCAACATAATTTCCATGTTTTTCAAATGCATGTGATTTTGCAAATAGAATTTCTGCTTTATTTCAAAAGCATAAATCATTTTGTGCGGGCGATAAAACGGCTTTTAATTAATAGTTTGAAAAGTAGTTAAAATTTCAAAATTTTGAGCCTCAGGTGCACTTTACCGAAGTTATGGGCTCAATCATGCTCAAATTTTCAAAGCTCTGCTTTCTGTAGATTTGTCTGGAGAACATTCATTTTTATTATTACAGATAGATAGATTTGGCATAAAACTGGCTTAATTTCCGTGGTATTTAATGTTTTCCAGATGCACGCGCGCTTATATATTGAAGTAATAGCATTCTTGTTAGCTCAAAACATGAATCATTTGATACGGGCGAAACTCGCCAACCATGGCAATGTAAAAACAGTTTTTAATTAATAATTAAAAAAGTAATTAAAAATCTAAAACTCTAATTAGCCTATAACCAACTCCAGGGTCACCTCTATATCTAAAACAAAATGCATCCTAATCGATTCAGCGGTTTAGGCGTGAAAGCGTCATAAATAAACAAACAAACTCACTTTCGCATTTATAATATTAGTTAGGATGATGATGTTGATGATGTGTATGGTGTAAAAAAGCAGCTTCTTATAACAATTAAAATAACACATTTAGACAAGAAAAACTAACGGCCGTATTCCCAAGTTACTTGACACCCGTGTTAACCCACCAAAAGGAGGGTCAGATGTCGAATGGCTTGTCTTGCCAGGAGTTAACAGGAGTCGCGCTGGCTTTTTTTAAAGTTTCGCCAATCCATTCGCCAAATTAGATTTTGCTGGACATCATTAAGAAATGCAATTGCCAATATTTTCGCCAAATCGTATTTTCTTTCGCCAAACTAATTTTATTATCGCACTTTGCGACGTTGGCGATCGACAGCGTGACCCCTGGGTTAACACGAGTGTCAAGTACTTGGCCAATACTTGTCAATGTCTAATTACAACGACGACTCACAACTATTTAGGTCTTTTCGATATATTTTTAATGTCTTACGACAGAAATGATTTTACATTTGCCGTAGGTCATTGCGTTAGGCATTAAGCTTACTACAACACTGTTATAAAAAGTTCCTGAAATAAACGGTCATTATCTGGCAGCAAAGCTGCCGGAAAATTACTATCACCGTTCACATGTTATCATACAAAACGGTTTCTCTCCGTTATTTCAGTCACAGAATCAGGTTATTTTCAGGCAGGAAATTCTTTTTTTTTCTTTTTTTCCCTATATCACAAAGTAGGATTTTAACCATTATTTAAAACTAGCTGAAGTACCCGTCGTTGACGGGTTAGTACTGAATGCAAATTTCCAAAAAGCAAGAACTTTCGTCAGCATTGTAGGAGTACACAGAATGGATGTAGTTTGTTGCCAAGGTAAAGAAAGCGAAGTTATAATTTTTATGCATTGTTAAAATATTACAGGTTAGAGAGTAACTAAGTAATATCATTTCATCGTTTTAGTCGTAATTATGAGATGCGCGAACGAATATTTAAGCATATTGAAATAATTTTCGCAAAATCTCAAAATCTAATCAACATTTTTGAAAAATTGGAAGCCTAGAATCTAAGTTGGGTGGCAACCTATCATGCCACCAAATTTCGATTCATTCCCTGCTGTCTTTATTTCGTGATGCTGGAACAAAAATTTCAGCATTTTAAAACGATTTTCACAAAATCTGAAAATGTAACCAAAATATTTTTAAAATTCAACACCTATAAATTAAGATTAGCAACTACCTATCATATCACCAAATTTCGTATTAGTCGTTATTACGCTATGCTTGAAGAAATATAACCGCATTTTGAGAGAATTTTCACAAAATCTCATTAAAATGTTTAAAAAATTGGACACCTATACTTTATGTTGAGCAACAACCTATCATGTGACAAAATTTCATATCACTCGCTTTAGTCGTTATTACGTAATGCGTGAGCAAAAATACACTCAGTTTGAAACGATTTTCGCAAAATCACAAAATCTGATCGATTTTTTTTTTTTTTTTAGATGCTTGTAGTTTAAGGTGACCACCTATCATTTCACCAAATACTATTTTTTCACCTTTACAGTTATTACGTGATGTGCGAACACAAATTAACGCAGTTTGAAACAATTTTCGCAAAATCTCAAAATCTAATCAAGATTTTTTAAAAATTCGACCACAATGTTTTAAGTTGAGTGGCCACCTATCATGATACCAAATTTCATTTTATTCACTTCAGTCATTTTTACGTGATGCTCGAACACAATTTTAAGGAGTTTGGAAAGGTTTTCGCAAAATCTGAAAATCTAATCTAGATTTTTTTAAAAATACGCTGCCTCATGTTTAAGTTGAGTGACCACCAATGATGATACCAAATTTTATTTCAATATCCTCAGTCGTTTTTACGTGATGCTCGAACACGAATTTACGCAGTTTGAAACGATTTTCGCAAAATCTGAAAATCTAATCAAAATTTTTTTTTAAAATTCGATGCCTATTTTTTAAGTTGAGAGACCCCCTATCATGACACCCAATTTCATATTATTCGCTTCAGTCGTTTTTACGTGATGCTTGAACAAAAAAGCGTCACGGACAGAACGACAGAATGACAGACAGACAAACTTTATTTGGGGGGCCGCACCGGATTCCCAGGTGCTTGAAACGGATAGAAATTGCAAAATTTTTGAATTCCAAGAAATGTGCAGACAAAAGTCTAATTTATATAGATTATGGAATCATATTTTGCATCACGATATTATGCCTTATTTTCTAATAAGCGACATTATTGGACAAAAGTGGATACCTCTACATACTTTTATTTACCCTAGAGCCTAGAATATAGCTTTTATACATTAAAAAATAGTCATTTGTGAAACCAACGTTCTTATTCATTCAAATACATTATAATACATTCAAATAGAAATTGAAGCACGTTATTCATGTAGTTATTTTATACGTGAGAAAAAGCTATCCAACTTTTCCATATATATATGTGTGTGTAGGTAGATGGATACACAACGTTCACTAAGTTTTTACGCATTCTTTGTTAAAATATAGAATTAGTTTTTTGTAACTGCACCACCAGCTTCAATAATAATAATTTTTTTTTTTGGGGGGGGGTGGAAGTGGTCTGGTGGTAAAACACCATAGTTCTTTTTAAAAAGTGTACATACATGTACATATAATGTTATAAATAGGGCACAGTTGAAAATATGTTTGAATTATTCGTTTACTTCATTTTTTATTATCAGAGCTGTAATCTATGATTATTAGCCCGAGAAAATAAATTTTAAATCAAGGCAAATACATTACATATATCTTAATACACTGTACAAAAGATATTGTTTTAATAAATAGAATATAATTTCACTATTGTCTCGAAACGAATTCACGTATTGTAAACGAATTCACAGTACAGTCAGAATACAGAAATGCAATCATGGTTAAAACCGTTGTGAGATACAATTAAAGCAGCAACCAAATTTATTTACGTGAAAAAGTTAAAACAGTACTTACTTCTTTCACTGGAGATATCATAACTTCATTTGTTTTATAACTGCTACGAGATTTATATAATCCAATCGTAAGAAACTATTTCCATTAAAGCAAAATCTTTGCCGAAAGCATCTCCTCCATATTTAGGTTGAATTTATTTCACAACGCTGAATATGAAAATGATACATTTGGTATTCCGATATAAAATAAAATTATCCCAAGCGAATACACCAAGAAATAAAGTTCGTCGTGTCCACTGCATTAACGTAGCACCCATAGCAAAAGGACTTAGCATTAAGTAAAATACTATACTCCAATTATCTGCAGCCGTCTGTTACATACGTAATGCGACGATATTTTTGTACGTTTAAGGGATCTTAACTCCAACTTGAACTGCAGTCAGAATGAGCGACGAACATCTTGCATTCAAAATTTCTAAAATCAGCTTTGTGGGTATTATTTTGATTACGAGCGGAAGTGACTTGGAGACATTTTATTAGTCCAAGCTAGCAAGTGTCAGGAAAAGAACGGAAAATGACCTTTCAGAACTAGACTTTCAGAAGAATCACGGATAATCTTCGTTTTTAACAGAATTTCCGTTAAAAAACAGCAAAAATCCTCTTTTCACCAATAAGGGAGATTCTCCCGTGTAAACCAGGTTGATATTGTCTGTGAAATTCCGATTTTTTTATAACAGTGAACGTGAAGTAGTTTTTCACTTTTTGTGAAAACCTTCATATATAATATTGATCCGTATTTTTTGAAATTTTTACTTATAACTCTTATTCTTAAGAATTGCATGGCAAGATAAAGCAGCTGGAGATAATGCATTTATGAGACGTTATGGTGAATTTATGGTACGTTAGCGCTTTCGAATTAGCTGGATAAAATTTGTTTAATGGTAACAAGGCATTTTTTTAATCGTTAGCCATAAAACCCAGGAATTCTGTAAAAGTAATACGTTATTGACACTATATAGCAGCATTTAGGGAAAGAATTATCGAATAAAATTCTCGATGGGTTAATACACTCAAATACCACAAACAGATTCGTCTGCAGTGCTTGAAGCTCTTGGTAGTTCGAGATGCAAAAAGCAGTCTAAAGTACGCTACGTAGAATTTCAAATCGGCAGGGATTTCTCCTATATTTTGTTTCCTAATAGAGAACCTTTCAAATCTAAGCCCCTTAAAAATGCGAATCTGCTCATTTTCACGGAGGGGGAGTCAACATCCAACTCCCCCATTTTGCCTATACCACTGATATATAATCAGATATATTAAGCTAAACCAATGTCACGCCAATAGATTAACCGAATACTGCACCTTTATTGCAAAATATGAACTGTACTCTTTTTAAGTTTAGGTCATCTACTGAGGCGTAAAAAAATTTTGCCTTTTTAAATTATACTCCAATCAGATTAACACTAGTTAGGTGCGTTGAAAATGTGTCTATTTTCTACCATATGATGATGATCAGTCATTCAGCTAGTTTAAATATGTATGAACTTTTTTTAAAAATAGTCATTCAAAAATTTCGATAAAAAGTCGTGATTTTTTAATGCACTGCGATGAAATTAGGTTTTACGGGGTATTTTGCGGATCTTGCAACACTGCGATGTAGAGGATTAAATTAAATTAAAATTACAGAATTGTGTACTGAATTATGAAACTCACTTCATTATCATCAGCAGCATCGTCTTCTTCTTGGAAATCAGCACAAAGCTCCCCTGCAATGACAATGAACACGGCATTTTAATAATCGTAATGACAAAGAATAGCTGGATGGTTCATCGATGCATTATGAGCATTATTAGTATCTTCTTTGATTTGTGGATTTTCCATTGTCAAAGTTACTGTTCAGTTAAATGTTATGACTTACTTAAATTGCGTACATCTGCTGGAGGTAAGAAGAAGCTTGTGGTATCGAACCAAGAGACTTCCAGTGTACAATCTTTATTAGTTTGACAAATTGTACTCGTTTGTCTGGCGTTGTGTCGAAGTGCTAGCTTTGTTAAAGTGGCGATCGCGTGACTACTACACTGTTTATTCCACCTATAGAGAATATACCATAGTTGATATATTCTTCTCTCATAATTTTGAGTGTCGCATGTCGTGGACTTTGTGTGCAACATAGTGTAGAATTTAATTCAGCATGGATCGAGTTGAGTTGCTGCTGCCATCTGCTGCTGTTGATAGAAGTTAAAGGATCTGTTTTAAATTGTCATGGTCATCTTTTTCTTTTCTATTTTTTTTTTTTTTTTAATACATACGGGCGCGTACTTGCCATATAGGCATTCGCTAGTACAAAGGCCCAAAGTATCGGGCATTTTATTATAGGAGCATTCAGTAGACGGCCAACGTTACACCCTATAAAAGATTGGACGAATGAACAACCGAGCCCTAGGCTGGTGGCGAACCTGAATCCATAATCGTGCACAGTGGTGCGCCAAACACCAAACAATTTGGGACGACTGTCACTTCCATCAATTAAAATATCGAACCAGAGAACCGAAGTTTGCCGAGTTCAGATTTATACAACTAGACAAAAGAACTCATTTCTCCATCCTTCACAATCCAAAGTGTGGCTTAGTCGGCATAACGTGACAGGTCCACTTAACGCAGACCTCTTCGCATGCAACTAATCACAGGCCACAACTCCGGTTCCTCTTGCCACTAATAATGGTCACTCTGTAAAAGTTACTATATGTCTCTATTTAATGGAGGATCATATCACATGCTTTTAGAATAACCATGGAAATATTTCTTACCATATTGTGGGTCTTCGTCAATATACGTTTCCACCTTGTCACCCAAGCAAGGTTTTCCGCCGTTTGAAGGTGGCGGGCTATCACACTTTCTTCTACGAGTCACTGAATCCTTTTTACAGTCCCAGTCTGACCATTCGCTCCACTTCCCGTTGACTGAAAGATAGAAAATGGAAATGGAAATGTTTTTCGCAGTTTAATGAAAGCAAGTCTTACCCATTTTAGAAATTGCTGAAAGTTGTATTAAATAAACCCACATTCGTGTAACTATTTTTCGATACCTTTTCAAAATCATAATCAAGTGTAAAATCAAGTTTTCCTGAAACATAATGTATTGTCCCCCCCCCCTTTCAAAAGATGTAATCATTCAAAATATATGTCCTCCTTATTATTTTATTTATTTAGTTAATTTTTATTTCGCTGTTTTTTAAGTTTTGACTGTATGTTCTTTAAAAATAATCATGTTCATTAAAAATAACTAATTAATCAGGAATTCTTTAAACGAATATGGGAAATTCAACTTTTTTTTTCTGCGCGACTAACTAGAACATACTACCACCGCGAAATACCAACTACAGTCTGCGTAAAAACTTCTGAGAAGTAAAAATTTCAATTTGTAAAATAAGTTTCGGCCAGTAAAAATTTTTGAGAAAATGGAAAAGGGAAATAAAAGGGTTGTATCATTAATTGTTAAAGGTCATTATTGTATCATTAATTGTTAAAGGTCATTGTTAAAAAATAACACAGCAAACAGAATTTATAAATGATATAATTAGCAGAAAAAGTCGCCTATACAAAGACCGGTATATTTAGCTTGAGTAAAAACTTTAAGGCCATCAGTCATAGGCGGCTGGTACGGGGGGGGCAAGAGGGGCAACTGCCCCCTCACTTCCAAAAGTAAAGGGGCCTCCCAATTTTTATAGTTCAAAAGTAACAATTCATCTAAAAATGATGGCAAGACACTTAATACGGAAACCGAGCAAGAGAAGGGGAGGGAAAGCGAACTTTCCCAGTGCAAGGTCTTTATATATATATATATATATATATATATATATATATATACACACAGTGAAACCCTGTATATACAGTGAATATGTATATACAGTGTGAATATGTATATACAGTGAAACCCTGTATATATATATATATATATATATACAGTGAAACCCTGGTTTAACGTTAGACGTATTTACCGTTTTCCCGCCTATAACATCATTTTCTATTGGTTCCAAATATCTTTCTATACTTGTAATGTTAAAAAATCCCGTCAAGAATGTTAGATTTCCTGCATTTAACGGTTTTCCGGCGAGAGAAATTCGATGCGTTTTCTCTAAAACAAGTCATAATAATTGTGATGGGAAGAAAATAGATCTTGACAATAGTGGCAATGCACATTCCTTTTCCTTTTTTGGATAAAAGGAGGGAAAATTATTCTTTATCTCCTTCAACTGTCCGCGTGCCTTCATTCCCATAAAAACGGAGTGTAGCCTTCTAGGAATTCCCCCCTCCCCCCCCCCCTACAGGTGTGTTACTTTAAAATTTTGTCATTGCTACCTTCCTGTATTCTGGAATAGATACAATAAACCGTCTTCGGATTATCAAAACAGGAAGCCTCTCACGCTACTTAAAAAGGGAGGTTACATGGGGAAAGGGCGGACAGGCCATTTTCTGCCGTTTCGATGGGCACCAACAGCTATGAGATTCTCTTTGGGAGCTAAATAGTTAAATTCCCACCCGTGAATACAATTCATGGAAGGGATAATAAACGGCTTTCTACAGTATCTTTTAAGATTATATTTAAGAAAAAAAAAGCATATTTATCTGAATATTTA
Organism: Cheiracanthium punctorium; assembly: GCA_038373885.1. Classification (NCBI taxonomy): domain Eukaryota; kingdom Metazoa; phylum Arthropoda; class Arachnida; order Araneae; family Cheiracanthiidae; genus Cheiracanthium; species Cheiracanthium punctorium. Next base: position 289,853 of record JAWZYV010011777.1, read on the forward strand.
GAAAGGGATTTAATTGTAGGAGATTGTATGTGAGTGTATGTGTGTGTGTGTTGGGGGGGGGGAGCGAATTAGAAATTTCCCGATAGGAACTGTATATTCTAGAATCGGCCCTGCCCAGATGTAAGGATCTCGTGAACATTTTATTCCCATATGCTAATTCGAAGCAGTAGGTTGACTGTGCGCGTGCTGCCTAAATTTTTCTGATTCATGATCTTTATTTGTTCCATATTCATATTTGTTTTCGAAATGTTTAAAGCAAAGCAGCTTAAAACCCAACCGACCATCACTTCATGTTTCCGTAAGATTCCAGTTGCGGAAAATGCAGATCAAAATATGCTTAGCAATTTAAAAGAAAATGAAAAATGTGATGGTTTAAGTTTCAAGGAAACACAGGCTGATCATTTACCAACGTCAAGTCTCAGTGAGAATAACTTGGATTCAGAACTGAAGATAATGAGACACTTCGGATCATCATAAATACAGGAAAAATGAAATAAACGAAGGCCCACATCAGCTTCTAGACTTTGAATATCCGATACATAAAGTGAGGAAATTCCAAAAAAAATGGTTCGACTAATTTGCATGGTTAGAGTACTATGGAGAAGTGAACAGAGCATTTTGCTTCTTGATATAGATTAGATCTTGATATGGAAAAATTAAAGAGAGAAATGCAAATTTTTCAAAAAATGTACAAAAAATACACCAACTCTTTGCCAGAAATATCCAGAGATAACAGAACTGAGGAAAAGATGCAATTTTCTTGTTGAAAAGGAACTCTTTAATATATTTCCATACAAGGGCGGATTAAAAGGGGGGGGCGGAGGGGGCGACCACCCCCCGAGAAAAAAGAAATTAATGTAAAAGATCCTATATTACTTCCAGAAACTGGATGTATATGCCAATATTGCATAATATAATACCAAATAATTTATTAGGATGTATAATATAAGATCAAATAAATGAATTTATTAGTGATTTCCTCTCTGTGTTTGGAAGTTTATCATTTTGTGACATCATTGATCGATTCAAGAATTTACAAAAAGAAAGATTTTCTTAACAAGTAAGTGTTTTATATTCTTCTCATGTTATTATTTGATAAGAATTGAAATGGAACTTCGAATTAGAGACCTGCACGGGCCTTAAAGTAGAGTCCCGGCCCGGCCCGAGCCCGAAGATTCTTGTATTTGTAGGCCATGCCCGGGCCCGTAATACATTTGAACAAACATCACGGGAAAGCCCTTACATAGTTGAGGAGTAAAAATCGAAAATTCCAGAAATTAAAAAATATATAAAGACGACCAGATAGATCGATAAATAAATATTTTTCAGACATTTTATATTAAGAAGTTATTAATATTAACTTTTTTGCGGGTTGCAGGAACTCGAAAAAAAAAATTAACACTAACACGAGTCCGGCCCGGCCCGGTCCATGCAGGTCTCTGCTTTGAATTGGAAGGAGGGAGTCTTCGGTGGGCATCTGTTCTAATTTTTATCTTAGTTCTTTTAGAGAAGGCCATTTAATCAATAATGATATTAAAATTCAATTATAATAGGGCGATTTTACTCCCCCCCCCCAAAAAAAAACAGCTTTAGGGGCCAGCCTCGGGGTGCATCTCTTTTGACCCCCCACTTCTTTGGTGCACCAGCCGCCTATGGCCATCAGTAATTTTTTTTAAATATAAATATACATATACTTGCTTAAATATTTCTGAAGTTGCTTAGATTGATACAATTCTTAAATTTTCAAATTTGTCATACATTTCTTCGAAGTTTCGGAGCTCTTTGTGAATATGACGAAAGATACGAAATTAACTGATCATGAAAGAAGGCAGATTGAAGATCTTTCTTCAAAAGGAATGAATAGCTGTACTATTGCGTGAAAATAAGAAGATCAAAGGCTGTAGTCAACATTTTTTTTAGTTTGAAAGGCAATTATAGCAAAAAGAATAAAGGGGGAAGACCTAAACTTTTGTCTTCGCGTGATGAAAGAAGAGTTTGTAGACTACATCTACTGGAAAGGACTCAACCAAGAAACTTTTTGGCGACAGGTTCAAATGTTTCTCAAAAAACGGTGTATAACACAATTAGAATGTCTAGAAGTTACAATTATACAGCAAAATTGGCAAAGGCTCAGTTGCTGCGGAAGCACAAAATAGATTGTTCGGACTTCAGCCAGCAAGTAATGACCTCGAATAACCATTGGATAGAAATAATTTTTTCCGATTAAAAAAAAAAAGAATTTGACGGATCAGACAGATGGAAATTCTATTAACATGATTTAAGAAAAGAAAAAGGAATATTCTCCAAGCGCCAATTTGGTGGAGGCTCTGTGATGACCTGGAAGTGCTTTGCTTACAATGGTGTGGGTTTAATTGTGTTCGTTTCAAGTAAAATGAATTCACAAGCATATCAAAGTGTCCTAGCAAGTAATCTTTTACCAAATACTGAATCTCTTGCAGGAGAAAATTGAAAATATCAGCAAGATAATGCACTTATCCAGTCGAGTAACAGTACGAAAAATGGGTTCCTAGTCAACAATGTTGATACTTTGAAATGGCCAGCTAACTCTTAGGCCTAAACTAAAATCTTAACCCAATAGAGAACATATGGGATGACTTAGTAAGAAGAACTTATGCAAATGGGTGACATTTTAGATCATCAGTAGAACTGAAATCTACTATCCAAGTCGAACGCTATAAAACGACCCTGAACTTTGACAAAAACTAGTTTCATCCATGAAAGAAGGAATATTTGAAGTAATTCCAAGGAATGGCTCCTACACAAGCTTCTAAAAGTTTATTTTCTTTGTCTTATATGCTATTTTTCATATATTTTGGCTTTAAAGTTTTTACTCAGGCTTAAATATAATTGAACTGTGTGTTTTATAATACAATAATTGCTTTTTCTCTATGGGAAAAGGTAAATATACTATTTAAGAAAAAAAAATTATTCGATGTGTATGGAGAAAATGTATTCAGAGAAAGCCAGTGCCAAAACTGGTCGAAGACCCAATAAACGCATTAATTGATGAAATCCGGCGAATAACAACTCGTGAGATCGCAAAAATATTAAATTTATCGAATTTCACCATTCAAGATCATTTGAAACGACTCCAGTCTCGACATATGGGTTCAGCATGTTCTTTCTGAATAAACCAAAATATTTTCTGTAAAACTTTTTTCTTAAAAATGAAAAGAATATGAATCCTATGTTTATGCACATCTTGTTTATGATTAAAAAGTTGTTGAAATTTTATTTGTTTGAATTTTATGCGAAAAAGACGGCATTACTTGCCGATCTCCCTACTAAAATGTGCATGCTTTGATATGGATTTAAGTTCTGCGCAATGGATTTTTACAAAAGCACTCAATTAGAAACTGGTCTTTGAAAGATTAAATAAGTAAAACTTTGTAAAATAACACACATAAAAAGTACTTATCAAACCGTCTATTAAATCATATTTGATAAGTACCTTTCATGTGTCTTAATTTACAATTATTTAATTAATTCAAGGGATTTTTAGTTTGAAATGCGATTTACGACTGAAAAAGTTTGAGAGTCAACATTGCTTTTTGGGGGGTCTTGTAAATAATGAATGTTTTATGTTTAAAAGATAAATAAGAGTCGTTTAAAAAATCGGAAAAATAAATAAATAAATTTCTTTTAAATGCAAACGTACCATATTTTTTACGAATTTATTTCCCTCTCTCCTTCGTTGAAGATTTTTTTTTTTTTTTTTTTTTCAGCGATGCTCGTTTCAAATAGATAATTCGTAACTTACATAAATTGGATGATCTTTTAAAATAAAAAATGAGTATAGAAGTTTATACAAAGAAAGAAATTAGAAAGGTTTAACTACTACAAAAAAATCTGATGTGGACATTGCATGACTTCCTGGTACGTCTATTAAATCATACTTTTTTTTTCGGTGCACTGCAACTGAACTTATTTCATATGAAAGAGAAACAATACTGCAATGATACCAAGGTTTACCGATTTCTAGACAAATATTTGAGATATCGCCAAACTTGGTTCAGTTTTAAAAACTTGCTTTTGGCACTTATTTATGCGATACTTCTCCAAAGTTTGCAAGATTTGAGCATAGCCAAAATAGTGATTGACCACAGACGTTTAATTAACTGAGGGTGTTCATAGATCTTAATGTATTGAAAGTCTTTTGCGCGGTCTTGTACATAAATTATCCAATAGAATACAATAAAAAAGAGAGATGCACAATTATTATATGTTACAATCGTTCTAAAATCTCAGCAACTGTTAAAAGTTTTAGTTATGCCAAATACGTGATTATTTTTGGAGCCAAATATGGCGATATTTCAGAAAAACTCGACAAGGTCGATGACAGCTAGAGAAGAGTTGGACATGGTGCATGGTCCAAACAATGACTGAATATAGATATAATATATTCAAGATGTCCATAGACCTTAATGTATTGAAATTGTTTTGGGTGGCCCTGTAGATAAACTATTTAATAGAATGCAACCAAAAAAGTGAGGTTCACAACTATATGAGTTACAACAATCCTAAATATAAAATTTTAAAATTCTACAAAGAATACTTTTTGAGGTATGCGAGGTACGTACGTACATACACCAGAAAAAAAAACTTGTCAAAATGGACTTGTGTTTGGTCAAGATGGATTGCCCATGCATATATGCGAACACTCATACATGCGAACATACATATATGCGTACGTTGAGATTTCTCACAAAAACTCTTCAAAGTAAAATTAGAGGTATTCAGAATCGATTTTTTTTATCAAAATCTGCATAGAGAAATTTTTCGCCATCACTATACTTCCTTCTACTTTACAAAGAAGTAATATTATCTTAGAATCATCAGGCCGACCCTAGGGTACGTGGCGGCGCTCCCCCAACAACAAACGTAAAAAAGACGCCCCCTTTGTTCTAGATGAAAATCGAATTCGAAATGGCGCCCCGATGTGATGCTTACCCTGCTTATTGTGTTGGACCACTCCTGACTATTTTTTTTCTATAAAATGTTTTAAGTACATATTGTTTTACATGTGCAATAATATTGCAGTCATTCTTTTTTCTTTAATGAGTGCTGCGCTTGCGCAAGTCTGAGCTATAGCCAGGCCCTGCTTATCAGTCGGGCACTTAGAGCCCGTGCTTTGATTAATACATGCAAGATAGGGGTTAAACAATCGAGTACAGACTAAAACACCCATATCAACATAGTGAACCGGCTATATACGCGCAAAATCATGTAGTAGGCGTCCGCCATTATATACATCTCCATAAATGTAGCCAGCAATTATCAGCAATGAGAAATTCACAATACGTCAAAACCGATTCCAATCGCCCCCATCCTCCCCCTTTTTTTAATTACTGCAACATATATACCTGGACAGTTGACAGGCTGGTCGCAATTGATTGCATGCAGAAATGTTCCCTGGCACATTGTGCCCTTGTGAGCAGGGTAAGGATTGTTGCAACTGCGCTGACGCACCTTGTGAGTCAAACTGTTTGGAGACTTGCAATCGACAGAGTTGCACTCTCCAAAGTCTGACCATTCTGACCACCCTCCATCCACTGCAAAATAAGAAAATGAATGAAAGTTTCAGATTTTATTAAAACACATCACATTTCAATTTAATTTTAAAACTTAGTAGTAGTATGCAAACTCAATTCGTTCAAGAAGGAACATCGATGTATTTTAATGACTGTATGTGTGTATCTCGTTATCATTTTCACATCAACTTTAGTACGCACAATTCGAGATTCGTAATCCTTAGATCCTTGTTAAGTCGGAAGAGTCAAATTTATATCAAATTGTAATGCTATACTTATTGTGAAGACAACAGCCTGGTCAAGCTGATTCGAGCTGCCTCTTTCATTACAACTTCGACATAACAATACTGTCCCGATTACCTTCGCCCTTATTCTCACAGTACTTCCAACGTCTCCAGCGGTTAAAATAGAGGACGAATAGCGGGGGGGAAGGGGAGTTGGACCAGCCTGAGCCCTAGCTAGGGTCATGATCCTCCCTGGCAAAATTTGAATTTTGCGCCCGAAAGATTTATTTTCTAGGAAGAAAAATAGACGGTGAGTATGCAAAGTGCGCCCCTGTAAGAGTTACGTCCCTAGAAACCGTCTGCCTGGCCAGCCCCTAGCTACGACACTGGGACCAGGGAAGATTCGGGGTAACTATGCGAGACGAGACAGTCCAATCTCTCATTACTATGCAGGGATTTTGCGAAACGAGATACAGCTTTGCAGCCGTTTTGCGCGACAAGAAGTCCAATTTTTCATTAGTATGTAGAAATTTTGCGGATTTGTAGCTGTTTTGTGAGACAACACAGACATATATTTCGTCTCACGCCCATCCTTAGAAAAAAGGAAGAGATACTCATGTTCCATATATCTATGGCAACGCAGAATGAGAGGAAGTTCGCGCCTATGGTTTTCACACAGACTCAGTAATTGCCGCTCTCCTAAAAATTAAAAAAAAATCATCAGATATAACCTATTTGGAAATGGCATTTTCTACAATAGGAAACATTTTGCCCCCCCCCCTCTGCCGCCAAAATGTTACATGTTGCCCTTCCACCCCCCGCCCCCTATGTCTTATGCCAGTTTACGCCAGTGGTTCTTACTCTTCCCCTGTAAAATAAAATCCCAGTTGTAAATAGTTGCTGTCATTTCACGTTTTCCTTTCATTTTCACCATGATAGCCCTTTTTTTTCTTTGTTTCCAGTCAGGTAAGATGGTAGCTCGCTACAGGTTTTAGCATCATCCCTATGTTTTACTTCGAAATCAGGTGCTGACATTGAAGAGCGAGCAATTGACTGCTTATCATTCTGTCAGACTACGGTACAAATGGTTCAAAAAGTTCTGGTATATGTAGTGGGACACATTTTTTGGAGCAGGGATAATGCAGACTAAAGATACAGATAAGTTGCTCATCTGTCAGATCGACTGGACAACCTGTTTTAAACCACAGATCCTTAATAAACTGCCGTATGATAAGTAGTAAAAGTTATTTTTACGAGAACTTCAATAAACAAAGCTACCATAATATACTAATGATCGGAACTAAATCGCATAAGGTTTAATTAAGTATAGTTTATGTACCAGGAGCCAACCTCATCTCATTCAATGTTTTTATTTTCGGATTGTTAACAGTGCACGAAATATATGCATGTAAACTTATTATTTCAGTATTTTTTTTACGCAAGCGATATAAAATCCCGCCATTACCAAAAATTATTCAGGTGGCACGAACCCGCGAACCCACTTTATTCTCATCGCGAATCCCCTTGGTTTCCCTAACCACGGGTTGGGAAACGATGAATTAGGTCAATTACCTACAGCGCATCGGCCGAACCTCCGGCACGTCAAAACGCAGACTGAAGACATTGTATCTTCTAATGTGGTGTTGGTTGCCCCATCCCTGTACGACCATCAATATCTGACGACACCGTCCAGAGGAAAAAAAAAAAAAAAATCCTTGATAGTTGACCTTGTTGGTGGTTTATTTTTTCAAACCTTCGTAATGGTTCTGCTCACGTGCACTTCCTTACCTCATACATATGTTTTACCTCCAAGCTCCCAAGACACATTGGTCATTATTTCTTCAGAGCAGCTCTTCAAACAGTCGTAAAAAAGTTAATACCTTAGTGTTTTCATGAAAATAAAACGTTAAGTTTGGAACATCCTGAATTTAATAAATGGATTAATTTGTTCGAAAAATGTCCTCCCCTTCCTCTTTTTTCCCTCAAAATCTAGTTAATACATTGCGAACAGAGGCGCATCCAAAAGTGGAGGATATCTTTCGATCGCTCTTTCCCTGAACGCACTTAAATCAACTATTGACCTCATGTTTAGTTTGTTCGCTCTCATCATTAGAAAGACGCAACGGAGAAGACTCTCCTTCTTTGAACCCAGCGAATGCGCAATCTCGTCGCTGAACTCCAGCTGAGAATTCAAAGACCTATTCAGGAAGCAATAGTGGTCAAAGAAGGAGAGTCTTCTGCGAAACTCCCCTTCCTTGAATCTTTCCTGGATCCGTCAGAGATTGCAAACTCGCCAAAAGTTGTAAGGATGAATTTCTTACCTGGACAGTAGACAATGCTGCCATTGCAGCTGAACCTCTGAATTTCTCCGGCTTCCTTGGCATCACACTCGAGACCTCCGTTCTGAGGGGGTGGATTGTCGCACTTCCTCATTCTAATTCGTTCGCCAGTGCCGCAAGTCACTGAGCATGGTGCCCATTCGGACCATTTTGACCAATGACCATTTACTGCAGATGGATAACCATTTCATCGGGAAGGAAAAAAAAAAGAAATTTATTTCTTCTAATATTTTTGAAGAAAGTTGAAAATTTAATTCATACTGTCTGGTAAATTTGCACCCAAATTGCAAGTCTGTATCAATCAAAGTTGGAAAAATCTGAAATTTTCAACATGCCCGGACGAAAAATTTACATGCACGAAAAAAGAAAGTTTGCCAGAATGAAACTAAAACTAGACGAATTCGCTCCCCATTTCCCAGAGGTTAAAGATCAAACATTAATCAGACAAAATATTTTCAGTTGCAGAGCAGAACTCTTAGCTGTTCTCAGTCTTCTTACTCAGATGAATATGAAACAATATATTTATATGTCCGATCGGGCATGTAGTGCAAGAAAATACATGCCCGATTGCAATTTTTACATACTCCGTGCATGTCGGGCAATAGATTTTTCCAACCTAAGTGTCAATATGCAGAATTCATCATCTTTTTAAAACTACTATTCCTGTAAATTTCACCATTTGTTGCAGTTACTTACAGCTGCAGTAAAAATATGCACAAAAAGAACCTAATATTGTTTCTCATCACCACTGAGCTGCATTAAGGAACTGGGAGATCGATTCTCCCTGAATCGGATAAAAAGCCACCTAGCTAACTCTGCTCCGCCTTGAGGAGGATACTTAAGAAGGAGCATTAAAGTGTTATTTTGATTAGCTAAACGATTCGAAACCAGTTTAAAACTGTCTTTAGGACAATCGATAACTAACAACTGAGTGATAGAAGTAGACAACTAACGCATCCTCGGAATCTTCTTATGCGCCCTTCAATAAATGAACGCAGTAATCACGTTATTTTTCACCTCAAATAGAAATATACTCAAATTAAATGTCTGTAAATAAGATAATTCAGAAAAAAAACTTAGAAAAATGAGTTCAGAGAAATTTTAAGTTTTTGTTCGACTTGTGTAAAAAAAAACTAATTTAAATTACTTGTGAAGTCTGAAACTCTATTTTGTTTTCAATCCATAAATATTTGACCACAGAGTGGTTTAGTATAGTGCAGAGCAACTCTTTGATGCCTCACCATGGCACAGTGGTTATGTCACTGAGAATGGTAGACGGCCGAAGTGTGAAGGTCCCGGGTTCGGGTCCCATCACGCGGCTGTCGATCTGACGGTCTGGGGTTTTGGCAGGCTTTCTCCAGGTATAACGTGCATACGCGTTCGAACATAACCCCTTAGAAAGTCCTCCTACCAAAGCACCCCCCCATCTGCACAGATCGCCCTAGCGTAGCGTTCCCATAATCATACAAACAAAAAAACAGCTCATTGGCATGGTCTAAATATTTCAAATAACGCATATTATGAAATATTTAATGTAAATAATATCGCACACTGTACACACCTTATGGATTAGATTGAACTTTCTGCCAAACACGTTTTGAAACTGAAGAGAACTGTATCCATTGCCATGTCCAAGTAGGTGCCATATACTAAAACATACGATATTGTCTGTCCAGTTCTATCATAAAGCCCGGTGCCCATTACCAAGGCTAATTCATTTATTTTCTATTTCGTGTAGGACATAAATTCTTACCAGGGCATCCAGGAACTTTACACGCTCTGGTTTGTTGATTAGGACCTGGACATATTTTCCCGTCCGGACTTGGTGGAGGGTTGTTGCACAATCTGAATCGGAATTCTAAGCCATCTTCTCCACAGGTTACGGAACATGATGACCACTGTCCCCAAGAGGACCATTTGCCATCCCCTGCAAAATTATTTCTTGGAATAATTCGTTTTTCTCGTATTACTGCAGCACAGTCATGAATGTTAATATGTATTCAGCAGTTTCATACCGTGCTGGCTACAGCAGGCTTTAATGAAAATAATGCGGTCTCAATTTAAACCATTTTAGAACACTTTATGATCCATTAAACTGTCAATTGACGATGAATATAGCTTCAGTATAGTTTAAAAGTAGGATATTATTTTTTCCATTAAAATAAAAAAAGATTTTAATGTAACTAACTTTAATTACTGTCATCTTATTCATATATTTATTACGCGTGTGTTATAAACATACTAGAGATGAAACGGGCTCTGTAATTCACTATTCACCAGAAATTAAATGGCAGAAACAGAACAAGAATAAAATACGAAGATACTTTCTGCCATGTGCCAGCAGAAATGAGTGAATATGTCTCACAGATTAAATAGTCTAAGGTCATTAAATGTTGTGAGACCAGTTTGTTACAAACAAAAAATGGTATCGTTCAATTCATCCCACAGAAAGTACATGAGTTGAAATAGGGTGAGGATGATCTGTCAATCCAGCATGAAATCCAGCTGATGTTTCAGTAAGCAATCCAACATTGGCATGACTGGGTTGGAGAATATTTTAGCCTCCTCTAAACAAATTATACATTTTCTATTGCAAAAAACAGGTGATGAAGTCCCTCTCCCGCCAGTAAAAATGCTTACTCGTCTAAGCCAATGAGTCCAAAGGAATATTATGAAAGTATTCACAAAAGATAAAGGGAGAAAGCTGTCTATACTTGAAGTGCAAGAAAATCCTATATAAAGCAATACAGTTTCAATCATTGGCGTAAAAGTGTGAGAACCCACTCTAGAAAAATTTGATTTTCAACTGAATGAATGAGAGATGAAGCCTCAGATGAAGATATAAAGCCTACCTTTATAATATCCAAAATTCCAATCCATTTTGGGTAACCGTTAAATCTGTTGTTCCACTACCCGCGGTATGGATTTGATTTATTAGGCTCAAGAAAAGCAATACAGGAGAGCACCAATAAGATCAACATAATCGCACATCGGCATCGGTTTGTTAAATTAGTCTCTTAGTGAGAGAATGGTGCATTGAAACTTTGCTCATTATTCATGATATATTTTGTTTATGATGTCTAACAGAACATTCCTTTAAACCTTCCTTAAGGGGTTAGGGGTAGTCAGAATTTTCAAAAAATATTTTTTTTTTTTTTTTTTTTTTTTTTTGCATTTTCTTAAAATATAGTATCTTAAAAATATTCTCTGAAAGTTTGAAGTGAATCCGACAAATATCTTTCGAGTTATTTAGCGAAGAATAAAAGGCTCTCGAGCGGTCTAATATTTCCGAGAACAATTAGCTAGCGGCATAATTCTCCCTTACCTCCTGAAGTTTTAAAAGCAATCAAGCCTATTTATGAAGATCTTAGTAATGAAAATTTACTTTCAAGGTGTGTAGGTGGATTTAATCAAAATAATAATGAGAGCTTCAACCAACTAGTGTGGAAAATATGCCCAAAAACTATCAATACTAGTTTTACCATTGTTCAAATTGCTGCATACGTAGCTATGAGTATATTTAATGAAGGGACAAAGTCATTATTAGTAATAATGAACACACTGGGACTTAGTTGTGGGCCTATTTCGCATCGGTATACTGAAAAAACCGATAGTGCACGTGTAAAAGTAGCTGATCAGCGCGCTAACGACAACACTCGCGAAGGTAGAATGCGACGTAGACAACAACAAATTGATGTTTTAGAAAGTTCTACAACGGCTGAAGAACTCTTATATTGTCCAGGAATAGATGACTTAGTGTAAGTATTGAAATTATTCGTATAGACCGTAGACCGCCATTTTGTTAATTTTGAAAAAAATAAAAAAAGCTTCGATCAGGCACAAGATTATCTATCCATAAAAATAATCTTTTTTGTTTCATTGATTTTAGATGAATCTCCAAGGAGCTGTAATGGTCACTGCAAGGACCCATTATTAAAACCTGTGCAACTTAGACCGCCATAACTTGTAAAATAATTATTATTTTTTTTTTAATTTAAGTGAAGTAATGTTAAAGTATGATGAAATGATACTATGTTTTTACTTATGTTAAATAAACTTAATTACTAGTAAAAAAATTAATAAAAAATGGCATTTTTTCACGCCTCTGACTACCCCTAACCCCTTAATACTGTCATTCCTCAATCGAATACTAAAAAGTGTGAACTTTCAGATAGATTTATTTTTTTATCTCTTTAAGAACGATTAAAGTTCCTGATAGCAGACGGTTACTTTTAATAAATTATTTTGTAAATAAATTATTACCATAATATCAAGTGCATTATTAGCATTAAAAGCCGCCCAATATCTTGCTGTTATTTATACTAGTACAGTGTTGGCCAAATTATTGGACTGATTTCAACGAAGATCATGCTACTTTGTTTTAACAGTATTCCCATTAAATTTATTTATGATAGGGTTGCTACAAATTTTGGGTGGCCATGCCAAGTACTGGTATTGCAAACTAGCAGTCCCGCACGGCGTTGCCCGTGAACCCCTTAAATTATGCGATTTACAAAATCTGACATGTAAACTGCAACTCCAGATTAGTACTCTAGGCCGCAATTGTATAACAGAATGTGCAGATAATGGTTCCAGAGTTTCAGGTACGTACTTACAAACGCACCACTAAAGACAACTCACTGCCGTGGCCGTCACATATTTCCCCCAGAAATATCGTGTAATTTGCATAAAAATTGCTGGAGTTATTAAATATTTCATCCAATTAAGCAAATTATCTTGTAAAATCCACAATTTTCGATTTAAATTTCTTAAAATTAGGAAATGTTAGGTCATTAAACGTATTAAATACCATAAAAAGTACCATAAAAAATTTCATGAAAAGGTCCCATTAGGAAAAACGCGCCAAATGACAGAAAAATTGTCAAACTTGGCGAGTTTTGGCGAAATATCGCCAAAATTGGCGCCAAAAATAAATCCCCAAAAATTAGGTTTTCGAAGACCTACGACCCATAGAACCCGAGATTTCCAGAACATTCCATATTGATGCAACAAAAAGCAAAATTTAACGCGTAGAATACGAATTTTAAACTGTTTTAAACCCCAGAACAGCGGGTTGCTCCCAAAATTCGTAACACAGGGTAAGAAAATCACCGTTTTAGAACAGTTTTTAATTAATAATTAAAAAAGTAATTAAAATTTTAAAATTCTGATTCTCAGGTGCACATTATCGGCATTCATGGGCTTATATATTCAAATTTTCAGAGTTCTGTGTGCAGTAGATTTGTCTGGAGACCGCACACATACAGACAGACAGATTTACAAACATTCATTTTTATTATTATAGACTATATGAAAAGATATAATTGGTGTCATTTCCATTCATAAAATGATTATAAAAGTAACTTTATAGGGTGATAATGATTTGTACAAATTCCGACATAAATATTTCTTAATTACATCAGCTGTGAGGGCTTTCTTAAATTAGTGCTCAGTGAGCTGCCGTGTTCTCTTCATGAGCTCCACGGTTCCGCTAATGGATACTTTTCCATTTTAATAACACCCATTAGCGGAACTTTGATTAAATACAATGAAACATGTTTTTAATAATCTGACACTTACCTAGTACTGAAAAGGACGCGATTCAACTTCTCCAAGAAAAGGGAATGTTGCACAATAAAAGATTTTATTCAAATATTCAGACAGAAGATTAAAAGATACTGGTTTGATCATCTAACTGTCAATCACCGATTTAATTTAATAGACCCAGTTACAATCATTAGAGTGAGTGTGGGGCAGCACAAAACCGCGGTATAAACGCCAACGTGGCACTGCACGTATAGGTCACCATCTAGAATCCTATTTATTAGAATTTATGTGGCAAAAGCTAATCTCTCCCCCAAAATTATTTTTTTAAATGCTGATAGACCTTGTAAATTTCCTGCTTTTAACCCTTTAACGCGCAGTGTTCCCGCTCTGGGAACACCAAACTCTGACGTCTAGCCAATCACGAAAAATAGATTTGATTTCTAGAAAAATAGTTGCGGGTGACATAGCTCCACGATAATCCTTTACTTTTTAGCACGTCATTTCCCATAAAAAAATTGCCACGATTATTTTTAACAGCACTGACATCTGCTGTGCTGAAAAATGGAAGAATGCGAGAACAGCTGGATAGATTGCCCAATGCTGAAAAAAGGGCAGCCGTTGCCATCGCTCGACTTAAATACCAGCAGCTGCGTCAGACGCCGCCAGCTGCGTCAAAAAAGGGTCTCTAGATCTGTGGCACGCGATGAACGTTTCGATCGTCCGCCATCTTGCTGGTAGTTAAGTCGAGCGATGGCAACAACTGCCCTTTTTTCAGCATTGGGAAAGGGTTGCGCCTCAAAGGGTTAATGTAGATTTGCATTTCACCTATTTCCCTGCTCATGTACAGCAGTGTAGCTGGGTGCTTTTGCGTCCCTGGCAGAACAGTCCGAATTGCGACCCCCCTCCCTCCCTTGCACCTTGAACAATAATAATTCTTCAACCCCCATAATAACCCCTAAATAGAGTTTTGCCAGCATAAAATAGCAAAACTCTATTTAAACCTCCTGTGATCCGGCTGATTTTGCGCCCCCGCTTGCGGCCCGCCACACTCTAACTACGGCCCTGCGCATATATATATATATATATTAGGGTGGATCGAAAAAAACTTTTTTTCGAAATCTTTATCTCCTGAGGTGTCAAAAGTTGTATATTGATATGAATAAGTCGTGTGTAAAATTTGAATGTTCTACGACAACGTCTTGGGGTTGCGCATCGACCTTGCAATTTAGAAATTTTTGAAAAATATGACTTTTTTTTTTTAAATCGACCAAAAAAATTATTTTCCGAATTATTAGGCTTCCGAAGTTTTGGTAGTTGAATATTGTTATGAATAACACGTATGCAAAATCCGGAGGGGCTACGACAATTTCTAGGGATTGCACATCGAGGTTGAAATCTATAAATATCTGAAAATTATGTGTTTGTTGAAAAATTTATGTAGAAAGCAAACTTTATTTGTTAAAAATAATTTGGTCCTTTTATATGTTAAAAAATGTTCAGATACGCTCAGGAAATCACAAAAAATGGCTTTACGAATAGTTTGATAAAATGCACGTTATGCTGTCGTTTTGTCTTGGGCACAGTATTCAAACTGTGTTCTAGACAACTAGCGCTGGTTCGCTTGCCGAGTGATGGCGATGCACATGCGTTCGGTTAAACCAGGTACGAGATATTCTGTTGTTACAGGCATTTAATTTAACGTTTCAGATAGATGGTGCTTTCAGTTTACTCTCAAAAAAGCTAAAAGGTGGCTGCCTTGCACTGCTACGATTCTGAATAGAGTGAAACTGTCTGCAATAAGACACGGAACAAAATCGGTGTTCTTAGAAGAGCTGGGAATATCGAAAGAATTACTTTGTACCAAGTTACCAAACCGAGAAGACATACTCGTACTTCTATATTACTCTTTTGTACTTAAGAATAAAAATTTCTGAATAAAGGGCAGGATCCCCCGGAAGGAAAAGTAACCTTAGTTCTGGCGATCAAAGTACAGGAAATTTGGATCAAGGCCAGTATCCTTACTGTGTCAATCCAAGGAATTCAAGCGATAGTTAGAAAAGGTCATGATCAAGTTCAGCAGCTAAATAAATCGTATGTTAGAGAGGGACATAAGGAATTGCTTATGAAGAAAGTGGGAAAAACTCTCCCGTACCGAGCTATTGAATATCGCACTTGCAAATGCACTGACTTTTCCCGGAACACGTGTTGCTCAGAGCCTCACATACCTCACACAGTACGGAATTCATTAGCCGACCAGAGGGGAATTAGATTTGTGACAATGAATGGAATTGTAAACAAGAGAAGTTTATGGAAAATGAGAGAAAATTTGAAAGGTTGGAAAGAGAAATTTCGAGATTGGTGGAGAAAAAGGTGAAAGATCCAATATCCAGTGTATGTCTCCAAACTTTAGTCATTGATTTGGAAAGCGAAAATAAGGAAAGGGAAGTACGAAAGACTGAATTAAACGCTGAATGCCTATCTATCGCCAATTTGGGAGATGCGTTCACAAATGACCAAGTTAGAATAAAAATCTCAGTGCTTTCACAAGTCTGCGACACAAAGCTATTACGAACTGGGCAGCAAAAACTCTGGTATCAACTTTATTTCACAACCTAGAAAGCGGAATGAATGCAGATGGAGAGAAACCTTCTCAACTGATTCTAAACCCATATAAAGTTTGAGGAAGGCTGAAATTACTCGCAGTGAAAGAAACGGAAGAAGGCTTTAAAATTTTCTTTGGATTGTGTTTTGATAGCAGGTAGAACAAAACCAGATACATAGAAAAATTTGTTGACGGCAATTTACACCCAAGTGTTTGTCACAAAGAACATATCTCGCTGATAATGGAACCTGGTTAAACATACTTTGGCCATGTGTCACTATCTGATTTTAAGAATTTCACTGGAAATTTGGAAGAGTTTAACCCGAAATCCATTGATAGGGATGGACGCGAGACGCGAGAATTCTCGCACTGTCTCGCGTTCTCGCATTGTCTCGCGAGACGAGAAAGAAAATATTTTGCGGGACGAGACGCGAGACGAGACAGAGTCTTGTCTCGCGCGAGATTTCTCGCGAGAATTCTCGCATTTTTTTCCGTCTCTCATAAATACGATCTGAAAAGCGACAATTTGCCCGAAGCCTCTATCGTTTAACTTGCGTCTCCTTCGTTTTCGGTCCTGGTATACTATCAGCACTCTACAATACGCACAAACACGTAACATTTAAAATTAGAACAGACGAGAGATATACAAAACACACAAAGGAGAGGATAAAGAAAGAGGCGGAAAAAAAAAGAAAACAGAGAAGAGTTGAAAGAAAAATAATAAGTAAATAGGAAAGGCGGTACGGTATGTTCAAATCTGACCACTTTTAGACGGGGCCCGGGGCATTAAGTTTGGGGCCCCCATTACTATCCCCTTTTTTACGCATTAAGCCCCTTTACTGAGCCCCCCTTTTTTAAGCATTTTAACCCAGTTTTGACCGCTGTTGTACTCGAAAATTGCATTTCAGTTAACTGTAGTTTTTGTACTTTAATCAGATCGTATTTATCACCCCAAAACAATATCTCTAACTTGATCTAGTGATAGACAATTAGGTAATACCTATATTATAGAGGAAATTCAGTTTTTTCCCCACAATTACTATTTCAGTACATATGAATTTATAATTTAGATAATCGGGATATATATATGGGCCCCCTTTTTCTTCAGGGGCACCGGACTACCGCCCCCCCCTTGCCCCTGTGATAATCCGGTTTCGGGTATATCAGAGAGAGATTAGAAGTAGAGCAACTTGCATTCGCATTGATGCTTAGTCTGAGTAGGTTGAAATATGGTTGAATATCCTTGGTTGAAATATCTTTGTACCGATATTATCCTCATACTTTCCAGCACGTTGCGGCGTGCGTAGGGGGGGGGGGGCGCCCACCCTGGTGACAACTTTCTAGGGGCGGTTAAATCCCTATCGTTGGCCTATTTTAAAGTGATTAAAATGACATTTTTTATTCTTATATATTAATATCGGACGGAAAGAAATGCAAGCAATTTTTTTAAAAACTATTTCTCTTTTCGTTTATATTATCATGTTTTCCCTTCCTCCGGCTTGCAAAACTTCTATAAATTTTTTTCCTCCCCATCATTTTATCTTGCAGTTAGATTCCTATTCTAAAATTATCTTCGCCTGTTAGACGTCTTTTCATTTTTTTTAAAAATCCACACTGGATATACATTAGGGGGATTATGGTTTAATTTTTCTGTAAACAGGGCGACCATAACGACTGTAGTACTATCGCTAAAAATTATTGTGGAAAAGTACAAACGGATAGTCGTCAACAAATTAACTGTTCAGTAATTTAAAATATAAACAAAAAATAAGACGTCTATTAACCAACTGAGATACTATAATGAAATCTAAAAATGCACACACGGTAATGTTATTGGAAATATTAGGCAAATAATTATAATTATCGTTAATATAATCTTGTTTTCATTAATATAAAAATTACACATATTTTAGAGACTTGAAATTGACGTTAAAGTAAATAGAAGAGATTTAATAAAGACGTACTATATCCGCTTTATTCGTAATATTGCTATTAGGTGTACCGGGAAATAATGTCATTTACAGTAAATTCAAA
Organism: Cheiracanthium punctorium; assembly: GCA_038373885.1. Classification (NCBI taxonomy): domain Eukaryota; kingdom Metazoa; phylum Arthropoda; class Arachnida; order Araneae; family Cheiracanthiidae; genus Cheiracanthium; species Cheiracanthium punctorium. The sequence continues at coordinate 308,151 of JAWZYV010011777.1, forward strand.
CAAATAAGTTCTTAATTACCACAAAGCTCTGCCTAAACATAGGATTTGTATTTTTTATATTTCAACGTAAGATACGGATTTTTTTTTTTTTTTTTTTTTTTTTTTTTTGAGAGAGAGAGAGTTGTCATCGATCCTTTTTAGAGAACTAATTTCAGAATGAAAATAAATTTATTTTTAGGTATTCGCGGGCGCTGTATTTTACATCAAGAATTTTATCGATATTTATTTTTTTTTAGAGAGGAGGAATGTGTGAAAAGAACGTTCTGGTTGCTTACCCCCCCCCTCCCTCCCTTCCCTTCCACAAGTTACGAATATGGATATTATATTATATATACATATGTATAGATATGCTGGACTTCCATGTGCTTTCTATCACTCCAGATTGGTATGTCGATTTTTCAGCGCTTTTTCAATTATTTTGATATCGTATTGTTTTCCTTTTTTCCTTATTTATAGTACGATAGAGCCTAAAACGTGTGGAGTGAATATCTCTTTTGATATGCCACACAACCGAAATCCTACTATTTTGTTTGTCTTTAATTATAATCTACTGGTTATGGCTCCTGACGATGGTGCCAGTGGTTATAATTCCCGTTCCATTCTCATTTGGCTCAGCATCTATTTTTTTTTTTTTTTTCCCACTTGTGGTTTGTAATTCTTGCTTCTGCTGTTATATATTTTTTCATGCGGGGTATGTCATATTTGCAGAATATTTTGTGTTTTACTTATTAGTTATATATATACAGGGTGATTCTCTACTAGACTGCCGAACTTGGAGGGGTTACTGTATTTTCAGACAAAATGATGCGTCTTGTGGGATAAATTTTAGAAATGATCGTAATATGGAAATTTGACAACGTGAAAAAAAACTGGACATTTTTGTCGTTTTCTGAACACTTGTATATCCGAAAAGGTGTGGGGAAAAAACGTCCATAATTTTTACTAAATATTGGACATTATTCGTTTTGTAATATACACGAGAAAGGTAATTGGATCTTATGTCCAAATTCTTTTTGTTTTGGGGTAAAAGGGTGAACTTTCAGTTCAGTAAGTCTGAGAGTGAAAAACCTCTTAGAAAAGCTATTGTTGTTAGGTTTTCCTAAGCATATAACATATGAACCATAGCACTAGCGTCGGGGGGGGGGCACAAGGAGTCACGTGTCCCTCCTACCGTGCCTCCCCCAACTTGCGTCTCAAAAAATTTTTTAAATAAACATTTGTTTGAAAATTTGAAAAACTTTCGTTTCCTGCTCTTATATTCGATATGTGCCCTCCCCCCCTCCCTCAAAGCTTTCCTGTACCCCTCCAAAATTTCAGTAGGTCAGGACGCAATGATAAGCCTTCCTCAGGAAGCTATTGTTATTAGGTTTTCCTAAGCGTATAATACAAATGAGCCACAGGTTTTGCGTTGGGGAGGACGCAGGGGGGAGGGGGGGGGCACGTATCCCCCTTTGCCCCAACTTCCTCTCAAAATCTTTTAAAGAAACTTCCCTTTTCTGCTCTTAAATTCAATAGGTGACACCTCAAATCTTTCATGTGCCCCTCCAAATTTCTGTTGGTCTGGAAACAATGATAAGCCTTCCTTAGGAAGCTACTGTTACTAGGTTAGGTATTGTTTTAAGCGTAAAATACATATGAACCATAGACGTAGTGTCGGGGGGGGGGGTACAAAGGGGGCACGTGACCCCCAGATAGAATAAACAAAAAAGTTACTTTATGGTATCGAATAAAATTTTCAGAACATTAAATGTAAATACATACCAAATTTTACTTTATATACAGCCCTCTTACAAAAATTCCCAATAAGTAAAATGCGCCCCCATACATTAATGAGGCGATGTACAATCGCCTCATTAGTGTATGGCTCGCCGACACTACGTCGATGTTTCAGCCTTTCTCATAAAAACGCTTGCTATATACTATGCGGGCTATGTATATATTTGCTTCTTTTAAGTAACAGTAGTAATGTTTAAATTGAATATTTTCAAAATTAAAAAAATATATGTAAATTTATAATTATATATCATTCATTATTCTAATAATTATTATTTAAAACCGAAGAACAAGCAAGATAAATTACCATGAATCAGAATAAACCCTTGCACTTAGAAAAAGAAAATCAGTAATCAAAAGCGATATTTTATTAAGACTGAAGGTCAGAGTAATTATGGCGAACGTGCATGTTAAATGTATGGGTCATATATTCTGTTTTTGGGTTGTTTGGTAGGTGAGAGATAGTACTTAAGATTTTCGAAACTGCTTCAGCTTGTTGCTAAATGACTAGTTCTGGTCCTTTTCCTAAGAATCCAAACTAATTAAACGATCAATTTATTAAATTAATAATTAAGTGATTCAATTATTTCTTTATTTTATTATTTTCAATTGAAGGTCCACAATTTATGCATAAAAAAGAGCAAATTTTGTGTGTGTGTTCTATGGCAAGCCTACACGAAGGGCATCTGCCCCATGCGCCTACGTTGAGGGGGGGGAGTTGTGCCTTGGGTGGAGGACAAGGACAAATTCTTCTTGTGCAAGGCTGTCAATTTAACTAAATGCATTTGTACAGTAAAAGATCATGTATTACGCGTGTGAATATTTTATACTGTGAGAAATTCTGTTGTACTTTGATTTAAAAAGGTAAATAATAGCTCCACCCCGCCCCTCTTTCTTTCTTTCTTTTTTTGAAAGGAAGGAAGAGTTTTTAAATATTTGAAATCCTGTGCATTTTTATAAAGTCTCACCTTTAAAAAAGCAGAAAACCTACCCCGAAAAAAAAATGTGTGGGAACCCATGGTGACATTATTTTATACATAACTATTCGCAAATATCAGATTACCTTTTAAATTTAAGTCAAAGGCACATGGCTATATCTCTCATTTAATGAATATTTTGATACTATTTTAGTTTACTTTTTTGTACTGTCGTTTATACACTTCATTACTATTTAGATGTCACATAAAACTAGGAAACAAAAATGATTTAAATATTTTAGTGAAAAAAAAATCAACTGATTACGATTTCAAATTTTATTAAAATTTAAATAACTCTCTTGAAATCAATTAAGTTTCTATTAAGTTTCTATTAATTTCAAATAATTTAGAATATTTTGTTTAAGAAAATCTCAATAAAAGGATTGTATCTTTTCTAAACAGAATAATTGGTATAAAAACTAATTTTTAGAAAGTCTGATAAAATATATTTATTATACCATAACTCTGAAATGTTTTTGCAGGATATAATATAATCTTAAATGTAAAATGTGTGTAGATGTATTTTGTGAGTTTGTTTGTTGAACAAGTCTTCCGATCTCAAAATACCCTCAAACTATCTCTGACCGTGCTTTGTCCAAGGATTCTCCCCGTCTAATTCGTGGAATCGGAAAAGAATCGCTTTTTTCCGCCCACCGGAAGGAACTTACTGACCTGGCTCCTGTACTCCAAAGCAAAAGAATTTGGGGGCAAGTCTACATTTGATTGAATACCATTCTCATATTTAATACAAAGCGAAATAAGTTTATGTACAGTATTTAAATAAAAATTATTGATCTGAGAGAGGGGGGGGGGGATTCTTTTTTTCTGGTAAGCGTTTTTTCAGGTTGGCGTTTTTTTCCGTTCGCGTTTTCTCCTACATTTTAATTCCCATTCACACAGACGTCTACTTCATAGTGATTGATTGGGCTTCAGAATTTCCAATATTTTCCGAAGGGGGTTGAGCACCCTCAATAGTTTCATCCTAGAATGACAAAAGTCTCTTATTAATGGCCAATGAAAATATTTTAATGAAAATAAATCCAACCAAATCTCTGTAATCGATGAGACAATCTCCCCTCACTGGAACACGTTAGGAAATAAAAATCTGTGAACTTGTTAGGAAGTGTAATCCACCATTAAACCCGGTTTAATTTGTTCACTCCCCTCACATTACCAAAAAAGCGCAGTGGACTCTCCTTATATGACCAGTGTTGTTTCTCATCTTGCATCTTTGAATGCTCCCTGAGACCCAGTGCTGTACTTGCGCAAGCGCTCCAGCAGACCATTCAAGCGTAGCATTCAAGGACTCATTCGAGAAAACAGCACTGCTTGCTCACAGAAGAAACAGGACTGCTCACACTGTCTCTTTTTGATGATAAGAATGAACAGGTTAAACCTGGGTTCCCGGTTAAAAATGAAAACCCTCTCTCATACACTAAACGGAGGGGCTATAAGTATGCTTCGGTATACTTATCCCCCCCCCCTTGAAAGATTTCTGAATACACTATTCCGTATTGCGGCTATTTAATTTAATCAAAATTTTATTTGCGCAACTGTCCTAAGTTGTGAATAATTTCTAACAAAATTCAAAGCTTTATACATGGGCGCCGCCAGAATATTTCCCAGGGGGGGGGCAAAGACTACTTAAAAGTATGGTTACCATGTTGAAAAGAACAAAACAGCAAGGGAAAAACTGCATACAAAAATCTAGGGGGGGGGGGGTTATACGCTTCTCGTTTATACGATTTTTTCATTTATACGTGTCCCGCAGTGGTCTGGGCGCTAAACTCTGTTTCCATAAGAACACGGCAAGTGAAGCAGCATCCGGCTTGGCCGGTGCTTGGGAGGGTCAACTCCATCTCGGCTCGACTGCTGTGGGACCGTGTGCGCTAATGGGAGCGAGTGCACGTAAAATCCGTCGTGGCTCCAATGTCCTTCAAGTTGTTAAACGATACCCTTGGGGATGCCTATTTCAGGGGATTGGTCCCTCCTCTGGAATGGGTTCAAAATGAGGGGACCCCAGCTAAAGTCGGATTTCCTCCCACTTAGGCTCATTAAATTGAAAGCCGCCCCTTCCGCTCATCGCCTATCTATATGGGGATCTGGTACCGCGCCACGGTTGCCAGAGTGCATCAGCAACAACATTTATACGCCGCTTTCATAAAGTCCCGATTCATTCCTATTTATTTAAGCAAAAATGCTTCGTTTATACGACGCCGATATCTGTTATACGTCGTTTTAAACGTCAACACTTTTCTGTCTCAGCAGCTATTTTCCTGTTTAGACAGACACTTTTGTTATATAGGTCAAATAAAGGATGTATGGAGGGTTGTACCTTTAGTAACCTTCTTTTAAAGGCGCAGTTCACAATATTGAAGAGTTTAGAATTACTTTGCTTGTCAGAACACGAAGGAAAAAGCATTTCATTAACTTCATTAACAGTCTGTAATGTTTTTATTAATAAGCAAAGACATCACATCAGGTGACTAAATGATTTATTAAATTCAAGTTCTGTAACAAAAAACTCCTCATAATTGTTATTCATTCTATATTACATTAATACTAATTATATGCGGTATGTAAAGATATAGTACTATAAATGTACAATTTGTTTCACATTTGAGATTTTTTTAAATCTAGCAATTGTTTCTATTGTAAAAACTAATATGAATAATTTACAATTACATAAATTTGAATTAGTATTGTTAAACCGGTAATAATCAAAGTTTTTTATTAATGTTTCATGTTTGACTTATACGTCGTTTCAGTTCGGTTCCTTGAAAAACCTATATACGGTGCTCTACTATAATTTCACAAGCAAATGAAACAACTATCCACCATACATATATTTACGCAGTTTCTGGAATACATAAATAAAAATAAATACTATATTTTCGGTGTGACATTATATATGCTTATTAAGTTTGAATTTCTTTTACTTCAAATTCCCATACGTACTAATATGGTTACCAGTGGCGTAGCCAGAAATTTTTCATGGGGGGGGGGAGGGTTACGACTACTGCAACTCACATATATGTATACGTGTGTGTGATAAGGGAGTGAGGAATATACATTTTGTAGGGCAAAAAATTCCTCATGGGGGGGTGACCCCTATGAACCCCTTCGCTATGCCCTTGACAGTTACTAATATATGTACTAATGTGGCTATATGTAACTAATTGTTATTATTTATATTAATTTCCAATAAAATAGTATTAATAAGCTAGTAAAAATATGGTAATAAAATCGCAGTCCTTAATTTTACGAGACTCGCGAGACGTCTCGCGTCTCGCGCGAGACGAGACATGCAATTTCTCTGCGAGACGCGAGACGAGACAAAGTGTTTGCGAGACGAGACGAGACGCGAGACGAGACAGAGGTTTACCACTGCGAGACGAGACGAGACAGCCCCGATTCTCGTCTCGCGCGTCTCGCGTCCATCCCTATCCATTGATCTTGGGACCCTCACATGCATTGGCGGTGGTGCGTGGCGAATCATCAAATTCTGGAAAGAACAAAGGCGTCATCCGAAATCTAGAAACGCAGTTCTCTAATCTAACTAAATCTCCCCAACGTTGTATTTGCCAACTTCACACCGTATCAAACAGCCACTCCGAAATTTGCTGTCTACCCATCTATCAGATGGCGGTTTATTACGATCTAGATTATTACACTAGACCAGTGGCGGATCCACGGGGGGGGGGGCTCTGGGGGATCGAGCCCTCCCTCCCCCCCCAGAGCTAGAAATACAGTATGGATTAGGGAAGTTAAAAAAAAAATTTTAATTTTCACATGAATTGAAATTTAAAAAGTAGCACTGTATATACAGTTGATTCTCTGTTAAACGACGATCTCTTTCCAAAGACGATATTTCAAAGTCCCAGCAACTCCAAAGTAAAAAATTTATATTCAAAGACGACGTCGTTTCTGTTTAACAACGATTTGTTTTTCATCTTACGCTACAGGAACAGGGGGAAAATTTTTTAAGAGTGGGAAAAAATTGTCGAGGAATGTCAAAGTGCAATTCGCAAGACAATCTCAACTACCTGAGTGTATTCTCAAAGGTATTTTAGAAGCAAAGAGAAAATTCTTGAAGCAGCACAAAAATTTAGTTCGGGATCCAAATCCAAACGGCCGAAAAGTCAATGTTGCCGATTGGAAGAGTTTGCCAAGGCACTTCTGCATGCAAATGGTTGCATGAAGCAAGAGCATCCAACATTCTAATTTCTGGGCCCCACCATGGCCACGTGGATAAGACACTCGACATGATAGACCGCTGAAGTGTGAAAGGTTCCGCTTTTGGGCCTACCGCGCGGCTGTCGATCTAACGGTCTGGAATTTTGGTCGGTTTTCTCCAGATTTAACTTGAATACGCGTTAGAACCTCTGAAAAAATCCCCCGACCAAGACAACCGCCCCAGAATGCAGATGCCTCTAGTATAGGCTTGCCACATAACATTACATAACTCCAATTTCTGAAGGCCCGGCGAGTGGCTGAGCGCATAGTGCTCGCAACTGGGAGAAGAAAAGTGCCTGGTTCAAACTCTGGTCGCTTCCGTCAATCTAGCCGTTCGGAGTCTTACGCAGTTTTCTCCGAAACTTCTCATAAATACGGATTAAGACCCTTATTAAAACCCCCACGCAGGGCAGGCACCCCGTTCTGGTCCTAGATGCCTCATGTAGATAATTGTACGTATTACCAAAATAAAATAAAATCAAGCAATTACTGCAGTGCTGTTATTCTGGCAGAAAAATTTGGAAAGCAAAATTTTCAGGCCTCGGCTGGTTAGCTAGAAAAATTCATAAAATGGAAGCTGACGCATTTCACATTTGAGAAAATCTGGAAGAAAGAATAACGTGAAGACGAAAAATGAAACAACTGACTCATTTTGATTTTCTTGAAACCTAATTTTATTGTATTGCTTGTTTTTACTACCTTTTTTTCAGGTAACTTAAAATAACTTTTTGTGGATAATAAAATAATATAATGATAATAAAAGTAACATCTTTAAACACGTCAATATATCAAGAAAAATATTCACAGTCCTAAGAATGTAAAGTGTAAAGGGTAGGTGTTGGTGCTGTGGGATTATGGCCAATTATCTGCACATGGAATCTAAACCGATGGGTAGAGTGCACTCCGTGGGAGTCTTTCTAAGGCGTCCTAACCCTTATTTACTCTAAGTTTCGGAGGAAAACACGGAAAATTCCCAACAGTTAGGTCGGCGGACACGAACTGGTTTTGAACCAGGCACCTTCGAGAGAGTAAAGGGAAATGTTATTCTTTTACAAATTCTATTTATGGAAGATCTCTGTTCAAGGACGATTTTTCACATTTTCACGGTTCCTTGAAAGTCGTTAAACAGAGAACCAGCTATATATATATATATATATATATATATATATATATATATATATAACACATAAAATTAAACAGCCTCTCAAAATTCAAAATATGTATTTGCTTGCTTCAAAATTCTTCAGGGCGTAGTGACTTTTGTTTTAAACAAAGGATTTGTATCAGGATCTAAATCTAATTTAAACGCAAATAATATATCTCCCCTCTTTCCCACGTTATGCTGTCGCCACACCTCACAAGAATTTCCAAAGGCTAGCAGACCCGGGCAGTTTAACAACCAATAATTGCATCTCTTTTGGAACATGTGATACTGTATAGAACACGTGATCCGAGGTTATATAATTTGAAACGCAGCTCGGAGCTGAGATTTTTCGTGACTTCACTTGCCATGTAAAACTATGTGAAACTAAATAAAAATATGTCTTCGTAAACTCGCAAGATCTTCTTTTGCTTGGCCCGACTACGAGTACTAGCAGCGGGTGGCCGGGGCTATGCCGAGACCCGAGCCTTCTCGCCTCTCCTGAACCTGACGACGATGTTATGATCTTATGCCGCGCCAACCATTACATCCCCGTTTTCTTTTATATATATATATATATATATATATATATATATATATATACATACATACATATACCAAGAATATTTACACCAATACTTATTGAATGAAACCTTATGGACTAAACATAATTTCTCTATTTACAAAAATGATAGAGCTTTTATTTTTAAACAGAAGGGCAAATTTTATTGACTCTTTTTGGCCACAGTGGAACCTGTCTAATGGGACTACCCTAGGTAAGAACAAAACTGGCCACCTTATAAAGACGGTCACCTTACAAAGGTGGTAAAGTGTGATGGTTGTAAAGCGAAATTGCATTAAAGTTGTCACTAAAGACAGACGATCTCTTTACCAAGGTGGTTACTTTAGCAGGTTCCACCGTATTTGAAGGGACGACGGCACACTGATACGGGGGGGAAATAATCCGTTGCTCTCTACATTTTATAGGGGACAGAGTTTGCTGTTTAGTGCAGAAATCTTTTATCGGTAAACCCCGATTTGCCATTAAAAAGTCGTAAAATTCGCGACGAGAATGCCCTCTTGCCCACTGCAGTCGCGTTAGACGCAGTGGCAATCAGCATCGGCCTTAAGTGATGCTGAAGCATGAACGAACAATCCAACCCTCCGCAATTCGTACAGCTTTCATTCTTTAAACTGCTTTCATAAATTGTCCACACCACCCAGACGTATGGGTACAAATCCTCATTATAAAAGTAAAACATATTCTAAAATATTAGACAAAGCGAATACCTGGCAATGTATAGCTGGTCTGGTTTTAAAAAAGAAATCTCAAATTGTAAATAGCCGATAATAGTGATAATAGTTGTAAATAACAATTGAGGTTGGTTTACTACACTCCTCACAGAAAAGGATGGGAACTACTTAATCTGGAAAACTTAATGCCATCCTAAAATGCGAAAATGTATGCTGTGAACACTGTATATTGCATGGTGGCTGTGAAATGGGTTCAATAATGCATTCAGCAATTATATTCTGTACACATTAAAATGTTAATGGGTAGGGCCCGCGAACAACAACATGAATAAAGGTCGTTGCTGATTAGCCACGTCTTAGCGTCACAACAGGGGTTAAGGCGACATTTTTCTGGCGAAATTTACGACTTTTAATGACCATTCCGGATCTACCAACAACAGATTAATGTGTTAAACGGAAAACCCTGTCCCCCCACACAATGGAGAAAGCAACGGAACATATTTTTCCCGTATCAGTTCCGTCATCCATTGAAACACATAAAACACGTGGCTTATGAGCATCGGCCTTAACTTGATCGGTATAGGGCGCACGATATCTCTGCCTCCCCCCCCCCTTTCCGAGTTTTCTTTCGACGGCTTTGCAGCAGACAAAATACTTATTTAGTTGTGATATACCATGTCTAATTATACATTGGGAGAAAAAGTATTGGGAAATCAATGTATCATCCTAATGAAAAGCGCCCCCCCCCCCAGATAGTTTCTCTGGATCCGCCCCTGCACTAGACATAACATGCCACAGTTTGATTAGAAGTCGGGCTTTACATTACTCATTAAAACGCATGCTGCAATAATTGGATGCTTGGGCTGGCACGGGCAGGACTCTGATCGCAGGCAAATCAACGAGGTGGGCATCTTCGGTAATGTAGCTACGACTCTGGTTGTACTAGAGAAGAGCTGAAAACGTGACTAACTATTTTTCAACGGGACTAATTCATTAAAAATATAATTTTTGCTTTCTACACGTTTTTGTCAAAAAACGCATATTTTTCAGATATTTATAGATTTCAAGCTCTTTGTGCAACTGGTAGAAATTGTCACAGCCCCTTCAGATTTTGCATACCTCTTATTAATAAAAATATACAACTTCTAAAACCTCGTTAGCTTAATAATTCGGAAAAGAAATTTTTTGGTCGATTTTTTTTAAAAAGTCATATTTTTCAAAAAAAATTTTAATTTCAAGCTCGATGCGCAACCCCAAGACGTTGTCGTAGGACATTCAAATTTTACATACGTCTAATTTATATCAATTTACAACTTTTGAAACCTCAGGAAATAAAGATTTCGAAAAAAAAAATTTTCGATCCACCCTAATATATATACACTGCTGGCCATCGTAAATGCAACACCCTGAAGGAAGCATGCAAATAATATGAAATTTACAACATGCATTAGCTGAGGTGAGATATGCAAATGATTAGAATTTCAGCGCAGACGCACATCAAGCGCGCCTGTGGCGCCACCTCAAAGCGCTATTTAAGGCTTGGAGATTTCGACGGTTTCAAGTACAGCAATTGTGTTTTTCTTGCTTTTTTTTCAAAAAAAACGATAAATTATGCCTCGTAGGAAACAACGATCATCTTTTGATCAAGTATCCGAGTTTGACAGAGGAAGGATAGTGGCATACCGAGATTGTGGGTTATCTTTCAGGGAAATCGGTCGTCGTATTGGACGAAACCAAACAACTGTGATGCGGATATGTGATCGTTGGGTGCAGGAGGGTACGACGGACAGACGTGATCGACCGCATCGACCTCAGTGCACCACGTCACGTGATGACAGGCAGATTGTACGCATGGCAGTGACGGACCGCTCAGTCACATCACGAACCATATCACAGCAGATTCAGTCTGTAACGCATCATCCAGTGTCTGCGCGTACCATTCGACGTCGTTTACAGCAGAATGGTCTGTCCGCAAGACGTCCGTTGCTTTGTCTACCTCTGACGCGGAACCACAGACGTCTCCGCCGCCAATGGTGCGATGAAAGAAGGATGTGGACGACAGAATGGAATGAAATTCTCTTTACTGACGAGTCACGCTTCTGTATGCAACACCACGACGGTCGGATTCGAGTCTGGAGACACCGTGGAGAGAGGATGCTGAACAGCTGCATTATGCACCGTCACACTGGTCCTGCACCGGGTATTATGGTATGGGGCGGTATCGGATATCTCTCTCGCACTCCTCTAGTACGCATTGCCGGTACTTTAACCAGCCAGCGCTACATCTCCGAGGTGTTGGAGCCAGTTGTCCTTTCTTACCTTCAGGGCTTGCCAACAGCCATATTTCAGCAGGATAATGCACGGCCACACGTGGCACGCATTGTCCAAGGGTTCTTCGTCAATCACCAGATTGAATTGCTTCCCTGGCCGGCGCGCTCTCCGGATCTTTCGCCGATAGAAAACATGTGGTCCATGGTTGCTCAACGACTGACCCAGAGTTCATCCCCAGCTGTCACACCAGATCAACTTTGGCAACGTGTGGAAGCTGCTTGGTCTGCTGTACCCCAAGAACACATTCAAAGTCTCTTTGAATCAATGCCGAGGCGTGTGGCAGCTGTGATCTCCAACAACGGCGGCTACTCTGGGTACTGATTTTGGCAGGAACCACGCTTCATAGAATGCTGTAAATTTAATCATTTGTTACTTGGTCAACATGTTATCTACACAATAAATTTTGTTGTGATATCTCTTGTTTTTCTTGGTGTTGCAATTTGGGTGGCCAGCAGTGTATATATATATCATCGTAGTTAATAAAATATGCTAAAGTGTGCCAAGGATAGCAACTTCTTATCTGCTTTTTATGTTTACTTTATTACTTTGTTTATTTTAATTGCAACAGGTGCTAACTTGGCGGAGTTGGCGATGAGTGATGTCATCAAAAACGGAAAAGTACCCACTAATGTTAACATTTATTTGTTGCATTTGCAGCGTAGAAATATCATCGATTTTAGTGCGCATACGGTGTAATATTAATAGATAGATTGTTTCGAACAAACTGATAATCTGTATTGATATCAAATCTTGTACTCAAAAAATGTTTTTATAGAACAAATTAAATTATACTTTTTTCTATGTTAAGTAATTTATTGAAACCTTTTCATATGCATAATTTTTCATTTGGCCGAAAACAGTTTTTTTCTTGCTTTTTGTCAATTTTTCTGTTTTATTATCCATTATTATTTTGGCCCTTTTTTTCAGGCCATCGATTCGTCAGATTATCATACATATAGACCATTAGATCGCGATGATAGTGTAGAAAAACCCAATTGTGCGAAATAAAACAATCTTACTCACGGTCACATTGCCATAGTTAAATAAGAAAATAATAAATGAAATAATAAAAAGAAAAATCCTTGTTGTGGGAAATAAATATCGAAGTTTATCATGCCACTGAACACCGAAAAAAAAATGTTTTGTTGAATTTTAAAAAATTATATCGTTTGAAGTAACAATATTATTTGGTTCTAATAGCGAGTTTCGATGATTTAAAGGATTTATATATACCGAGTGATTCAGAATAGATGTTGAAGCAATTATCTTTTAAAACATAAGTGATCGAAACATACTTACAATTAGAAAAGTTCGCAAAATAAAGAGTAGCTTCCAGATATGGCAATATTTTTACTAGGGGGTGTATACGGATTAAAATGACAAAATTTAATTTTTTACGGTGTCTTATTTCCGACCACTTATATTATTCTAAAAATGTTGCTGTGTCGAAGAAGGTAAATTGTGAAATAGTTAGCGAGCTATTTAATGTTTAAAATGACAACTTACACCACATTACCTTCTCTGTTGACGTTCATTTTCAGGAGAAAAATTCCTTATTTTAGGGGAACAACTATGAATTGGTAAAAGTTAAATGATCACTTTGTAGGAAAATGGCAACGCATTAAAACGTATGAGAATTAACAGGTAGAATTTTACCTGAACGAATAGGGGTTGCGTTATGAGAATACCGATAATTTAATCTTTTAGGGGGGGGGGGAAATCCACTAATTACGTCACGCTTTTAGAGAAGGAATTTCAAAGTGTAAGTAATAGAGAATGGTAAAGTATTGGTGTGCGTTAACTTTCTCTAGAAACTGCCACACATGCATTATAGGAAAACTCTAGCTAAAATAGGATTTCCAGGAGTCAAGCGTAACTGTCGAATAACCACTAGCATAAATCAATGTCAGTTGAAAAGAATTTTTATTTTCTCACTTTTGAGACATCCCCTTAACACTTAGTGACGAATGCTAAAATTTCTAACTCTCGATATCTTGGTAACTATTCCACTCAGAAACATGGGACTTTTAAAAATCTTCTTAGAGCAACATTTTACCAAATATGAGTAAATAGGAAAGGAGGGACCGTGTAAAAATTAAATTTCGTATTTCAATATGTATACAGTCTCCAGTAAAAAAAAAAAAAAAAAAAAAAAAGGCATATCTGAAATCTACTCTTTATTTGACGAACTTTCGATCACTTATGGGATAAAAGATAATCGCTTTTACATCTACCCGGTATATAGAAAAAAACACTCAAAACACTGGAGTAAAAAAACACCAAAACACTGGAGTTACAAAACACACGTAAAAAGGTACTTATTGATTGTGACGATCGTTTCGACTGAAAAAAAGAAAGAAAAAAAAATCTTCGGTCTTCTTCAGTCATCAACACTTCGTCTCACAGAACAGTAGGAACAGTCCCCACAGTTCTGTGAGACGAAGTATTAACAGCTGAAGAAGACCGAAGATTTTTTTTTTCGGTCGAAACGATCGTCCAAGCCAATGAGTACCTTTTCATGTGCGTTTTTTACACAAAGTTTTTATTTATTTCACCCGGTATATAGCTTATCATCCGACGGAAATAACTGGTAAAAATGGCACAACCAAATTTTTGTTGAATTCTACAAAACATTTTTTCCCACCGTGAGGGTTAAAATTTTTATGCCATTCCTCCTAAGGATAATTTGGAAATGAAAAGGGCCTTTGTTACTATTGTCACTTACTAGGACAGTTCACAGCAGAGACGCACATCTCTATTTCCTCTTCATCTCCTTCGCAGTCACGGCCACCGTTCGCTGGTTCAGGAGAATCACACTCACGGAACCTGGTTCTGAATCCTTCACCGCAGCTTGCAGAGCATTCTGCCCACTCGGTCCACTCGCTCCAACCACCGTCCACTGCGAAATGTACGAAGTAAAACAAGAGATAAATCAAGCAGAACGAATCTGTCATAAAGCACTTTCCACCACTGAATTCATTTGCGAATGTGTACCAGATCACATATCAGATGAGTTCCCGCCATTAACAAAGATGAAACTGCATACATTTACTCCCTTCTAAGCATATCGTTGCTTTCCGGCATGGGTCTTTGAAAGTCTCTCTGTAGGCAAACAACATGGGAGGTTGGTTTATGTCGAGGGAGGTTGACCAGAATTATTGAAATAGCAAAAGTAATAAATTTCAGCAGTTGAGTGTGGTATTTTCAAGTTTATTATCTGAGTGCCCGTTCTCTACATGGGAAAACATACAAGACTGAAAAATATTCATGTCTGGGAGGAAAACTGGTAACACATCCAAAAAAATCGCCAAACTTTGCAGTCTATCAACATAATTTTCTCAATCTTAAAATATATTCAAAATTCGATTTTGTTTGCAATCTCAAAACTTGCAAACGAATTCATCTGCTGGTATAGCTTTTTTTTTTTTTTTTTCATGAAAATGTACACAATTTCCCCCAAAATGTATTGAAATTTTTGAAAAAAATCAAATCCTATATTTTAAGTAGAGTGACCATCTATATTAACAAATTATCTTTTACTGGATTCACCCATTTTCCCACGATGCACGAGAAAACAAATGCCAAGTGGACAGAATTTTTTTCCATCACATGTTTTAAAAATTTCAAGCAATGTATAGACAAAATTTATCCTTTTATTTATTTATTTATCTATCTATTTAGATGAATTTTCTATACGCTTCCGATTTCTTCGAAATCTGTAAGAGGCAATAGCCTAGCTCAGAAGCTACGGTCAGCTCTTATGCACGTAAAATATGTGAATGCACGTAACTAAGTATGCACGTAAAAAAGTATGAAATATGGTAAATGAAAACTACTCGATGACCAAAAGTAATTAGTTAATTTTTTTTTTTTTAACTGACGAAACTAAGATACTCAAAACATATTTTAACAAAATGATACTACTGATTTTAAGAAATTTCTTGTCATTTGAAATATAAATTTTAAAAATAAACAAACCACTCTTTAGGAACATAAAAAAATTCCAAAATTTTCTTCACAAGCTTTTCAAGAACTCTAACAAACAGTTAATACACGAAAATTATAAGACATCCAGGAAAAAATATTTTTAAACATGCAATAATTTATCTCTCTGTGTCACATTTTGGGAAATATTGTTCGTAAATTTTATTTGTATGAATATTTTTCTGAAAGTTTCACAACTCCATATAGGTTTTTTTGTTAATAAAAAGCACAGGGACAGATTTGCCGAGTTGGAGGCCCTGGGCAAAAGCTTCATTGGGGGACCCCTCTTAAGAATTTTTTTTTCAAATTTTAACAATTTTAAAACTTAAAGAATATTTTCTTTTTTTTGGGGGGGTGGGGGTGGGGGTGCTTTTTGTTGGGGTCCCGGGCGCTTGCCCCGAATGGCCTCCCTGAAATCTGACCCCATAAAGGCATCTGATTAAATTTGTTTATGTTTAAAACTATTCATAAGCCATGTTTCTTCAAAGAACTGCTTTAAAAGTCACTTTTTCTTGCGGATGTTTGGCGAATCTTGCCCCTTTTAGCCGACAGCAAATAGCATAAGCCAGGGATGGCTCGCGACCAAAATGCGGCTCTCGTAGGCAGGTAGTGTAGCTCTCGCAAATAAAATAATTCGTCGGTATTATGAATTCGTCGGTATTAGAAGAATGAAATTTTTCATTCTTCTTTTTCAACAAATGAAACATTCTTACATAATGAGACGTTCTTACATTTACTGAGGTAAAATTCCTCCGTAACCTACTTTTTACTCGTTACCTACTGAATTAGGAATTGCCAAAAATATCACTTTGAATCTATTTGTTTTATCTTGTTACAGTTAGGCAATGAATGATAAATACTGATTAATGTAATAAAAAAGAAAAATACGAAAAAGTGAATAAGCTATACGTTTGATGACTCGTTT
This sequence comes from Cheiracanthium punctorium, assembly GCA_038373885.1. Classification (NCBI taxonomy): domain Eukaryota; kingdom Metazoa; phylum Arthropoda; class Arachnida; order Araneae; family Cheiracanthiidae; genus Cheiracanthium; species Cheiracanthium punctorium. The sequence continues at coordinate 324,772 of JAWZYV010011777.1, forward strand.
TATAAACAGTTAACGAGTCTTTTTCAAAATAGTACAGGACCAACAAATCTGTAGGAGTAAGACTTTGATTGACAAACTTTTAGAAAATCTAATCTTTTAATCCTAAAACAGACGTCTGAAAATTCACTAATGCTCTTTTGGGGGGAGGAGGGGGCTCAATATGATTAGAAAGTGAGAGGAAAGCTGTCTATTTAAAACAATCTACTCCAATAGAACATGTAATCGTGATGTAAGCTGGTTAAATGAGTATTTGGAAGTGTCATTTTTCAAAGGAATGATTACAATGAATAGATGTTTCTTTCTTTCTTTTTTTTTACAATTTTAATTTAACGGTACTTCTAAGTACCGTCAGTAGATAAAGGTTTAAACTAAAACATTCCGATTTCCAAAAGTAGTTAATTTGTTAAAATTCTTGTAAGTTAAGAAAACTAACAATCTATCTGAAATACATTTTCAAAAAATGGTTCTGTTTCTATGAAACAAGTTTATAAAACATATCTTTAAAAGTTCATTTGCGTGTGGACAGTTTACGAATGTTGCCCAACTTAGCCGTTAGTTGTCGGAAGTTTGGTTAATGACTCGTTAGAATCTCAAATCTAGCTCAATTAAATGCTCATCAGTTAAAATGGACATATGTCCGAAGACTTTTTTTTTTTTTTTTTTTTTTTTTTTTTTTTTTTTTTTTTGATAAACTTAATTATCGAGTACAAAAACACACAGCAATTTCAAGTACCGAAACTGAAACCTGCGCTCCCTCGGTAATGTTAGAATATTGTTACGGAACCAATTTTTCAAACTCTGTAATTTTGTTTTACCTGCTTCAATCTTCAAATATTTTTTCAACAACAGTGGATTGTGACATTGTATTAAAAAATAATTTAAGATTAATAACATTTTTGTTCAGACTATGTCCGTTTAACATTGTGCTTATTTTTATAAATAAAACTTAACTGATCCCCCCCCCCTTAAAAAAATCATGGTTTATATTCCTTTAAAAAAAAAAAAAATCAAGTCCTGTGACTCTAGAATGCTTTACCTTCCTTAACTCCTTCGGCCCTGAATTTTGAATAGAGCAGATAAAACGTCCACAAGTGGTTAGATGTGCTGCACTACATGTAAGTATCTTAGAAATGAAATATTATAAAATTCAGCCAATTACCAAACTAATTAAGACATGTTCTAATAATAGGACGCGGGGCTATAATTGAGCAAAATGAGAGAAAATTTTGCATTTATTTTGTATGATACCTTTCGAAACAATTTCTTTGTGCGTGAAAACATGAAAATACTTCACACTTCCCACGCATTTTGATTGCATGCATGCATTCATTCATAAAGATGCATTTAACTTTTGGCTTCCAATGGCTTGACACTTCCATTATCTTCTCTGCTGGAGATTTTCTGCCATCTACAGAGCAAAAATGATATCGTTCAGCTTGTCTTGAATGCATTATTAGTAGGATACTAGGTTTTGGTGTTACAATTCTTGAAAATGAAGAATATAGAGTAATGCAAAGATGTGTTCTAATATTAGGAAGTCAGGGCCGAAGGGGTTAAAAAAAATCAGTTCTTGGGACTGTGGAATATCTGAAATCTATCATGGGTGGTTCTCAGACCAGGCACGTTTGGCCTTTTCCGTCAGCAAATTTTGGTTGTCCCAGCAATTCACTATAAGCGTTTAAAACAACATTAGTTAAGTCAGCGTTCAGTTGGTACAACTGAAAATCTTCATTATAACTGAAAGTTCATTCTAGATAAATTCGATTGTATAGTAAGATAAATCTCATTTATAAAACGCTGGGTCTGCATCTGGACAGACAGTGAGGCTTAAACGAATTTAACCCTTTCGTCATTACTGCTGCCCATTGGCGGCGGCCACGAAACGTTCTCTGGGAACTAATGCCGCCCAATGGCGGCATTCACGGAACGTTCTCTGAGTACTACCAACACTTCCTAGATAAAGACAACCTAACAACTGCTACGCCACCAAGCTTTGACATCATCATTAGGCCTACATTTCAAAGTTTTATTTTCACAAAATAAAACTATTAAAAATTTCCGGTGAATTTACTCATGCATAACAAAAGTTTAATAATTTGAAATAACTGATAAATAAATTTTATTTTAATGGCAGTTTTTAATCATGACTAGTTAGATAATATGATTAGGAAATAGATCAGAATGAATAATTTTGTATGAGAAAGGTGTTTTAAGTTTAATGTTTAATTTAAGATATTTTCTAATATTTGTAGCATTCACCAGAAATTTAAATAGTTTTACTCTGCGAAAATAAAACTGCGATGACGTCATTTCCGTTTGCCTAGTGATGAAGCCAAAGCTTGAGTTGCTAGGCTTTCTATTTCTAGGAGGTGTTGGTACTAGCGCCGCTCCACTAAAATCTGCATCCACGGAAAGTTATGTGGGTATGATTACCACAGCTGCCAACAATTCCGGAATATAATTAACCACTTTTTGTAAACAGTAATTTTTGATTTTTTGATGGATGCCGCAAAACTCGTTTTCGCGGCTTACACTACTGTACAGTTCAACCACTTCTGAGAAAAAGTTCCTCGTACCACAAATATATAACCGTGGCCAGCTCCTCCGTATACCGAAACCCTCTAAATACGTATCCCGGACTTGGATATAAGGCGATCTTCGACTAGCGGCTGATTGACGAAATAATGTCAGCCTCCTCTCAAAGATTAAGTAATATACACGCAAAATATGAAAAGGCACAAATAGAAGTAAATTGATCAGTCTGTACTTACCCGGACACTCTATAGGTGCTGCACATTTCTCTTTCTGCATTCGTTTTCCAATACAGTCTGCTCCACCGTCGCTGCTGGGTGGATTGTTGCACAGCCTGAATCTTCTTCTCATTCCTTTTCCGCAAGTGGCGGAGCACGACCCCCATTCCCACCACTCGCTCCACTTTCCATCCACTAGAAATCGAAGCATGAGTGTAATTATAGGTGAATTTAAGTATGCGAACTGACTGATATAACAGACAGTGTTCTTTCTCTACGTAAATTCTATGTCTGAAATTCGATGAGGAAAGCAGCATAAAATCATAATTTGGGGGGGGGGGGGGAGGAAGAAGACGGTAAAGAAATGGAACAGTAAAACATAAAGCTTCTAACTTAGCAGGTTGAAAAGACCAATTGGTGGGAAGCTCAAGATCATGTAAAGATCGAGTTCTACGCATGCTTCCGTAATGAGCAAAATTTCTAATATGTGCCTGGATCGTGGCTCAGTGGTAGCGTGCTAGCTTAACACAATATTGTCTGAAGTTGTGCATTATAGTATTGTTAGGAATTTTTGGTGGGGTTATTTGTTCTTCAGAGGTTAAATTTTGGCTAGAAATCGTATTCGTCGAGTCGAAAGATTAAATTTTCCATTTTGTTGCATGCAAATCACGATATAGGGAGTTTTGGGTTTCTTTAAACTTTCAAACTTCTTTAACATAGAGTTTGGTGATATCGCTTAGCTGACTTTAATTTTGTGACTTACTTTTGACGCTAAATTTCACCAATCTTTGCAACATTTGGAGCAGTTTTATTCATGAGGCCTGTAATGTTTGTTTTCCAGCACAAAGTTATAGCATTACCATTACGCAATCAAAGAAACTTCTAGAAAGTACTACTCAAGGAATTACGTGGAATGTTCGCGAAACATGTACAAAAAGTATAAAAGGGCACAAGTTCAGTTCAGCTTTCGTCACTGATGGATGAGCAAGCTGCACTAGGAGTTGCCAGCTGTCGCTTCCAGAGAAATGTTAATTCCTGCTGAGAGCTCATGCGCTCTGTATTGTGCTATTATAAACGATGCTTTTTCGCTTGTTTTGAGAAGCCTATTTTTGAAAGCTGTATGTGAATTCTTCTTTCTTGTATACTGAGGATCAGCTGAAAGTTTTTCTCGAAAAATTCCACGGAAATTTAGCCTTGGAAATATTTTATTGTGCGCAAAAAAAAAAAACAGTACCTGAAAAGGCTTCTGTGATCAGCTGACTGCTATAAATCAAGTAGCTGCTTGTTAATTTCTGTGAATTGTGTACTGAAGGTTGTTCGTCGAATTTCTAGAACCCATAAAATTCGTGTAACGTCCTGCCAACTGGACTGTTTACGAGAACTTTACATACACACTGTACTTTTAAGCTACGAATTTTCTGAAACAGTTTAATGCATTTGAGGTAAGGAATAGATCTATTGTCGGCTGCCTAATAAGAATTTTCAGGTTTTCATCCATTCGATTCGCAAGTACTTAGCAGCGGTATTCCACAAAATGCCTTTTCAAAGGCATATTTCCTCGCAGTCCCCGGAAAAAATAAAGACAGCTCAGAACCGGTTTAGTGTTGTCAGATGCCCATTGTATTTTGAAAGGGGGGGAGGAGAGAAATTATTAATCACTATCAGTCGTATTCACGAAACGGCTAGTAACCGCCTGATTATGAAACTAACGTTTGACCGTTACTTGCAGGTAACACACTGGTAACCTCAGAACGGTATTCACCAACTATTTAAAACCACTGGTTGCCTGACCAACGTTTGACCAACGATTAACTTGTACTTGTGCATTCTGCTTTGTAAGCTCATCTGTGATTGGCTTAGGGCACTGGCTATCCAACCAGCTGATTGCCGAGCCGACCCTTGATCCCTCTTCGCGAGCGCTCCAAAATAGTTGAAAATAAGCAGGAGTGTAATGTGTTTTCATGTATTTTTATAATCACAAATGCTTCAATTATTTATTTCGGAGATTTCTGCTGAATTTTTTGTAATTAATAACCGATATTTTATTTATATACTCCTACGAATTTAAAAGATATATTGATTTTAAAAGATAATTTTTAAAGGTATTCGAAGGTTTCCTATTTTTATTTTTTAACTAGCTGACCCGGCAAACGTTGTTTTGCCATATAAATTATTCCTAGGATTATTTTAGTAGAAAGAAATGACTAACTTATTGTAAGTGTGTGAGGATGTGGTATATGAGTGGAAGAGGCATGGAGCGCTGTGAACAATGCTGAAATATAAAAATAACACAATACCAAACATTTATATTTTTTATTCATTGTAATTTATTCTTTACATTTATATATATATCGCTAATTACAATAATTTTACTAAAAAATAATATCAATCCCTTAACGGAATAGAGTGAACAATATATTTAGCTAACACAAACAAACTGCATGGTTTGCCCACTCGAGATCATGCCACGTATAATTGTCCGTGTGAAAAACATGGCGTGCTCAAATCTAAGCCACAAACAAACATAGTTTGGCCTTGAGACTTATTCATAGTCATTCCATAAAAAATTTTGTCCAAAAAAAATAATAATAAAAGGATGAAAATCTGAAACATTTTCAGATTTTAAATACGCACTATAGCGCGTGGGCGGCGTTAAAATAGGAATCAACTCTTTCTTGTACCATAAAACACATCTTTGGAATCGAAATCTATCTTAAAATCGCCTCCTGAAACTGTTTTACAATCTTCGCCAGGCATATTCGTCCAATAGGCATATTCCAACTATGTCGCAAAGACATCAAATGGGAATCATAATCCATGAGTGTACAGTGTTTTCCTTTCTTGTTCCACAAAGCACTTCTTCAGAATAGAAATCAATATTAAAATCGCCTAATAAGACTGTGTTACAATATACGCCAGGCGTTTTCTAACTATACTCGAAATATATTTATAATAAATTGTCACGTTTTAGCTCCCCATTTAGCGATCCATTATCAAAAATTGCAAATCCTTGTGCGACTTTCAACATTTTATTAATGCCCCCCCCCCTCTCCACGTTATCTGGCAAACGCATTTGAAAAGGGACTCGGTGCGCTAATGCCTAGACAAAAATCCTGATTGAACTTATTAGCACTCTGGTGCTAAAAATTTTGAGGTGGACCGCCCTTGTGACTTAGGGGTATCAGACAAAATCATATTCGCAGACCTAACGAATATACATATAAAATTTCTTTAAAATCGGTCGAGCCGTTTTGGAGGAGTATGGTAACTAACACTGTGACATGAGAATTTTATTTATTAGATATACCCAATATGAGTTCAATCGAATGTACCATTTAAACGCTAGAGCACTTTCAAGAATTTCCCTCCCTTAAGCCATAATGTAAAAGAAATCTTTGTAGTAGTCCAGTAGAAAAACTATAAGTTCTATACACATTAAAATCAATGTCGGTCTTACGATGGTGGTTTATAACATATATACCCAATTTGAGCTCAATCGAATGCCCCGTTTAGGAGCTATCGTGTTCACTCACATACACACAAACACACACACACACACACACACACACACATACACATACAAACATACATCTCGTAAAAATAGCATAAATGAATACAGAAGACCTCAAAACGTGTTAATACATCAAAATCTCGAAGTCGAATTTTTTCATGATTACAATACTTTCCTTACAGGGTACATGTTCGGAAAGAAAAAAGGATGAAAATCTGAAACACTTTCAGGTTTTAAATACACACTATAGTGCTATATATTAAAATCGTATCATTAGTTATACGTTGCCCCTATTTTTCTTACTTATTCCATTAAGTTTCAAAAGTGTATCATTATTCATGACTGTGCTGTATTTTTCTTGCTTGTTTCGTAAAACCCATCTTTGGAATCGAAATCTATCTTAAAATCGCTTACTAAAACTATTTTGCAATCTTCGCCAAGTATATTACAAATATACTTCATCGTTTTATATATTGTTTCGAATGTGCATCATAATCCATGAATGTACCGGTTTGTCTTTCTTGGGTTGATTCCTACTTTAACGCCTCGACTCTCGCCAAGGTGGCGATCATTAAACATATGCAGTTACCATGACGATTTTTTGCATTAATGTGGCAATCGTAATTTAGAAATAAAATGGCGATTTGGAACAACATGTAAGTAAAGCATGCCGTTACATTTTTATTTATTTTGAATTGCCAATTAATGTAGTTTTAATAATTAAGTGTCTTCAGATTCCTTAACTGGTGCGTTTATCGCTAGTTTGTTTACTTTAGTTTTCATCTGGTTCTTTTGGGAGCGTTGAAACTGTAATTACCGTATCGTACAATCGTATTCCAAACCATCAACAATTTCATGTGCCCGGCATTTATCTTGGTGAAAAATTACTTGTCTTACTGGACCGCCGGGATAATACGTAAGTACCGTTGAAACTTGTGGATAACTCCCAGAGACCCATGACTGCAAAGCTCGCCAAAGTACGGGAATTTTTTAGGTTGGCGAGAGTGGGGGCGCTAAAATAGGAATCAACTCTTTCTTGTACCATAAAACACATCTTTGGAATCGAAATCTATCTTAAAATTGCCACCTGAAACTGTTTAGAATTTCCTCCAGGCATGTTCTTCCTGTAGGCATATTCCAACTATACCGCAAAGACATTTTAAATACTGTTTGGAATGGGCATCCTAATCCATGAGTGTACCGTGTTTTCCTTTCTTGTTCCACAGAGAACTTCTTCGGAATAGAAATCTATATTAAAATCGCCTAATAAAACTCTTTTACAATATACGCCAGGCGTTTTCTAACTATACGCGAAATATATTTATAATAAATTGTCGCGTTTTGGCACCACATTTAGCGATCCATTATCAAAAATTGCAAACCTTGTGTGACTTTCAACATTTTATTAACTTCCCTCCCCCTCTCCACATTATCTGGCAAACACATTTGAAAAGTGATTCGACACGCTAATGTCTACACAGAAATCCTGATTGAAATGAATAGCACTCGGGGGCTAAACATTTTGGGGTGGACCGCCCTTATGACTTAGGGGTATGAGACATAGTTAAAAACCTATTCTATGACCTAACGAATATACATAGAAAATTTCATTAAAATTGGTCGTGTGGTTTCGGAGGAGTTAGGTGACTAACACTGGGACAAGAGAATTTTATATATTAGATGTATCTGACAGTCAAAAACAGTACGATTGTTTAAAAATTTGTGAATACATACTTAAGAGCTTACTCTGGGGGTATTTTATTTGTTTTACTGTAGGAGATGGTATTTTTTTTTTTTTTTTTTTTTTTTTTTTTTTTTTTTTTTAGTATCAATAATTAAAATTTCAAATGCATAAAACAGCAAATATTTTTACAATGTCTTAATACAATTGTAGTGATTCTAATGTTGAAACCTACTGGTGACCATACTTTAATCACAAAAATATGGATCATAGAGCAGCTCTGCAATTTTTTGTAATTTTATACAGTAAAGGGTAAATATATACGTGAATATTAAAATGTGATTGTGTTGAGATGGTTCTTGCTGGGTCTTAAATAATGATTTATGAGGTAGCCATTACTCAATTTTTAACTGAAGTTATGAACTAGGCTGTCTCTTGATTTTTCATATCAAGGACTAGAAATTTTTGGACTCCCCCCCCCCCCACCAAAAAAAAAAAAAGGAATTGCAGATCTCCACTCGAAATTGCAAGTTTTTTCCCACAATAAAGACACTTTAATCACTCTGTAGTCAGACATTAAAATAAGATTTTTTTTTTTCGCATGTGATTAATTTATGAGTAATAACTTAGCACGAAGTGTACAACTTATTTAAATAAAGCAGGAACGGGGAAAAAGAGTATTCAATTTAAATATTAATAGTGAATAATGCCTCTGATGTATTTTTATTAATGGAATAATGCAAAAATCAAGAATTATATTAGTTATTTTATCGGATGTATGTAAATAAATATTTAATACTATAAGCTTAAAACAGACTCTGTTAAAATTTACATTTTCTTCCCCCATGAAACAGATAAAACAAATGTCAATGAATTTTTGTCTCAAAGCTACATGTTCTTCTTTTGCAAAATCGTAGGCAAATAAAAATTGGGAGGGGATGGGGGATATGTAGCGCTGAAATTTTTTTTTACCTATAGTTGAACTGCAGAATCAATGCAAATAAAAAAACTACTAATTTCATTGACTAAAATTTGGGGGGGAGGGTGGGAAATCAATTAAAGGAATTTTAGAAAGGGGACTAATTAAAGAAACCTGTTCCAGCCCAGCTAACCCCTGCTAATTCACATGGCTTTGTCTATTAAATTTTGCAATGCTCTTGCTGGGAAAAAAATAATAAAATTATTTCTTTTTTTCTGACAGGATTGGGATCATGATTGATTTTGATGGTATTGTAGTATAATGTCGAATTTATACACCTAATTAAAATGGTTAAATACTTCATCCCAGAGGGCCTTACTTTTTTAGAAAAAAAAAAGAGATGTAAAAAAAAAGGAGGGGTGAGAGAGCAAGAAGGGAAACTTTGGCCGCAGCGAGGCCAGAACCCTGGAACTACTGCTTGCCAATCGCTCGCTTTACCGCTGCGCCATAATTTCATTGACACGTTTGCTGTAAATTTAAAACATTTCCTTTTTTGCCTGTTTACCGTTTACTTATTTTGATGGTAATGTATTGGAAAATCCTTGACACACAAGTCTTCTAAACCGTTTATTTTCTCCTCACACATAAATTTTGCAAATCTATCAATAAATTCTAAAATTTCCATATCTTCTGTCTTCAACAGCGCTGTAGTCCGCCATGTTTGTTAACAGATTAGAGCCTCACAGCGCATGCGTCGAATGTAACAGGCCGGTAACCACCCGAATTCGGCTGGTTACATTCGTCTGTTAAAAACGAGATGTAACCAGCCGATTTGGCCTTGTGAATACCATTTTTTTTTTAACCATCCGATTCTATGGTAATCCGGCTGTTACCAGCTGGTAGAAAGTTTCGTGAATACGGGTGTATGTCATTTTGTCTCTCACCCCCTTTATTGAAAATTGTCCCAAAAATGCAACATAAAAGTATGCCACATATATTTATTGAGTATTTCACATATAGTATTTAAATACCTATTAGTTCACAACAGCTTTAATCTATTGTTATATTTCGTAAGCTGTAGAGTATGCATCTCATGTATTTTTCTATAAATAGGTTACAATCATAAAAATTTCTACAGTTTAAGGAAATTGTTGAGTATCGAATTGTTTTATTGTGCAACGTTTTATTCTCCTGAATTCTGTATCCCTCAATAAACCTTAATCTACTTAACTGTGCTCGCGCACGCATTCTTTTTACTTCTATACTTTTTTCCTTCTTGATGTTACCTTGTTATGTGATGTGCCTGTTTCATCCATTTTAATTTAATAAAGTAAACGTTATGTTAAAATCCTACGCTTATTAAGTTTGTGCCATATCTCTGGTAACATATCTAAAAGGGCAAGATGGATTAATTTATTTATTTGCTGATTTTTAAGGTTCGTTTCAAGGCTGCATCATTCATCCTCAAAAGGACGACTGGAACTTGGCGAATTGAAACGCTGAATATCCTAAAATTAAGGATGCATCAAGAATAACTTGTAAAAGGTGTAAACGCACCGGGCACTGGGCTAGCGAATGTGAAAGTGGAAAAAAAGAATAATTTTAAACACAAACCTAACAGCCTGGGATTCTTATCCACTTTGGATGACTCGCCAATGGGATTACCAGGCGAAATACAGCAACCCTACTCGCCAACAATATCAAATAACGATAAGCAAAATTTTTGGTGTGTTAAGATAGATACTAAAAATTATATAAGTTACTTCAGTTATCATCGACGCACGTTTGCATTTGCAAGGAAAGATCAGGAAACCCTCCTACTTCCAGTCGATGAAATAAATCTAAAGGAAGAATAAAAGAAAAAGGGGTGAGAGATAAAATGACCTAGTCAATTAATATCGTTTTAATATGGCAATAATGGAACTAAAAAATTAGGGGGGTTCAGGGGGGGGGTCTCCCCCTGACGAGGCTCGAACAGCCGAGTTATTGATTTGGAATTTTACATATTTACGTGCGTAAAGAAAATATTAGAAGCTATTAAACGCTGAATATCCTAAAATTAAGGATGCATCAAGAATAACTTGTAAAAGGTGTAAACGCACCGGGCACTGGGCTAGCGAATGTGAAAGTGGAAAAAAAGAATAATTTTAAACACAAACCTAACAGCCTGGGATTCTTATCCACTTTGGATGACTCGCCAATGGGATTACCAGGCGAAATACAGCAACCCTACTCGCCAACAATATCAAATAACGATAAGCAAAATTTTTGGTGTGTTAAGATAGATACTAAAAATTATATAAGTTACTTCAGTTATCATCGACGCACGTTTGCATTTGCAAGGAAAGATCAGGAAACCCTCCTACTTCCAGTCGATGAAATAAATCTAAAGGAAGAATAAAAGAAAAAGGGGTGAGAGATAAAATGACCTAGTCAATTAATATCGTTTTAATATGGCAATAATGGAACTAAAAAATTAGGGGGGTTCAGGGGGGGGGTCTCCCCCTGACGAGGCTCGAACAGCCGAGTTATTGATTTGGAATTTTACATATTTACGTGCGTAAAGAAAATATTAGAAGCTATTATAATCTTGCGTTTGTTTTATTTAACCCTTTGAGGCGCAACCCTTTCCCAATGCTGAAAAAAGGGTAACCGCCCGACTTAACTATCAGCAAGATGGCTGACGATCGAAACGTTCATCGTGTGCCACAGATCTAGAGACCCTTTTTTGAGTCAAAAAACGGCCTCTAGAGCTGTGGCACGCGATGAACATTTCGATCGTCCGCCATCCTGCTGGTAGTCAAGTCGAGCGATGGCAACGGCTGCCCTTTTCCAGCATTGCGCAATCTATCCAGCTGTTCTCGCATTCTTCCATTTTACAGCAGATGTCAGTGCTGTTAAAAATAATCGTGACCATTTTTTTTACGGGAAATGTCGTGCTAAAAAGTAAAGGATTCTCGTGAAGCTATGTTACCCGCAACTGTTTTTATAGAAATCCAATCTATTCTTCGTGACTGGCAACAGTGAAAACGTCAGAGTTTGGTGTTCCCAGAGCGGGAACACTGCACGTTAAAGGGTTAATCCCTTTTTCTTAAATATGAAAGAAGCAATTTAAAAATGAATCGCTTACCGGCGAGAGTAAAGACGGCGGCATCATTCAGAATCAATAGGAACCATACGGAAGCGAGCAATATGGACTTTGAAGCAGCAGCCATTTGTAATAATGCGGAATGCAGTCAAAGCATTAATGAGTCTGGGGTAGTTTTTTGTTTTTTCTTATTGACATTGCAGATATGAGACATTCGGAAGGAAGTGGCGTAACGTTCGTCGAAAGTGAAAGATGGAACACTTTTAGTCTTGGAATTTTCTTCTCGACACTGTAGATATTGCAGCTTGGCAGAGAAACATGGCAAAGCAACAAGGCTGTACCCAGTAAGGTAGTCCAGGGGGTCCGGCCACCCACCACCCCTGAAATTTCGGTTTTTCTTTAATAATAATGAAGTCTTTTTGTGAAAAATTCGGAATTTTTCAAGGTTTAGACCCCTTCCGAAATTTTTTAACCCTCCTGGAAATTTTTTTCTTTGTGCGTCCCTGCAAAACAACCTTTTGCTTCAGGTCCGTATGAACGAAAAAATTTCGCTGGGTAAAGGTAAAGGGTGCGTTCAAGTTATATGTTTCCGTATGGTATTTTTTTTAATACGCTAAATAAAATAGTAATTAATGTGCCTGACCAGTCATTCGGCTGTTAGTCATTTGGCTGACCCTGTACATAAATTAACCAGTCGATTACAATCGAAAAAGAGATGCACAGTTAGATTAGATGTTACAATAGTTCTAAATACAAAATTCTACGATTAAAAATTTTAGAGTTATGCGTAATGCGAAATCATTTTTGGCGCGAAATTTGGCGACATTTCGGCAAAACTCGCCATAGTCGATGACAAATGGCGAGATTTTGGGCATGGACCAAACAATGGCTGACTACAGACCTAATATACTGAAGATGTGCATAGACATTAACGTATTGAAATTCTTTTGGGTGCTCCTGTAAATAAACTGTCCAGTAGATTGGAACCAAAAATCGAGATGCATAACTAGATGTCACAAGAATCTTATAAATGAAACTTCAACAATCTACGACTATAGTTTTTGTGATTAACTAAATACATACAATGCGTACACTAAAAGTCGCCAAACTTGGCGACTTTCGGCTTAATTTTTGAAGGAGGCACATGACCACTGTTGGACCATTATCTAATTACGTGGTAGGACGGTATTGGGCTTGAAAGACCTGAATGTCTCTAAAACTGCCATTAACCGTAATGTGTAAGATTGTAAGACATCCACCTGGGGGGCCGACCCAAGGGTTTACGGCAATATTCCCCCCCGGGAGAAGGAGTCCAGTTTATTTAACTTTGAACAACAATGCAAACTATGCCACTGGGGGAACCGTAATATGTTGGAATGTTCTATTCCTGTATAGATAAAATTAGACTTTTGTCTGTACATTACTTGGAATTCAAAAATTTTGCGATTTCTATCCGTTTGAAGCACCTGGGAATCCAGTACGACCGCCAAAAAAAAGTTTGTCTGTCTGTCGCTGTATCATTCTGTCCGTGGCGCTTTTTTTTGTTCGCACATCACTTAAAAACGACCGATGCGAATGAAACGAAATTTGGTAAAATGATAGGCGATTACTCAACTTAAAGCATAGGCGTCGAATTTTTTAAAATTTTTTATTAGATTTTGAGAAAATCGTTTCAAGTTACGTAAATCTTTGTTCGCGCATCACGTAATAAGAACTAAAGCGAACGAAATGATATGGATTGACATGATAAGTTGGTCACTCAACTTAAACGACAGGCTTCGAATTTAAAAAAAAAAAATTGAATAGATTTAGAGATTTTTCGAAAATTGTTTCAACCTGCGTAAATCTTTGTTCGCACTTCACGTAATAACGACTAAAGCGAATAAAATGGTATTGAGTGGCATGGCATCATAGGTGGTCACTCAGTGGCGGCTATTCCATTTGAGCACATGAGCACGTGAACCCCCAGAGGAAAAACTAAAGAATAATCATATTAACAAATTAAATTAAAACAAGTAATATTAAAGGAAGTTAATTCCTACTTAGGTCAACAAATAAAAATTGGCGAAATATCGCAAAATTTGTTGCCAAAAATAATATCGCATTTCGCATAATTCCAAAACTTGTGCCTCCCTCAAAAATTACGCCAAAATTTGGCGATATTTCGGCAAAACTCGCTACGGTCAACGAAAAAGGGCGAGATTTTGAGCATGGACAAAACAATGACAGACTATCGCCAAATTTGGCGATATTTTGCCAAAACTCACCAAGGACGAAAACAAATGGCGATATTTTGAGCATAGACCAAATGACTGACTATCGCCAAATTTGGCGAGATTTTGGGCATGGACCAAACAATGGCTGACTACAGATGTAATATATTGACGATGTCCATAGATATTAATCTATTGAAATTCTTTTGGGTCGTCCTGTAAATAAACTCCCCAGTAGATTGGAGCCAAAAATCGAGATGCACAACTAGATGTTATAACAATCTTATATATGAAGTTTCAACATTCTACGACTAAATAGTTTTTGAGATTTGAGGGTAAAATACATACACACTTACGAAAGTTGCCAAGCTTGGCGACTTTTGGCGTAATTCTTAAGGGAGCCACGTGACCGTGGTTGGACCATTACCTAACAATATATGATAGGACGGTATTGTACTTGAAATGGATGACTGTCCCTAAAACTGTACATTGACCGTAAAGTGTTGGAAATATTTTGAGTGTTCCTGTAGCAGCACTATAAATGACAAAGACACCTTTTTCAATGGAAAAATTCATTTTGTAACCCATAACAACATATATCACTTGTGAGTCGTTTGAACTAGCCTAATACCTCTAAAATATGCTTTAATGAATTTCTGCCCATAGAGCGTAATGTATTGAAAATCTTTTGGGCAGCCCTGTAGATAAACTATCCAGTTGAATGGGACCGAAATGGCAGGTGCACAACTACTAGATTTGACAACAATCCTGAATTTAAAGTTTCAACATTCTACATCTAATAGTTTTTGAGATATGCGAGTTTAATGAATTTTGGCCCATAGAGAGAGCGTAATGTATTTCGAATCTTTTGGGCGGTCCTGTAACTAAATTATCCAGTCGATTGGAACCAAAACTGTATTAACATTCAGTGTCATCCACTACAAGTCTAAAAAAAGTTACTTGAACTTGAGTGGATGAATAAAACAGTATTTTATTGACGATTGAAATTTGTACAAGATAAATACAGGGAGAGTGTGAGGTAATAATAGGAATTGAAAAAATATATTAAGTACACTTCTAGATTTTTGTGAACTTCAAACATGAGTTTTACCCTCCCCCCCCACACACTATTATTAAACACGTTTATTATAGCTAACGCACTGTATCGTAGGTTACCGCTGCATAGTCTTTCGTTGCTGGTATCTGCGATCGGCCGAGTGGCCCTCTCAACAGGTCTCTGAGGAAAGACGCCGAAACAGTTGCAGCAGAAGCGAGGCGCTTCCGTTCGCACAATTTTAAAGTGTTTACAGCAGATTTTTTTGCCGTTATCTCCTCCGGATTCTCTCTTGGTTTGTTGTGTTCTGTGTTCGGTTAGTTAATCAATTTTTTTTTTTCATTTTCGTATTATTTTCTTTATTTTTATGATTTTTCACTACAGTATTTTTTACGAACTAGTCTAAATAATTAAGATGGGAGTCAAATAAGTGTTTCGGAGCTACAGCAATGACATTTCCAAAATCCAATTTTCCAGCTGATCCAAAAAAAGAAGAAAAAAGTTAAAAAGGAATAAAATCTGCAACACTTTCAGATTTTAAATACGCACTAAAGTGCTATTTATTAAAAGTGTATCATAATTTATGCGTAGACCCTATTTTTCTTCCTTATTCTATTAAGTTGAAAGTGTATCATTATTCATAAGTGTGCCGTATTTTTCTTCCTTGCTCCATAAAACCCTTCGTTGGAATCGAAATCTATCTTAAAATCGCCAACTAAAACTATTTTACAATCTTCGCCAAGTATATTACAACTATACTTCACCGTTTTAAATATTGGTTCGAATGTGCTTCATAATCCATGAGTGTGCCGTGTTTGTCTTTCTTGGGTTCATTCCCACTTTAACGCCCCGACTCTCGCTAAGGTGGCGATAGTTAAACATGTGCAGTTACCATGACGATTTTTTGTATTTATGTGGCAATTGTAATTTAGAATTAAAACGGCGATTTGGAACAGCATGCAAGTACAGCATTCCGTTACATTTTTGTTTATTTTGGGTTGCCAATTAATATAGTTTTAATAATTAAGTGTCTTCAAATTCCTTAACTGGTGCGTTTATCGCTAATTTATGTTCACTTTAGAAGTGTATCATAATCTATGAGTTTACCGTGTTTGTCTTCTCTGTTCTATAAAACACTTCTTCAGAATTAAAATCTATATTTAAATCGCCTACTAAAACTATTTACAATATTCGCCAGGCGTTTTCTAACTATACTCAAAATATATTTATAAAAAGTGAAAAGTGACACGACGAATCGTAGGAAAATCGTGTCTACACAAAAACCGTGATTGAGCGAAATAGCACTCAAGTGCTAAAAAATATATATATACTATATTAAATTTTCATGCGACTTTTCTTATATTTTGTCTAGTAATAAGTATTAAAGAGCGTGCCAAAGAAATGAATAATGCATTTTGAACTTATAATAATACCTTCATTCGTCAAAGTAATCTTCATTATTTTCCATCACCGTCTGCCAACGATCAGATAGTGCACGGATGCCAATAGCGTAGAAAGATTTATCTTTTGATGCGGTGAAGTCGTCGATGGATTTTCGTATTACGTCCATTGTGGCTCAAGACAAGGCATTGTTCATCGACCGAAGTAGATGATAGTCCGTAGGGGCTATGTCAGGGCTGAATGTTCCTATACTTCCCAGCCAAACTTTACTAACGTCAGCGTGTTAGTAGCGTAACGTAGCGTGTCATTGGCCGGTTTTCGTAACATGAGGCCTTGCATTGTCACGGAGCAAATTGACGGGCTGCAAATCTCAGTAAATGGACGTTTATGATCCATTTCTTGCTTTTGTCGCAGCAATTGTTTTTATAGAGTTCAGCAGTTACACTTTTACCGGGTCCAATAGTTTGTAGTTCACTACATCCTTCATATCCCTTCCGACAATGCAAGGCCTCATGTTGCAAAACCGGTTAAGGATACGTCAGTAAAATTTGGCTGGGAAGTTTCAGAGCACCCGCCTTATAGCCCTGACATAGCCCCTTCAGATTATCATCTACTTCCGTCAGTGAAAGATAACTTGTCTTCTGTACACTTCCCCACAGTGGACGAAGTATGAAAATCCATTGATGACTTCATCGCATCAAAAGATGAATTCTTCTACGCTAAAGGCATCCGTGCACTATCTGATCGTTGGTGGAAGGTGCTGGAAAATAATGAAGATTACTTTGACGAATGAAGGTATGATTATAAGTTCTAACTTGCATATTCATTTTTAAAAATTTAAATATATATAACGGTTTAGTAGTTCCCTTAGATGAAATGCCCTTAGAGCGTAATGTAATTTTATGAGTGTCCCTGAAGAAGCATTGGTGATATATCATAAAGGTAGCTTATAATGAATCAGGAATGGCGCAGCTTTATGTTCGTGAAAATAGTTTTAGAATCGGTTCAATAGTTACAGAGATGCCCATACTGCGTTATATATTAGGATTATTTTCAGTGTCACCGTAAAAGAGTGTATTTGTGTTATATAAATGAAAGGTAGCCTATAATACTTAGGAATAGTGTAGCTTTCTATCGCTGAAAAGAGTTTTTAAATCGGCCTAGCGGTTACAGAGATAATCGTAGAGCGTAACGCAATATGAAGGGTCCAGGGGAAAACCACTTTACAGCCTTTTTTTCGAAAATGAGATAGTGGTGCCATCTTCTAGCTTTAAATGAGCACTATCACCGCTTGAATTATTTTTGGGGAAGAAACACTATTAAGAAAAAAAAAGCTATGGTATAATGGGTCAAGTTTTGGTGTAAAGGGGAAAACCACTTTACTGCGGGCCGTCGAAGTCGTTTTTCTCAGAAGCCAAATTTTATTGTAAAGTCGTTCTACCCCTGGACCCTTCATTTATTAATTTTAATTAAATAAAGTACCAGCAATTACTCATTAAAATCTATTTTAATTAATTTTTGAATATAGCAAGTGGTTTTACGGTTTGTTTATTTGATTGCTTACATTTCAAAAATACTAAAATTAAGTGTGAAAAATATCGATATACCGTGAATCGCGATATAAGATGGTATTGATATCGATATTTCAAATTCCAATATCGTCCAGCCCTACTCAAGAGTGACGTCAGCTAAGCTCTAATATCAATATTTCTCGAGATTTTAGAAAACCCTATGTTAACCAATGGGAAAACCCAAAACTCCATGGTGTATATATTGTTTCGCCGCGAAAGGAGGGGAAAGGAATGACCCCTTGTTGGTTATCTATTTCCTGTGTTCCAAATAAACGAGTCAATACGGGAGACCGCCATTTTCACCCACACACGAAACGGACTTAGGGAAAAGATTCTTCCTCCCTTTCCCTGCTTTTGCATGTGGTTGAAATAGAAATAATGCATTGCAATAATGTGAAAAATGATCATGCACCTCAAAATTTGTCATGCAGGGGCTTTTATAAGCTACTTATTATTTATTTTTATCAGAATAAAACGATTAGTTCGAGAACTGTAAAATATCAGATTTCTTTTATTATTAGATAGGCCACTTTTCAGTGTTTTGTAACTTCAATTTTTGAAACTTAAGAAAAATTTATTTGGCGTGAACCATAATTAATATGCGCAATATGTATCGAAACATAATTTGCGTTTCAGAGGCGTACATCGGACATGCACGGGAGAGCTGTAAGTGTTTTTAAAGTGTCAAATTCCATGTAGAATTTTTCATTTACGAAAAAGCTGCCTTTATTTTCTTCGTTTATAAGTAAAATAATTTATGAATTAATTTACATTAGGTATAGTTATATGTATATATAGTACAATTTAAAAAAAAAGGAATAAAAATGGAAACAGGCGACACAGACGCACACACGCACGCACACGTATATACAGTCGACTCTCAATATCTCGAAGTCGGCTGGACCGGCAAAAAATATTCGATATAAGAGAAATTCGAGATATCGAAAATCGCACATAATATCTTATTCAGGGCATGTTTTTACCGTGATTAACACACGGTAAAAATACCCCTGAATATATCATCAAATCAAACTCTATGAAGTAAAATGTTTCTACTTTTCTGATAAGTGGGTAATTTGATCGTTAGTAATAATGTTAGAAGAATCAAAACGGTACCAAGGTGGACCAGGGGGGGTCCGTCCCCCCTCCTCCAAAATTTAAAATTTTGTAAACAAAATGATAATGTGAAGTCTTTTTGTGACCAATTCGGCCTTTAAAATAAATAAAAACTTTGTGAAAAAAAACACACATAAAAGGTTACTTCAAGGCGTAACGAGTTCCCTCTGCTCTGTTTGACGGAAGGGTTTGTGTGAAGAAGACCGAACGAATTTTCGGTCGAAACGTTCGTTACGCATTGAAGTAACCTTTTATGTGTGTTTTTTTCACAAAATTTTTATTTATTTTATCTTATAACACCAGTTTTTTGAGTGTTTATTTTCATAATTCGGCCTTTTTCACCGTTTGGTACCCTCCAAAATTTATTGCTGTGTTCGGCCCCAGAAGAATTAATAGATTATACACAAAATCAAAGCATTAATAGACCAATTTTATTTAGGATTGGGGTACTAGACAATTTTTCAAAATTACATTTTTCAGTTTCGATTTCATGTTATACTTATCATTATTTTTATACAAAGCATTAAAGGCATCTTCCGGGAAGTTAACACGGCTTGCAAATTTCTAAGTAACTGTAAATATCGAGATAAGCGGAATGATAGATTAGTATCTTCGAGATAGTAAGAAAAAAATTCCATTAAATTATACATTAGGTGAATATGGGGCTGTAAAAAAACTTGGAGATTATCGAAAATCGAGATAAACGAAGTCGAGATATCGAGATTCAATTGTATAGTTGAAGTTCACACCAGCGTTGCCAGGTTTGGCTAATATTAGCCAATTTGGCTATTTTTGATCACGCTTGGCTAGAAAATTTATAAAGAAATTAGCCAACCCGGTTTTGGCTAATTTTTGGCTATTTTTATCGAGGTTGCAAGACATTGGCTAATATTATCTACTTTGGTTATTTTTTTTTTAGCATTTTTGACTCTATAAGTTTTTGGCAGAAATTTTCAATTCAAACTTTTCAGCCTTAGCAGGAAAGAAAATCAGTTAGCACAACCAACTCCAACACTGACACTGAGAGAAAGGCAGTGGCGTAGCGTAGGTTTTTCCCGCTCGAGGTAGATGCCAAATATGCCTTTTTCCACGCAGTGGTGGGAAAAACGACTTTTTTTTTTTTTTTTTTTGTGAGCTACAACTTCTGCTACTTTTCGAAAAATGTATCTAACTACAAATACAACTACTTTTTGATGTGGTTAGTTACAACTACTTTTGAAATGGAGTCATGATGTGTATTGCGTATACTTTTAGATTTTATTATTTATTTTTAATAATTATATATATATATATATATATATATGTATACTTAAAAGAAACATTTATACATACCGTGTTTACTCGCGTAATAGTCGCCCTCCCATAATCGTCGCATCCCCGTTTTGAAGAAGAAATAGCTTTAGAGTTACAATATTATGTAGTAGATTCTCCCCGCATAATAGTCGCTCCTAGACTTTCACCATGAAAAATTTGCCCCAAAATATGTGCAACTACTACACGAGTAAACAAGTTGTATATGTATATCGTAACCAGCAAATTTATGAAACAAACGGCAATATTACCAACTGCAATACTCCACAGAACTGAAAATCACCATAGTCAATTACATGATATAAGCAAGATAATGAAGATCATCCATCATTTTTGAAGTGCGAAAAACACAAAAAAGGGATAGAATAGAATTTATTTATTTAATACAAATATAAATAAATTATTGTCTATTTTATCTTTTATTGAAAAGATTAAAACTATATGTTAATGAGAAAAATACTTCTAAAAATTATCGTTAATGAGAAATAAAAGTAAAACTTCTTTAATTTAATCTAAAATTTTATTATCTTAGTTTTCCACATGGCAAAATCTTTAATAATACTATCATCAATATAAATTGCATCAGTCATTTTATGCTCTGTAGCCAGATTGGTTAATCTTAGAGTACTCATTGTGGATCGTAAGTATTTTTTCTTTTAAACTTAAGTTTGATGAAGTTTATCTCACGTCACGGTTGGCAATGCTTATAGCTATCGCAAGAAATAAAGATAATTTCCAGAGCTTAAATTGCATAATGAATTTTAAGAAATCGTATGGACTTGAATTCATTACATCATTTTCATTCCCCGTAGCAAAGAATTATTCAAAGAATCTTCGAATTTTACAGGCGTGGACAACAGAATTTTCTTAATCTAGTATCATAAATTCTCTATTATTATAATTCATTTTTGTGTTCTATATTGTAAAACTAAAAATATTGAACAAAACATCTAATAACTTAAAATAGTTCTTTGAAGTTTTCTACAAATTTCAAATTGAGAACGAAACTATGGAATTACATAAAATGTTATTTACAGAAAAAAGGGGAGGACTAGGGTACTTGGTGCTATGCCTGCAAACGTAAAAAGGCGCTCCCCTTTACTTTCGCCCAAAGAAAATCCTTTCGAAGACGGCGCCCCGATGCAATGGTTACCTTGCGAGGGAAGGTTCAACTCCCTTGTGCAAAACTTTAAAAAATAAATTCCATAAATTTTCATTTTTTAGCATAAAAATTATGTCTGTAGCACCCCTAACCTGATGTTATATTAAATTTAATAATGTATGTTTATACAGTAAAAGTTGCAATAATTTACTTATTTAGGTTGTTTTTAACTATTATTAGTACACTCTGTAAGACAAAAGATGAAATTTTCTATGTTGTGTAAATGAATTAAATTGTATTTCTGAAGTGTTTTTGGTACGCTACATTTATCTTATCATTCTTGAATGTATTTACTTAGGACATCTTCCCGCCCCAAAATAAAATCCTGTCTATATTACTAATATAGACATAATTTCTCGGGCCATACGTATTTATTCAAGGTGTCTACCAAATTTCTGGAAGTCAATTTCCTGACTTTTGGGAGGTCCCAGGAATAATAGGAAAAAAAATCCAAGAAAAAAATTCCTGACCAATGCAATTTACTTTGGGAAATTGCACAATGCCCTTCTTTTGTCTTTATATTTGCATATTTTGTACAACTCCTTGAAATCAATTTTAACTGAGCTATACAGGATTAAGCTTTCATCAATTGAGAAACAGAAGCAGTCGCACTTTCTGATAGAATTAACTAACTGTTCTTGAAAATACGGTCCTAAGCTATAAGTTACCAAGTAAGCTAATTTGTCTTTTACTCTTCCCTCACGATGGATGAGCCCCCATTTTCCCATCCTTATACAAACACATCGCTTGATGCTTTCGCGGTCCCAAAAATGCGTTGCAATTGCTTCCGGTTTCAGTCTGACAATTAGTGAGAAAGGGTAAAAAAAAAAAAAAAAATTGATTCTTTTGGTAAATTTTCCGGACCCATTATCCAATTTCCCGTTTTTCCAGACTTTCCGGACCCATTTTCCAATTTCCCCGCTTTTTCCAGACTTTCCGGAGCGGTAGACACCCTGTTATTGTATTGTATGAGAGATTCTTGAGTAATTAATAGGTACCTGTTTTGCTCGTTTGCCTTACTGCATGACCGATTTTGTTTTTATTTGAGGGTTGAGCATGTGCGGAATTCAAGAGCAGAAAATATAAGTTTCTCTTTAAATTTTTAAACAATTGTTTTAAATCAATAGATTTTGAGAGAAAGTCGCCTCTCCCCTCCTCTTATGTAAAAAAAAACTCATCATACTCTATTCTAATTTCATATTCAGCAAAGCTTTATTAAAAATCCGAAAGATGGCGCTGCAATCGCCGGTTTGGCTATTTTTGGCTAATTTTCAGAAGCCGTTTGGCTATTTTCGTAGATTTTGATCTGGCAACCCTGGTTCACACCCCAAAACACGAATTTAAACGCATATTTTATGTATAAGTTTCCTCAACCATTATTTAGTTTAAACCTGTTTTGCTAAAATTTAACGATTTAAAAAACAATTCACCTAATCTATAATACAAAGCTTATCCCTTGAAAGAAATATATATTTCCTATATGGGCTTTGATATCTGAATGACATAATTTTGAGAAATTCCGCTAAACAATTATTTAGTGACGTTTACCTTCTCTAAAGCGATATATAAAGAAATTGTTTTTTGGGAACGCGTGAAGTAGACACCAACAAACTAGAGGTCTGCGCCGCCGTGCCACGCCGTCGCCACCGTCCATTTGGACCACGCCGCCGCCACCGAGGTCTAGGCCGGCGCGCCGGCGAAGAACGAAGATTGTGCACCGCGACATACAATCTGCTTCAAAACTTTTTCAAAAATTGCACCTAAACTTTCAACTGCTTATTTTTATCTGGATACTTATTAACCTTTTACAGGCCAATGTCCCCGATTGGAAACATCAAATAAATAAAAAAAATTAGCAGATATAACTAAAAGATGACTGGATTTTTTTTGAACGCAAGTTTTATTTCTATCATTAGTTCTATATAGTAGTATATCTATTAGTTTCTATCATTATTTCTACCTTTAGTAGGAAACTGGATAAAAAAAATCATAAAAGTAGCCTATTTCATAAATTTTTACAGAGTTATCTTGATACAGCCCTTCTCCTCTTCAAATTTAATTGATATCTTTACTTAAAATAATAAATAAATCTTTCATTAATTCTAAATATTTCATTTCTCATGTAAACTACCCATCATGATATTCCGTTTTTGAACCCAATTTATAAGTTTGTCAAAAGTCAGAAATGACCAATGCTCTCAATTGCGAACACAACACAGTGAAAGTTGTATATAATCCCACCCCCCACCCCCATTTTAAATGATAATATACTTTAATTAACGGATCAGAAAACAAAATATACAAAAAATTAATTTAAAATATTCCTGCATCTGAATTAGGTCTGTAAAAAGTTAACGCTAGTAACTTGTAAAGATACAGTTTAAATTTTTTGAGTCAATGGTGTATGATTGCTTTAAAAACTGTTTAAACCCTGCATTGTACATCAAAAGAACATAATAAGTTTGGAATGGTTCATGAGGAGGTTGCAAAGAAAAAAAAAAGAAAATAAAAGAAAGGCGAGAAAAAGAAAGAAAAGAAAAGAAACGCTAAAAAGCAAATAATGTATCAATTGTATATTGATAATTAAATGGGCAATTGGTATCGTGAATGTGCCATACAAACAACATAAACCTATCCAATTTTGAGAAAATCTAATGTTTCAGTTTTTCAGTAGAAATATTTTAAGAGTGTGCCACAACGGCAAGCTCATAACCAGGAGCCTCACCAGTGGTCGAGAGCATAACGCTCTGAACTGGTAGACGGAAGGTGCCTGGTTCAAAACCAGCTCGCGTCCGCCGACCTAACTGTTCTGAGGTTTTCTCCGAAACTTAGCGTAGATACGGGTTAGGAACACTTAGAAAGACCCCAACGGAGGGCCCCCCAGCCCTCGGTCTAGAGCTTACGTTCAGCTAATTGGCCGAAACTTTTCGCGTTCGACCAATTTCATTTTGTATACAGCCTCTCTTATATCAATGCTTCAAGCAGACGATCCTTTTTAGTGAAAAAAAGTTAAGCTGTGTTATCTGGAAAAACAATTTTAAACAAATTGGAATTGCAGTTTTCCCTTCAAAGCCTGATAACCGTGATTTCAGTATGACGTCATTGCCACATGAATAAGCTAATTTTGTCAAGCAAATGATTCACTTTTTTATTCTAGGAAATAAAATGGAGTTTAAAAGAGCTCAAAATCGCTTTAAAATGGGGAAACGGGTGGATTTTCAGGTTTTTAAAGTAGCGCAGATTGCTTTGTACATTTTTATACATATTTATGAAAAACTTGAAGCGGATCGTACAAACGGTGATCTTATTTCGCTTTTGCACTTTTTAATATTTTTGAGCTTTTTAATCTTCTAAGTAAAAGTTTTATTTTCGAGTGGTTGTCCGGAATTGTTAGAGAGTCACAATAAATGTGTCAGGGAGAAGCGTAACATCGAGGATGTGTGTGTGTGTCTGTGTCGCCTATTGTTGCCATTTTTATTCCTTTTTTTATTGTACTATATAGATATATAACTATACCTAATGTAAATTAATTCATAAATTATTTTACTTATAAACGAAGAAAATAAAGACAGCTTTTTCGTAAATGAAAAATTCTACATGGAATTTGACACTTTAAAAACACGTACAGCTCTCCCGTCCATGTCCGGTGTACGCCTCTGAAACGCAAATTATGTTTCGATACATATTGCGCATATTAATTATGGTTCACGCCAAATAAATTTTTCTTAAGTTTCAAAAATTGAAGTTACAAAACACTGAAAAGTGGCCTATCTAATAATAACAAAAATCTGATATTTTAAAGGAACAGTTCTCGAACTAACCGTAACCCTAACAGTTCTCGAACTAACATGCCGTAAAAATGAAATTAATCGGATTAATAGTTTTTGAGTTATTTTATGTTTTGCATTTTACGTTATCGCGAGCTAAATTTCTGTCCGAATACTATATTTTTTATATCATCGGAAACTACAGAGTTTTCTTTTTCAAATACAATTTGTTACAAAATCGTACTTACATTTGCCGATTTTTGGGAATTTTTTAAAGGAAATTTTGTTTCGAAGAAAATGTACTGCTTTTAAAAATATGCTATTTTTTAACTGTCGCATCGAAAAACCTAACGGGCAAAAATTTTCCACCTTTCTACCGCTTATTAAACATTTATTTCTCCCTCTTTTAAATTTTGAACCGTGCAGAAATGTTTATTAGATTTTTTTTATGATTTTTTTTCTGTAAAGATCACAGGTTAAAATTCTCTGTGGACTGCAAATTCCGCAAATGAAACTCGCAAACTTCCCCCTCTGGTTTTCAAGGTCGCTTCAACTGTGAGCGGGAGGGAGAAATTTCTTCTAGCGTCCTGAAAGAAAGAGGGGGAGAGAGAGGGTGGAGATTAAGGTGACCATACGTCCTCGAAATTCGAGGACAATCCCCAAATATAGATCTTTTTTTCAATTTGTCATCAAAAATACTTTGACTTCTTGGGGACGCGAAAAGTCGCCAAATTTAAAGATTTGTACTTTTACCCTGGAAGTTTCCGTTTAGTTTATTTATTTCAGAAAAAACTGAAGAAATAAAATAAAATAAAACTACTAAAAGTGCCTTTTGCTCGGAGAAACAACAAAATTCGATCTCTGAAAACGTTTGTTGTCATTGTGTGTGTGTGTGTGTGTGTGTGTATAGAGTGTACAGATATTCAATGAAGTATTCGACTATGAGCCAAATTTCCTATTTCAGTTTAGTTAATGATTGCTCATTTTTCATGAAGAATCATGTTTTAAATATGAAATTTACGTACGAAATTTTTCTTGCAATGGAATACTTTTTTTAGTTGGTGTACAAAGTTTCATGAAAAATTATCACAAAATTAGCCAATGTAAAAAGCAATGTCTTCTGAAAAATACATATACTATTACAAGAGATAAATTTTAAATAAATTGCAATATTTCAACATGATGTTCCTTTCATATTTCAGGTTTAAATAAATATTTATAAATGAATGAAATACTTCCATTAATTTATTAGAAATAAAAATACACAATTGATATAAAACTATTAGATAATTAATTAGATATTGATATAAAACTATTAAGTATCAAAGTCAGTCATGATTTAAAGTATGGGCATACTGGTATACATGGTAATATGTTGTGTCCTCAAATAAGTCCTCAAAAATATTTTCGAGTGTCCCCAAGTTTTCCCTGGATTCGAGGACATTGCTTGATTTGTCCCCAAAATACTCTTATAGAAATATGGTCGCCTTAGTGGAGATTGAAAGAGAGAGATGGAACGGCGACCGTGCTAATCTAATCCACCAAACCTTCCCTTCGCTCCGCCACTACGCGAAATTCAGGCAGACTGTTCATTATATTGATGACGGGAAACTGTTCATTTTTTTCCGTTGGTGCGTATGCATTAGTGATAAAGGACTACATATTAGAACTCAGATAGGTAGAATGGGAGAAACCTAGCCTCTACGCCATCTACGCCGGAGCCTCTACGCCATCGGGGCTTTGTTCTTTTTTTTCTATTTTGCAGCAGGAAGACCCATGTCCTTTTTTTTATCATTGCAGCGGGAAGTCCCATGTCCTTTTTTTTTATCATTGCAGCAGGAGGATCACATTCCAGCCTAGCCAAGTCCAATTCCTGGCAACCTCTATATTCTATTAGGTGCCGTGTTCTTTTTTTTTTTTTTTTTTTTTTTTTTTTTTTTTTTTTTTGGTTGCAGCGGGAAATCCCGTGTGCTTTTTTATCATTCCAGCGGGAGGATTCACATTCCTTCCCTTTACAATCTATATTTAAGATAAATTGCATTTCTCATTCATTGCACGGGCAACGCCGGGCCACGCTGCTAGTGTATATATAAATACGCTAAGCAAAACCTTATTGTCCCTTTTGCAGCGCACTGCGTGAACTTAGAAGGGTGAAATTCGGTATAGTTAAAGTTCGTATGGAGTTGTTTGTGCGAATGTTAAAATTTTTGTGTAATATGCTAATGCACCGTAAAAACATTAGAGAAGTAAATTGGCGAGTAATACTGTGCGCCAAGTCGGATAATGGTTCCATTGTTGTATCCATTTTTAAATAACAGCATTAAGTTACAACGGTATAGTAGCAGGGGTCGCGCTGTCGATCGCCAACGTCGCAAATTGCGATAATAAAATTAGTTTGGCGAAAGAAAATACGATTTGGCGAAAATATTGGCAATTGCATTTCTCAAGGATGTCCGGCAAAATCTAATTTGGCGAATGGATTGACGAAACTTTAAAAAAAGCCAGCGCGAACCCTGTAGTAGGGTTATAATATTCCAACAAAATTCGCAAAAAAATGAAATTAATCGCCAGTTTAGTGAAAATATTATCGAAATACATTGCGGCGGCAGCACGTTGCGTTATGTTCCTCTGCACCTCCAGGACACGAGTCTCCAAGATAATCGACTTGAATGCACGAGAGGGTTTTCGCAAACAGGCCGGTTTTTTCCACAAAAGCAGATTTATGCTAAAGCAGAGATATGCTAATATGAACTGTGTTGCGATGTGAACAGCGATACTATATAAGGTTTGTAGCTAGTTACTAACGTATGTAGCGAGTCCCCTTTTTGTATTCGGCACGAGGTGCCAGTTTGTGTTTTATCTGTTTTATGTTTTAGTTTTAATAAAGTGTTATGTTGGGAATAGTTGTGTTCAATCGTGAATACACACATGTACAATGAGAAGGGCAAAAAGTTATTAAAAGCCCACTTCATCTGGTGACCCAGAAAAAGGACCAAGTCGTCTTCTGTACGGACCAAAGTGTGCTAATCTGGAAGTTCGATCGATGTTCAAAGTCAAGCCTCTTCAGCAGCTTTGGCAAGATCTACAGTCAAGCTGGTCCTCTGTGAGTTTGTTGGAGCCGCCCTATTGCAAAGAACGGTGTTCTACGGGTGAAGATTTCCACTGGTCTGCTGCTTTGCCTTTCCTGCGCGCACCATCATCAAGTATTTGAAGACAACGGACAAGACAGGTGCCAAGTTTTAAACAAACATTTATACATTTTTCTTGATCCCCATTTAATTGGTTGCTCGGTCAGGCTTTCTAAAAATGAATGGTGAAACATCTGAAGAGGCGGTAAAAACCGGCGACATTAGTCGTGTAGCTCTCAATAGTTACCACCCTTTTGGGAAAAACTTCCAGATTTATGGTGCGCTAATATAGAATCGCAATTTCACATCGCCAACATTAGTGAAGATTCTACAAAATTTTATTACATAGTGTCTAGCCTAAATGCTGATATCTTAAGTTAAGTAAGTGATGTGGTTTTAACACCTCCCCCCACTCTAAAGTATGATACTTTAAAAAGACGGCTTTTAGCCGAATTCGCGGATTCCGAACAAACAAAATAAAGCAATTACTTTCGGAATTAGTGTTAGGAGATGAAAAACCTTCCCATTTACTAAGGAAAATGAAGCACTTAGCACCCGATAAAACCGACACCGAGTTTCTAAAAACTCTATTTCTGCAAAGATTGCCTAAGGACATTCAAGCTATCTTGTCCGTATATGAGGGTACTTTAGATACATTAGCTTTCATGGCCGATAAAATCGTAGAAGTTACGGGCAATTCTAGTTCAGAAATACACAATGTAGACACTCATACTACTAACTCGGAAAATGAGGTGCAGGAATTAAAAAAGCAATTGACAGAACTAACTCGAAAAATTGACAAGGTATTGCAAGATAAAGATAAATTTAGACCACGCACTCTTAGTCGTACGAGACGCATTAATAATAAATTTCAGCGTAATCCCCCACACCGTGTGACACCCTCCACTCGGTCAACACCCTCCCACTCCTCTGAAACGGTGTGCTGGTACCATAAAAAATTTAAAGCTTGTGCTCGCAAATGTCTAGAGCCGTGCAATTATAACTCTTTAAAAAACTAGAGGGCCGGTCACATTATACGGCGCAATGTGACTATACGTGCAAGGACGTTATAAGTCGCCGTCTTTTCATTCGAGATAAAATATCTGGGGTTGAATATCTAATTGATAGTGGCAGTGATATCTGCGTTTTACCCAGAGCAAAAAATACTCAGTATAATGGACCTAAAAATATTATTTTGTATTCTGCTGATGGATCTCTTATCAAAGTCTACGGAACTAAATTAGTAAAACTGGATCTTGCGTTAAACGGGTCTTTTCAGTGGCCTGTGGTCGCAGACGTTAGCAGACCAATAATTGGTGCTGATTTTATAAAACACTTTGGCTTATTAATTGATCTGAAAAGACTTTGTTTACGCGATCCAAGTTCGTCCAAGGCAGCTCTAGGTTCCGCTTGCAACGAGAGTTCGTCTAATATTAGTCTAATTGCTAAGGATTTAAAAATTAATATTTTACAAAAATTTCCCGACATACTTAAACCGTATCCTTCTACTATGAAAGTAAAGCACAATACAGTGCATAAAATTGAAACAACAGGACAACCTGTATTCGCACGGTCACGGCGTTTAAATCCATTGAAATTAAAAATAGCTAAACAGGAATTTCAATACATGCAAGAAAAGGGAATCTGCAGACCTAGTAACTCATGTTGGGCCAGCCCTTTACACATGGTCCCCAAACCCAATAGTACTGATTTTCGCCCGACTGGCGATTACAGAGCTTTAAATAAAATTACTATTCCCGACAGATATTCCCTTCCCCATATACATGATTTTGCTAATGAACTTTACGGGAAAAAAATATTTTCCAAAATCGACCTCATCCGTGCATACCATCAAATCCCAGTACACAAAGACGACATTCCAAAAACCGCTACTACCACGCCTTTCGGCTTATGGGAATTCACATTCTTTCCCTTTGGGTTGTATAATGCAGCTCAAACATTCCAAAGGTTCATATCTGAGGTCCTACAAGACTTAAACTTTACATTTGCTTACTTAGACGACATTTTAATAACCAGTTCAAATGAGAAAGAGCACATGACTCATCTCGAAACTCTGTTTAAAAGACTAAACAAATACGGCATTAGAATCAATTTGTCTAAAAGCATTTTTGGGTCACTGAACTACCATTCTTAGGTTACTTGGTTAACGAACACGGCATAAAACCGCTGCCTAGCAAAGTTAAACCAATTTTAGACTTCGAACAACCCCAAACATGTAAAGGTTTAAAGCGCTTCCTAGGACTCTTGAACTTTTACAGACGAAATGTCCCGCAGGCTGCTAAATTACAAGCGCCTCTAAATGAGCTTTTAAAAGGCTATAAAAATAATAGCAAAAAGGCAATTTCGTGGACAACTGAAACACTAGAAGCCTTTACAAAGTGTAAGGAATCGCTAGCTAACGCTGCGTTATTGGTGCATCCCAACCCCGACGCACAGCTTTGCTTATGCACTGATGCAAGTAGTACATCTATAGGCAGTTCTCTCCACCAGATCAGCTTAAAGCAAGGTACACAAGTAATTGAGCCCTCAGCATTTTATTCTGCTAAGCTCACACCTGCACAGCAGAAATGGTCTACTTATGACAGAGAATTGTACGCTATCTACGCATCTATCAAATATTTTAAGCACTTTCTCGAGGGCCGTGTTTTTACGGTTTTCACGGATCATATAAACCCCTCACCTTTGCCTTTAATCTGAAGGGAGATAAATGGTCTCCTCGGCAACTGAGACACCTAGACTACACAAGGGCGGTTCTAGAGTTGCAGTCTGGGAGGGGTAATGATATTTTATAATTTTAAACTAACTCGGTGTCTGAGAAGGATTGACTACTTGGGGGGGGGGGGGCGCACAATGGAAAGGGGACCCTTTTGACTGCACAATACACTTCATATTTGTAAACTAGCTAAAGCAACCGTTCTTCGCACGGAATGGATATCGTCAAAACCACAAATACAAATGAAAATAGTCCCGCAGTGGTCTGGGCGCTAAACTTCGTTCCCATAAGAACACGGCAAGTGAAGCAGCATCCGGCTTGGCCAGTGCTTGGGAGGGTCATCTCCCTCTCGGCTCGTCCGCTGTGGAACCGTGTACGCTAATGGGAGCTGGTGCACGTAAAATCCGTCGTGGCTCCAATGTCCTCAAAGTTGTTAAATGATACCTCTGGGGGCGACGATTTCAGGTGGTGGTTGGTCCCTCATCTGGAATCGGTTAAAAATTAGGGACCAACAAGTAGAAGTCCAACCCCCTCGGGGGGCAAGGGCACCCCTCTTTCCATGGATAGTGTCGTCTATCCATGGACACGACAACAACAGCAAAAAATGAAAATAAGTAAATAAATATCAAACAAATTTTTGTTATATATTTAATCGCCGACAAAAACTGTTTTAGAATATTCTTCAGGCATAATCTAACTATACTTGATTTTTTTAAAATACTGTTTGGAATGTGCATCATATTCCCTGCGTATTTGTCCTCTTGTTCTTCAAAATTAAAATCAATGTTAAATCGCCTAATCCCCGCCACGCATATTCTAACTATACTTCACCTTTATTTGCTCGAATGTAGGCACCAATATTCCCATTAAATAAACAATAGGGTTAGACAATTTCTCGACAAAGATGGTTGCGTTTTGTTGTGCTGTGGGATTACCGCCGATTAGCAACACGTGGGCTCTAGGCCGAATGGCGGAGTGGCCTCCGTGGGGGTCTTTCTAAGAGGGTGTCCTAACCTGTATTTACGCCAAGTTCCGGAGACCACGGAAAATTCCGAACGGTTAAGTCGGCGGACGCTACCTGGTTTTGAACCAGGCATCTTTCGTCACCCAGCGTAGCGCGTTATGCGCTTGGCCACTGGTGGGACACTCGACAAAGATGTAAGATATCGCTTTCGGGGACTTATTTCTTTTATGCCAATTTTCGTGATACATCATCAAAAATGGCAAACCTTGGGGATTTTTCTTGTTTAATCTGGCAACCCTTGAAACTTGATTCGCCCTTTCAACAGGTAGACAAAAATCTTTGTCCTGACATTAACAGCTCCCAAGAGCTAAATATTACGTAAAAAACAGCTTTTTTTGTCAACTTGCCTTTTATAATGGTAGATTTTTTAAAACATTGAAAAAGATTTTTATGAATTTGTGTTCGTTACATTTTAATGCAAGATTTTTATGGCTATCTTCATTTCCCTTCGATATATGAAGACAAATATGAAAATAATGTTTCAGCCCCTCACAACAGTTTGAACTCTAACTCTAAAAAACTCTGAAAATGACTGTAATGCATTCGTGTTTGCTACATTTTAAAGCAAGAATATTGTGGCTATCTCTTTCCCTTTGAGATATGATGGAAAATTTGTAAACAACATTTTGACCCCCTTATCCCCGTTATGATGCGAATTCTAAAAGAAACCTGAAAATAATTTTAAGGTATGTGACTATATTTTTAAGCAAGAATTTTAGGCTATCTCTTCTTCCTCTGACATATGAAGGGAAATCTGAAAAGAACGTTTTGGCCCCTTACACCCACTTGGGTGCGAATTCTAAAACACCCTGAAACTGATTTTTACGCATCCTTGTTCGCTACATTCTAAAGGAAGAATTTTATGACTATCTTTATTTCCCTTTGAGATATGATGGCAAATTCGAAAATAACGTTTTGGCCCCTTATCCTCCTTTTCATGCGCATTCTAAAGAACCCAGAAAACGAATTTTAAGCATTTGTATTCCCTTTACCTTTAAGCAAGAATTTTAAAGCTATCTCTATTTTTCCTCTCGTATATCAAGAGAAATGTGACAATAACGTTTCGGCCCCTTACGCCCGTTTGGGTGAGAAATCTAAAAAACCCTGAAAACAACTTTTAGGTATTTGTGTTGTTACATTTTAAAGCAAGAATTGTATGTCTATCTCTTTTTAACACTGAGTTATGAAGGGAAACGTGAAAAGAACGTTTTGTGCCGCCATCCCTGTCTGGGTTCGAATTTTCAAAAATCGCTTCTTAAATGACGTCTTGGGCACAAAAACTATCAGCTCCTAAAATGTCATCCCTGTATCACCGGGGGATTTGGCTGGGCAATGATCAGTCAGTCAGGACATCTTCCTTTAGAGATTGGTATCCGAGGTTTAAATGAACTGAATTTTTGAAATATGAAGTGAAATCTAGGAGTTGCTATTGGGTAAAAAAGTCGTTGCGAATTTAAATATGGAGATGGTTCCTTATGCAATTTTTATGTATAGCAAATTAAAGTGTACGTTAATCGTAAACGACTGGTATATGTAACTTTGCTGTACAACGAACGACGGCCGAATAAAATACAAGTGTGCTTTTTTTTATTTTTCCGTAGCTGTACATTGGATTTTTAAGGTTTATAAACGGTTGCCTTAAACGCATACGCAAGTATGTGTGAGATTACTTTTGATTTGGTATTGTGGTACCCTGCTGGAAGTTCACTCGAAAAAATAGGACAAACTTGATATCCCTTCACCATTATGCAAGATGGAGGGATTAAAATGATTTCCAGCTTTCCCGGGCCCGAGTGGACGAGCTCATAGCGCTGTCAACTGGGAGACGGAAAATGTGTGGCGTTGATTTCGTTTGTGTACGAACTGACAGTTTGCGAGCTGACAACCAGCGAGTCAGTTTGCGAACACTTTCAGAGCGGAAAGTTCCGCGAATCTACGAAGATGCAAATTCACCTTCACCGGTCTCTCCGGGAACATGGAGGGACGCTGAATAGAGATGAGTTCGGGCTCATTTTTTGAAGCCCGAGCCCGAGGACTTTTAATCCGAGCCCGAGCAATATTACTTAAGTCGGAGCCCGAGCCCTAAATATCAGCTAAAGATAAATAAAATTCAGTTACTTCATTGATACAATACGAAAAATTTTTCCGTTTGTGCAAATTAAAGACAAATATAGTTACAAACTCTTAATGGACTTTCTAATTCTTTATATCCATGTTTATCAAATAATAACAATAATGTTTCAATTTTTATTAAAAATTCCGTTGAGTAGTCACATCAGTGTTAAACATTCGTATGTTCTTAGATATATTGGATACAGAAAAATACAAGTTATAAATTTCGTATAGTGACATTAAAAAATGTTATATTTAAAGCACGTCCAGAAAAGAGATTTTGCATAATAAATTTAAGAAATTTGCATATTTGCATAGAATTGCATAAGAATATATTATTGAATAAGAATTTAGTTGATAGGAACAAAATTACTTAAAAAAATATTTTATAATACGATGTGAATATATACATTTAACTAAGACAGACCAGTAAAGAATGAGTCCAAAATTTTGAATGAACAGCATTTTAACACACATACGCAAATGAAGTAGCACAACACACCATTTAGTAAATTATGTGAAAAAGCTAGCTTTTTACCCATCAACTATTTTGTTGTATCACATCAGTACTTTTATTTTTCCGATGAATCGCTTTTTAAAATCCATTTCAAGTAGTATTCTCAATAAAGGAGACATTTTTCACGAGACCGAGCCCGCCCGAGCCCGAATGCAATCGTGAATTATAGTGCCCGAGCCCGGTTCGGGACCCAGCTCGGGCTCGGGCTTTCGGGCTCGGGTTGAGCCCGTCTCATCTCTAACGCTGGACACAAAAGCTACAAGCTCCTAAAATTTCATGTCTGTACCTCCAGTAGATTTGGCGGGGCGATGATCGTCAGTCAGTCAGTCAGGACATCTTCCTTTTATATATGAAGATAAAATGTTTAATTAATCATCAAATGTGAAATAAATGTCTAATTAATCACATAATTAATGAAGTAATGAAGTATGTAAATACCGAAAATAATAACCTTTGCAAAATAATAACCTTTGCATGTCCCCACCCCCACCCATCGATCAAAATTATTATTATATTTGAAGAGTTCCTATGTTTGCCATGTAGATAGTGTTATTTGTTTATTTCACCCCAGTGAATTCCCCATGCAGAATTATTTTTCACTTTCGTTTTCAAAATCCTGGGAGAGGTAATTACCCCCATTACCCCCCCGTAAAACCGCCAATGAGACTACATCGGTCAGTTTAGTACGGATCAGTGCCGGATTAAGACAGCGCGGGGCCCGTAGCAAATGTTACCAAGGGGCACCCTGCTCAGTGACGCACCCATATATATATATATATATATATATATATTAGGGGGAGGAGTTTACCCTCACGTTAAAGTAGTAGAGCTAAATTAAATGAGAACACAAATAGTGCTAATTATATTACAATTTATGTTAAGCGCTAATTAATGGTTTTACTAATGCTTATTAGATATAAACAAAACTAAAAGGTCCCACGTGTTATATTCGCGAGAGGTTTATCCCAGCCCTTTCTCCACCTTGGGTGAGCTAATCTGTAGGTTTTGTGCGATAATAAAATAAAACACAACTTTTACGAATTTTCTTGATTCAAAATGAACAAATTTGAGTTAACACTAG
Source organism: Cheiracanthium punctorium (assembly GCA_038373885.1). Lineage (NCBI taxonomy): Eukaryota > Metazoa > Arthropoda > Arachnida > Araneae > Cheiracanthiidae > Cheiracanthium > Cheiracanthium punctorium. The sequence continues at coordinate 360,912 of JAWZYV010011777.1, forward strand.
ACAAATCAATTTCTCCAAGTAAATTAGTGTGCGGAAAAAATGTCCGTTAAAATAAAGTGGGGGGGGGGGGCTAAATAGATAGTGAGACTGCGATGTTTAAAGTTATTTATTCGTACAACTCAGATTTTTTTTTTTTTAATGAATGGTATGTTTTAATGAATGGAAGATCATGGATATATATTTGGAATTTCTAACACTTCCCACCTTTCCCATATGCAAACATATAACTAGACAAGTTTACACACATAAAATAATAATTGTTTCTGTAAATGTTTTAGAACCTTCGAAATCAGTATGTATTTTAAACTGTGCCTTTAAACACTATTTTTCCCCCTATAAAAATACATGCTTGTAAAATTATTTCATTATCTGGACGGTCTTTACTAATAATAGGTTATATATTTTTATCTTCTCTTAATCTGTTTAATGGGTTAATTCATAAGAAATCGAACTGGGGATAGATAGATCTAGCACAATAATACCTCCACCATTCAAAGTATACTGCATGCACGGCAGGCATTTAAACTGTACATGCTTGTACAGGGGACTGTTACTTCCACATACCGCTTGGAACACTTCTAAAGGTCATTTCGTTAGTGTTCTACAAGCATATGTACATTACTTTTCATCTTATCCTCGTTAAAATGATATAAAATATTTTGCTCAAAAAATTCTTTATAAGAGGATTGTATCTTTTCTAAATAGAATAATCTATATAATAAATAATAAAAAAATTGGATAAATCATTCATTATCGTATTACGTTCAAATGTTTTTGCAAGACACAATAATCTTAAATGTAACAAGTAATTTGTGAGTTTCTTTGTGGATCAAGAGTATCCGAAAATTCTCTTTTTTTCAGTTTGCCTGGGGTTATGGCTTCTCAGATACCCTGACCGTGCGAAGATCCTCTCGGTTCTAATTATTTTATTTGAACAAACGTACTGGCATTCGCGCTCTTGACCTGTGGTTTCGACCGGCCAAAAATCAATTCTTTTATATTTAACGTGGTTAATTTCCGAGATTAATAAGATAATTTATCGCAATAGTGGATTCCCCAACTATAAAAAAAAAATGACTTACATTCTATATATTATTATTGTTTCAAAAAATAATTCGCCTTTCTTTAAATATTGTAAAATGTAAAATAAATAATTAAGTAAAAACAAAGCAAGCCAACTACCAAAAGCCTTCTAAGATGGTTTACACCCTAGTACACCTTTGAATTTCGCCAAAGCCACCCGCCTTTACTGTAAAACAAAAGAACTTTGGGGCTGCCCAATATCCGTTTAAAATACCATCCTCATATTTACTGCAAAACAAAATAACTTTATGTCCAACATTTAAATAAAAATATTTTCTTTTAAACTTGCGAATCGTTCAGTGATGTCCTCATAAAAAGGCGTCGTTTTAATTCAGATATCAATAATTTTAAAAGCTCTTTAAAATTTCCCATGTTTAAAGAATTTTCTCACTCGCAATGTCCTCTAAATGCCAGTTCTTGCTTACTTAAAAACAATACTGCTTTGATGGGTAATTGTCCATTCATAAGCGTCTATCCAGGCTTACCTTCTTGATAAATTCTACAATATAAAGTCGAGAGTTTTCCGAACATATATTCTCCGTACCCCTCCCTCACTTCTCGAGCCAATCAGTCAGTCGAATTCAAGGTTGTTTTTTGTTTTAGATTTTTTTGAAATTTATCATAGAAATTCCATAAGTCTAATCTGAATTTAAGAAAGTTAGTAGAATAAATTATTTTAAAGTATGTGTTGATAATTTCAAGTGCAGCCCGGCTGTACTTGCTGTATCCCACGAGCCGCCACTGGTAGCAAGACATCTAGGAATGCGATTGGAGCCTTTTTATGTGGATAGGAACATGCGGGGGCCCGCAGGAGAGAGCAGAAGCTCTTGTAAAAAGCACCCTCCTACGTCCAATTGACGCGGCAGTGCGTGTGAGGACAGGATGGCGTTCACATTGCAAAATTCGACGATTTAGGGGCAGCGAGGCGTTATCCGATTTCTGACAGCAGAAAGTGTTAAGCCGGCCACTATTCATCGCAGGAGGATGATCGTATACTGGGAAGGCTGTGTGTCCCACAAGTCAATGAGAAAATGGAATGTCCGTTTTCGCCAAGGAACTGGCCAAGTTCAAGCGGGAGACGTTGGACCATCCGCCCTACAGTCCGGACATGTCGCGCTGCGATTTCCATGTGTTGGTTCCACTGAAGAAACCACCTGAAAGGGAAGCGCTTCAACTCGGACGACGTACTCAAGGACGCTGTGACGGACTGGGTCTCGTCACGGCCACAGGAATTCTGGGAACAAGGAATCCTGCGGCTTGTTCGTCAGTGGGATCGTTGTGCTCAGGCCTATGGTGTCTATTTTGAATAAAGTCTACATTTGTACCCACCGTGTCGTTTCGTACCTTTTCATTTGATCACCTCTTGTAGTTAGTAGGATGAACGCTTTAAAGAATAACTTCCCATAGAGCGCAATGTATTGGGACTATTTTGAGTGCTCCTGTAGAAAAAAATCTATAAATGCTACATAGATCCTTTACAATAGGGTACATGGTACTGAGATAAGAATAACATATATAAATTTCGTAGAAATCTATGCCTATTGACACGAATTATATCAAGGACGGACAGACAGACAAACCGAAATCTTAAGCACTTTTCTACCTTGTTGGAAAGTGTCAAAAAAGCTAGATCCTGAGGGGGAAAGACGAAAACTTTCAAGGTAAAGGCGCGGGGCCCCCAAAAGCGCGGGGCCCGTAGCATTTGCTACATCTGCTATATTGTTAATCCGGCACTAGTACGGATATTCGCTACAACCCGGGACGCGACAATATTCCTGCCGATTTCTTTTCTAGAGTCGAATCCATTACCTTCCCGAGTACATTAGATTACTCAGCAATCGCAAAGGCACACGAGGGTGACAAAGAACTTGAAAAACTAATCAGTACACATACTAAATTAGTATTCAAACGAATGACAATTCCAGAAACTCAAACTCCCTTGTATTGTGAGGTATCTACAGACAAAATTCGTCCTTATATTCCAGAATCCTTTCGAAAGAAAGTACTTGACATTTTACATAACTTGTCTCACCCAGGTATGAGGGCCACAGCTAAGTTGCTGAGTTCTCGTTTTATTTGGCCTGGCATACAAAAGGATTCGCGGACTTGGCCGAAATGTTGCATTCCTTGTCAGTTGACTAAGACGCAAAGACATACAAAAACCCCAATACAGAATTATACTGTTCCAAGAGATAGATTTGACCACGTACACATAGATCTAGTCGGTCCTCTACCCCTAAAAAACAATTTTAAATATTTAGTTACAATGATCGACAGATTTACATCTTGGGTTGAAGCAGTACCCGTCACTAACATAGCCAGCGACACTGTTGCTAGAGCGTTTTACGAAAACTGGGTAGCAAGGTTTGGCGTTCCCACAACTATTACAACCGACCAGGGTCGGCAATTTGAATCTTGCTTTTTTAATTCTCTTTTACATTTATTTGGAATAAAAAGAAATCGTAGTGCAGCTTACCATCCACAGGCCAATGGCCTTATAGACAACTAGCATAGAGGGTTGAAAACTGCGTTGAAAGCCTGTCTGACCGACCAATGGTGGGAAAAATTGCCTACTGTTTTATTAGGACTTCGGTCCGTCTATAAAGAAGAGTTGAGAGCAACCACGGCTGAGCTGGTATACGGCATTCCGCTTAGACTTCCTGGAGAATTTTTCCAGCCCTCTGCAACAGATGTTAATGTTCCAGACTTCATTCGACAATTAAAGTAGCAGATGGAGCACCTAGTACCTCGACCAACGTCTTCTCATGGCCGTGAGCAATATTCATTCCCAAATCACTAGCCTCGTGCACATTTCCTGTGCTAATGCGAACCAATACATTTTATAAAGTTTTTATGAAAAGCCAGGAAAATATAGTCACCGTTGATCGCTTGAAGCCTGCTTTCACATTAAATGAGCAACAGACAAAAAAGTGCTGATCTGACCGGAAACACTACGGTCACACGCGCAGGACGTACCAGCAAACCCACGGAACGTCTGCAAGTTCGTTTCGACTAGGAGGGGGGTACTGCGGCGGCAGCACGTTGCGTTATGTTCCTCTCCACCTCCAGGACACGAGTCTCAAAGATAATCGACTTGAATGCACGAGAGGGTTTTCGGAACCAGGCCAGTTTTTTCCACAAAAGCAGATTTATGCTAAAGCAGAGATATGCTAATGTGAACTGTGTTGCTATGTGAACAGCGACACTATATAAGGTCTGTAGCTAGTTACTAACGTATGTAGCGAGTTACTACGCCCGGGGCATAGTCCCCTTTTTGTATTCGGCACAGGGTGCCAGTTTGTGTTTTATCTGTTTTAGTTTTAATAAAGTGTTTTGTTGGGAAAAGTTGTGTTCAATCGTGAATACACGCATTTACAATGAGAAGGGCAAAAAGTTATTAAAAGCCCACTTCAACATCAGCAATCAACAGGAGATGAAAATAATATTGCATTGTTAATGAGGTGCATGGAAATATTTCCGACAAAACGTATTCTCGGGTAACAGATATATAGAAGTCAATTATTTTAGCCCTTAAAAATGATGATTGTACTTTTGTTAATACTGATTTACTTCATCAAATACACGGTGAATTGAGAAAATATCATAGCTACGATAAAATAATTTGCCATGATGACGGTAAAATTATTAATTGGATTTTTTGAGTAATTTCACTATTAATAGTGTTACGAATTTTCGGGGCAACCCGCTGCTCTCGGGCTTAAAATAGTTTAAAATTCGTATTCTACGCTTCAAATAGATAAATTTTGTTTTTTGTTGCATCAAAATCGGCCAATTAGAACCGGAGATATGGAGGTTTCGGTTTGCCATTGTTTTTCAATAGAGGTTCTAGAAATCTCGAGAAATATTAGTCCTACGGCTTCGATTTCTTCACATTTGAGGACTTATTTTTGGCGCCAAATTTGGCGATATTTCGTCAAAAGGCGCGATTTTCCCAGTGGGGCCTGGAAGTTGTTTTTCCTGCATTAAAAACGCATAATAACCTAACATTTCTCTTCTATGACGTAATCAGAAGTCCCGCTTTATCTGGAATCTTCGAGAGATATACTTTTCTAGAAACTGCTCGCAGCTTCTGCCTCCTCTATAAATTCCTCAGCGCGCTGCTCCGAGAGTTCAGTGTTGATCAAGCTTTGAGAGAGTGAATACGCTTGCTTTGTGAAGGAAGCTGTGTTTCGCGCTGTTTGTGAAGCTTTGAATTTAAGTGCGTGTGTACATTTTTCATCGCTGAGTCTTGAGAGACTGTTAGTGTTATTTCTCGTATATTTTCACTGAATTTTTGCCTGTGAAAGTGACTTATTTTGTGTGAGAAATACAGCATTTCTGAGAGCTTCTGACCTAAGCGGATTGTTAAAAGCACGTTACTGCTAGATTGTGCTTGTGAATTGTGTACAGCTGATTGTTCTACGAAGTTCTAGAAGCAATAAAGTTTGTGTTCCATCCTGACAAGTGACTTTTTACTTGAACTTTTTACACCAACTGGACTTTAGAACGACGAACCCCAGGGGTAGCAAAGTAATTCCGCAACAATAGTTTGGATAACTTTCAGTCAGCCGATAAAAAGCCAAAAAATTGATGCGCCAATTGCAAAGAAACCTAACGAGAATCACTGAGCATTATTTCCAGTACAAAGTTCTTGCATCCGCATTTCTATATTTTGGAATTTTAATTTAATTCCATATGTTTTTCCATAATTTTAACGAACGATTAATCCAATAAACATAAAAATTTCTTTTTAGTATATTGATACGTTTCAACATTGCAATTTGTATATAAGTACTTTTATTTTGTATATCGATTAATACGGTAATTAAGTATTATCCCGGCGGTCAGCCAAGACCAGCGATTTTTCTCCAAGATAAATGTCTGACACAAGAAATTATTGATGGTTTGGAATACAATTGGCAACAGTTTACCAGCACATTTGACGAAAAAATTGTTTGGCCGGAATGACCGCCGGGATAATACGTAAGTATCATTAATACTTTTGGCTCTGTTTTGGGAAACGACGATGATTTAGTCTTTTAATGTCGCCAAGAAAAAATTGTTGGTGGGATTTACGCCGGCTAATCGAAAAGTGCCATAGTTTGCCACCACATATGTTAGTGTTGAAAGTTAATTGCATAGTTTTACTGATTAGAAACTTAAGTAATACAAAGGAACGGGGGTCAATTGTAACCGCGCCAACAGCTATCAATCAAATCGAGATGCGAGTTGCACCGAAATCCATATATTGCCCCCCCCCCTTCCCTCGAAAATACATGCTACCACTGGTCTTTGCGACACCCCCAAAAATATCACTTGGTCCGGCTATCGCTGTAAGGGGTACCTCGAAAATATGCTACTGCTACCGCTTTGAAAGACGCCTAAAAACCTCACTGGGTCCGGCCGTTGTTGTAGGGCCTCTTCAAAAAATGCTACCGCTGGCCCTTTGCGAGACCACAGTGTTCCTCTAAAGCTGTTATCAGACGACGCATTTTCGCCCTTCAAAATGCTCGTACAACTCTTTCGGCTTTCATTTTTCTTGTCAAAAGCAAAGTATAGGGTTGTATTGCAAGGCAAGAAGACGATCTGGTGGATTGGCACGGGGTTGCCGATTTGGCGACGTTATCGCTCGTTTTGTGACAAAACAGTTATTACGTCATCGCTGTCACAAAAATCACTCGTCCTGTCGCGCCCCGTGCATTCGAACATTGACATTGACGGTGGAATTTGAAGGTTCATTTTTAAGTAAATACAGTAAAAAAGTTTATAATGGTTTTTGATTTGCACTTCGGAAATAAAATCGGCTTCTATTTCCGCCGTCCACATTGCAGGCATGGAGGTCGCCATCTTGAATGAAGGTGTGGACAGTGTCTAGAGCTCTGATTGGCTGATTTCGCCATTCATACCAAACATTTTTCAACATTGTTCGAAACAGTCCGGTGTCAAGGGAAATACTATCCCACAACGGTTTTCGCCTGACTGAAAGGCAAAACTGCAGTACAAAAGTGTTGTACGTGCATTTTGCAGTGCGTAGAGCTCTCGTGTGATAGCACCTTAAGATTGTCCCTTCCATTTCGCGGTGTTTGATTAAATTCATCATCATCAACGGTGCAACTCGCCCTTTTCGACCATTGCAACTAACCCATTTCCGTACAAAGGATAAGCATTAATCAATGGAGCAGGGGCGTAGCCAAGGGGGGGTTAGGGGGGTCATAACCCCCCCATGAGAAATTTTTTGCCACACAAAATGTATATTCTTCACTACATTATCACACACACGTATACATATGTGACTTGTAGCAGTCATAACCCCCCCCCCCATGAAAAATTTCTGGCTACGCCCCTGCAATGGAGCATGAATGCGCATCAAGTTTAAGCACCGTTATGCTATCAATTGTGGAGTTTTAACTAGAATCTCATGCAATAGGAAAATTTGGATTCCAAATAAACGGGCAATTCGAAATGTCCCATGTACAGCATATTCTGGAGCTTTTTATCTTTCACTTATCTCTCAAAAGAAACCAATTTCCAATTATACCTGCATTTGCGATGACAATAAGTAAGTCTCAAGGACAAACATTTAAAAAAAAATTTAATAGTATTGAAGCCGCCAGTTTTTCAATTGTACGTCGCAGAAAAGTAGTGTTCGATCATTCCATGTTTTGAGATGTTATATTAATTTTTACTAAAATTTTATATACTTTTAAAAAGATACACGAAATAACTGTGTAACCTTGACGAAACCTGGGCAGTATAGGAAACAAAATAAATAATTAAATAATAATATAAGTAAAATAAACCGGGAAATGCCAAAAAACGTATTGCCGCTTTTTAAATATGGCTTAGCCAAATTATACCTCATTTTTCCTATCGTTCACATTTTTCAAATAACTGGAAAATTAATGCACAATGACGTATTTGTATACGCTCGCAGCTGACGTAATAGAACAAAATAAAAAACGTTATAAACAATGATTACAGAGGTATAAGCAATGCTTATATACCTCTACATCTCATACTTAATATATTTCGGTCGAATTTCAACCACTGGGCGGTCACTAGTAGTATTTAAATACATGTAAAATTATGTGGCTTTTTATGTCGATTTTTTATGTCGCGTTTTTGGGACACATTTTTCAATAAAGGGTGTTGAGAGATAAAATGACATAGTCATTAATATATATATGTAATAAGGGTACTTTGGGTTTTACTAGTTTGGGTATTGTTCAAGCGGGTACTTTCACTGTAAGTTTTGCTTTACTGTCATACCACGCGCGCTCTGGAGCTATGTTTTATTTCTTTAGTTAATTGCTAGACATCAAGCCGTCGATTCTCAGTTCTTTTTAGTGTACACGTGTCCCCACGCCTTTGTAGCCCTGGATGCGGGCCATGTTGGTAAATGTGTGTGGTTCGATTAGAGATAAGAGAGAGGCGGAGTTATGTCTTAGCAACCCACGTGGTGTGGTGAACGTAAATACGCCCGCACCTCGAAAATGGACAGACTTCTGCCACTAGAACTGCTTACCTAGTCCAAGCAGATTTTCGTACCTGTCACCCCTCCCCTCTTGTCACTCTATATTGTAACTTAAATGTAATGTTCAATAAACTATTTTACCTGCCTTAACTCTGGAACTTAACTGAAATATCTGACGTCTCATATATATATATATATATACAGTGGTGGGAAAAACTACTTTTTTTTGTAGCGCGCTACAACTACCGCTACTTTTCGAAAAATGTAGTTAACTACAACTACAACTACTTTTTGACAAATGTAGTTAGCTACACTACTTTTGAAATGTAGTCGCTACTTCGCTACTTTTTCGCTACTTTTAGGAGACAAATTTTGCTAACAGATTCAATTTGCATTACATTCATATTTAAGGATATTTATATCCTAATTAGAGAAAACTATCGATATCTAAAGCCTTGGTTTTCTACTCGCGTCCAGCGTGATTAATGACCTCAGCGGGTGTCTCTCGCGTCCAAAGAACGAAAGGTGGTTTCCTTGTAGCGTTGAGCGCCGCAGATTTGGTGGACGCACGGAAGACCCCGGGCACCTTTTCGCCTTTAATTAGAAAAAACTATTGCTCTAATAAACAACTACCAGGCGAGTATTTGAACAGGGGGAGGCGGGCCCCCTCCGAAAATGTAAAGCAATTATTAAAAAGGAGCTATTTTGAAACATTTCTTTTAACTTTAGAACAATACAGTTTAAAATACCGAATCGTCCCCCTCCCCCCGAAATGGAAGCCTAGCCTATATATACGCTACTGGCAACTACTGCTAATTATTGAAGTATTGCTGAAACTAATTAAGTTTTAATACCTCTATGATAAAAATAAATTGGGAAAGTGAGCTCTGAAAGCATGAGAAAAATCATGAGAACTAAAAAAGTTTTTAAAAATATAATAAAATGGATGTCTGAACGGGGAAAAAAAGGCCCGTTTTGAGACCCCTTTCATGTTGTACAAACATTCTAGTTTCTTGAGCACAAATCAAAATTAATGAGTATAAAGGCCTTTTTTCATGACTTACCAAATTAGTGATTTATGACGAATGACCCGTGTGAACCATGTAATATTGTATAATTGTTTTAATTGAAAACATCACATATGATATTATAAAATAATGAAAACAATTACTCATTAAATTCATGATATATCTATTTAAAACATTGCATTAAAAAAATCCTCTATATATTTTAAAGAAATTTTAAGTTATTATCATCAACACAACTTTTTCTTTGTGTTAGGTATAAAAGAATTTTATAGAATTATATTGTTATTTTAAGGCTAAGAGAGAGATAAGTCTAAGGATTTTACAAACTATTAATTATTAATAGAAATTCTCATATTTTCGTATTAAATTCTGAAAATTATTACACAAAAAACCTAATAATTTAAATATAATAGACACTTTAAAATTTTAACGAAAGAAAGCAGAATTTCAACATATTCATGGAAGACTGCCATGCCTCTAGTATAAAATAAAAACCACATAAATTTATTCAAAAACATGTTTATTAAATTTTAACAAGAGCTGGATCTCAAAATTGTTATCCGCCAAACATGATCGTCGAGGAGAAAATACGTCCGATGCAATCGAAAACAATCTTTGTACAGATGCACTGGACGGCACGCCAGTGTTAGTTTTTTTGAAGGCTTCTTTCATATACGTGTACGCCGAAAGCGAAGATACGGGTTTGATTGGCTCTGACAAGAACCTTGTAAGTTCTTCCTCGTAACTATTTCGAGTGCATGCGAAAGAGAAATTAAAAAAACTAGAAAAGTCATCATCCATGGGCCTCATCATCCAGTCATGATCCTCGATACTGATATCTGAAGTTGTCGGAAACATATTCTGGAGGTATTCCTCCATCCATTTTTTTGGCTTCGGTCTTCCTCTCCTCCTCAATCCAGAATAGTTTGAATCTGGGATGGAAACAAGCTGAGAGAACAGTTTCTCTGTCCCACAGCAAATGACTAAATCTCGTTTCCACCTGACAACTGAAGATTTTGCGCCCCCTCCTATTTTTTAAAAATGCAACTAGGTAGCTTTCATATACCATTTGGCGCCCCTTGGCCGATGCTGCGCCCGGGTACAGTTGACCTTCCTTGCTCTCCCGTAGCCAGGGACGGCCCGACACGGTAAGTAAGGCATCGGAGCGCCATATTCGAACTAAAAAACTAAAGAAAACTTAATCTGGAGCATAACACGGGGCTTCTTTACGTTTGCAGGGAGGCTCCACGTACCCTAGATCAGCTCTTGCACCTAGCTACGCCACACATTTAGCTATAAAAGCTTTCAGGGGTTAAAATGAGGCTTTCAACTTCAATAATATACGGACTGTCAAATATGCATGGTGCTCTGAAACTCATTGGCAAAAAGTTAAAGAGTGGTAAAGGTAAATAAGACGGTTATGAATCACGTAACAATGTAGGGTTTGATAAGTCGTCCTCGAGTACCTGTTAATAATTTATTTTTTCACAGAAAGTTCACTAAAATTCACTATTAACATGATTGATTACACTGTTAGAAAAATAGTTCAACGTTTCACCGAAATTCCGGTGCGAATTTAGCTGCAACCGATATTTTGAAAAATGTGGTGCTAGGATTCACCATTTTATTGGTGCTTTCTCAAGCACCATTTTTGCGGTGAAACGTTGAACCAGGATCTAGGATTTTTCTCTAACCGACTATATGGTTAAAGCTTGAACCAATATATAGGATTTTTCTCTAACCGACTATATGGTTAAAGCTTGAACCAATATATAGGATTTTTCTCTAACCAATTATATGGTTAAAGCTTAAACCAATATATAGAATTTTTCTCTAACCTACTATATGGTTTAAGCTTGAACCAAGATTAGGGTTTTATATCTAACCAAATGTACGGTAAGTGATTGAACATCGAGGTTTTTTCTCTAACCAAATGTATGGTATAAGATTAAACCAAGATAAGAAAACTCTCTTTAGTGTTTTATTTATACACAGAGGGCGGATTAAAGGGGGGGCAGAGAGGGCGACTCCCCCCCCGCCGTGAAAAAAGAAATTAATGTAAAAGATCCTATTTTATTTCCATAAAATGGATATATATGTAAATTTTCTAACTAACCGCCCCCCCCCCCTGACAAACTTTCATTAATCCGCCCAAGGGCGGATTAAAGGGGGGGCAGAGGGGGCGACCACCCCCCCCCGAGAAAAAGAAATTAATGTAAAAGATCCTATTTTACTTCCATAAAATGGATATATATGTCAATTTTCTAACTAACTGCCCCCCCCTGACAAACTTTCCTTAATCCGCCCAAGGGCGGATTAAAGGGGGGGCAGAGGGGGCGACCGCCCCCCCCCCGAGGAAAAGAAATTAATGTAAAAGATCCTATTTTACTTCCATAAAATGGATATGTCAATTTTCTAAATAACTGCCCCCCTGACAAACTTGCATTAATCCGCCCAAGGACGGATTAAGGGGGGGGGGGGCAGAGGGGCGACCGCCCCTCAAGAAAAAAGAAATTAAAAGATCCTATTTCACTTCCATAAAATGGATGTATATGTCAATCTTCTAACAACCCCCCCCCCCCGACAAACTTGCAATAATCCACCACTGTTATACACTGGAAAAGATTTCAGACCCAAATAACGGTACATGTACTGGCAGCTTTGGGACGAGTACATATACCGTAAATTTCACAAATGCCATAAGTACCATAAAATATTTTACAGTATATACATATACTGTTAAAAAAGTACACATGCCATAAATTTCCTATATGATACATGTACCGCAAAAAATTACACTACCTGTACATATACCGTATATAAAATTTACGGTAAAAGCACCATAATTAATTTTTAAAATGGTATGCAAGCTGTAAACGAAATTTATAGTACATATACGGTAAATAATTTTTAATCAGTACATAGGCTGTAAAAATAATTTATGGTATTTGTGCTGTAGTTAACTTGGAATCAGTACAAATGCTGTAAATGAAATTCATAGTACACATATCGTAAATAACTTAATTAGTATATATGCTGTAAAATGTAAAGAAAATTGTATCATTGATACATATTGCCCTCCCCCCTCCTACATATTGTTACATGCAGTAGCGGATTCAGGAGAGGAGCTAGGGGGCCTCAGCCCCCCCCTCCCCCAAAAATGAGATTGCTAAAGGGTAACATTCTGCTTCAGTATGCAGTTTGAATATGTAAAGTGATATTTTTTAATCACTTAGCCCCCCCCCCTGCCCCCCTAAAAAAAGTTTTTACATTGGTTTAGACTAAAATTTTGCTTTATTGTACATTTTGTTTGGGTGAAATAAGCTTTTTTTCAATATTTAGCCCCTCCCAAAACAGAATTTCTGGATCCGCCACTTGTTACATGGTAGCAAAAAGAAAAATAAATAAATAGCTCTTACATTAAACTCTGCTTACACTCACACCTAATTTTATGCTGATGTACTCCAGAAAATAAAATATTGTATATTGTGGTTCCATTTTCTGTATGTAACTTAAATTAGACAAAGTGGAGCCAGTACCATATGAAAAAAAGATTTAAATAAACAATTATTCTCAAAGTAGAGGTTTCTTTTTCGCATGCATTAAGCACTATCTTTATACTCTAAACCAAAACTATTGCGTACATCCTTTCAGGGTAACTTATACAAAATTTGCAAAACATTCCTGCTCAATTTGATATTTTATGCTGCAATTTACAATTTAACCTTGTGAATAGATTTTACATCAGGAAGAAAACAGCTGATCAGTTATGTCATAATGTACTTTTTTTCTTGGTACCTTTATGAGAACAGATTCTCATGCAGTAGCTTTTCATTTTTGTTGAATGACTGCTTTTAAACCTAGGAAAAATCCATCACCACCATTACTTCCTAGTTACAAACTTTTCAACCAGGTCGCGTGTGCCGACCTAGCCGTTCGGAAGTTTCTGTAGTTTTCTCCGAAACTTCGTGTAAATACAGGATAGGACCCCTTAGAAAGTCCCCCACAGAGGGCAATCTCACCCCCGGCCTAGATCGATAACAAAACATGCTTTAAAACACTATCAATAGTTTTTTTCAATAAAACAATTAAAAAGAATGAGAGATTTTAATGATATTCAGAGTAAAACAATTAAGAATAAAAACTTTATTAACATTCTTTATTACATACAAAATAAATCTGCATTTCATGAAATAAATAAATAAATTTTTTCTCCCTCTTTCTAACATTTTCCATCTAATACCTACTGTTGATTCCCAGGTAGAAAGTTGATAACCAGAAACTGGGGGAGAAAAACAAAAAACATTTAATGTACAATATTCAGAATTCATAAAACATTAGCATCTCAGAAATGTTAAAGATAAACAAACAAAAATAAGAAGTTGAGTAAATTCAGATTGTAGTACAATCTTAGAATCATGAAAGGTTTGAGTCAAATGTATTCCAATTTCAGTGAAATTGCAAAAACTCCAATCAGCAATAGGACATAACTTAGTGCCCCCCTCCCTACAAACAAACGAGCAATTTTAGAACATTAATCAAACTACATGAGATAATCTATTAATATCAAGTGCACACACAAGTAGTTTATAAAACTACAAAAATAAATTCTTTAAATTATGAAAAAAATAATTTTTAATAAATTAAGTCTATTGAAAGAAATTAATTTTTTTTCACACCCAAAAAATTATTTTAAAATTAAATGTTCTGTTAATTTGATCTATTTGATAGCAATGGCAATTGATCCATGCTGTGTTTGGTGAAGAAAACTTGGGGAAAAAAATTTCTGACTAACTTTTGAGAAGCCTGAGAATATGTAATACAATTCACAGGTTTAAAATATGGTAAAGAAATGACATTTCAATTCTCATGGACAGAAAAAGTTCATTCTCCTGCTCATGTAAAAAAGATTGTTGTTTTCTTCACTGTCCAGTCCACAATTTTTATTATTTGTAGTGCTTCCAAATATAAAACAATAAAGTTTGTAATGCTGCAACGCTTTAAAATAATCTACTTATATAATATAATACACTAACATATGCGGTACCAAAACCGACGATATTTCTATGCTGGGAATGGCAACAACTAGATTGAAATATTAGCGTAATAACAACACATGTACAAAAATCCAGTTATTAACAGTACAATGACATCAAGAGAAGCAAGCATATTTGTTACTAGTTACGTATGCCACACAGTAGCTAGATTACAAAATAACAATAATGGATACACAAATATGCAAGATCTTTCGGACTTTTCAGTTTTAAAATATCGAATTTACAATACTATGCATTTATCACCGATCTTTAAAAAATGTCACCACGCATTGGGCTAAAGCACATTTTAGCCATTTGCTATTTCAACATCAGCTTTTATGATGACATCCAAAATGTTTAGCGACACCCGGCAAATGGCCAGGGAGGGTGCCCGGGCACCACCCCCACTCAGATCAAATGACACACATTTGATAGTACACATTTTTAGTAATAATTTGTATTATATGGTTTGTACAGTACTTTGTCTCCTGGGCACTCACCCCCCCCCTCCACCTTCTGACTTGGCTACGCCTACGAATACTAACCTAATAGTCCGGGAGCCAGCTGGAATTTTCATGACTAATAATAAAAAGTCTGAAATATCGTCATATAGTTCATTTAGTTATACATATAACAGAAGTGAACGTCAGCTGACACATTTGCATTGGGTGCAGCCGCCCAAACATGTAAAATAATTTTTAAAAAATAATTACAATAAAAAAATTGATACTCTGTACATGTGTTTATCATGTTGCATACAAATGAAAAAAAAAAAAAAATAGTCAGCCTTATTGCAGTGGATTATACATCAGCTGCCGACAATCATCTGCATTCGACTGTATAGCGGTGAATTATACATCAACATGTAAAGAACATCCGTTAAGTAAAATAATAAAAAAGCTGAAATTTGGTGAAGAGTAATGCTGAAGATTCCCATTTTTACCTAGTGGCCACTGGCTCCTAAATCATTTTCATCTAGGAACCAGTACTTACCGCAATCTTTAACACATTGGCTATAAGTATGCGCATCGTTGGTATCTATTTTATTTGCTTGTACTGAAGCTTAAGAGCATATATACTGTATATATAGAGACGAAGTGAGCGGTAATAATAGATAAAGATAATTAAATACATTTTAAAAAGAAAATCTATTTTTAAGTGACTAATGCAAGGTGCAAGTTGATGATAACTAAGAAATATAAATGGTTGAGAAGTTTAAGCTTTTGGCATCATTTATATAGCAATAAGTATATACATTTATCTCCAAATACTAAAACTGAAAACAGACAAAATATTATTCATAGCATTTATTAACTAAATTTCAGAAGAATGTGCCATTTTCTCCATCAAATTTGGTTGTGTTCGTAGAATGGTGCCATCACATCACAATTTTATACTTTTTACTGTTTCAAAAGTTTGTAATGTAAGACCTGAACACTATGTAAAGCCCATTTTCAATAATTTTTCGTTCCATTGATAGGGATTTCTCTCCTAAAGTATTCTTTAATGCAGAAAAGACACATTCTTTAAGAGCATTTGATGGAGAAACTGTTAACAAAATGGTCAAAACATCCCTAAGAACATTGAAGCAGGTTAAGTTTGGAGATAACAAACTTCATAAGCAATTCAGTTAAAGTCTGAGATCCTAACTTGTGTCCATTCCACAAATGCACATGCAGCATCTAAATGCATATCTACTATTATTACCAAATATGGTAATAATAATAATAATAATAATAAAATACATCTTAAAGGGGGAACGGAAATGTCTGGAAAATTATTATAGCATGGCACCTGGGCGTGAATTAACTGGTGGCCAAAGAAAAGAATTTAGTCGCCAGCTGGCGACTAATTCAATCTTCAGCTGCAGTGAAGAGATAAGTTAACATTACCAGTTTTAGGGAAAAAATAGTCAGATGAGTTTTCCGTGGTGAAAAAGTGGTAAGCTGGTGATTGAAAGTTACAGTGTATTGCTACACACATAGGCACCTGATGTATTTCACTGTATAAGCTGATCACTTTACACTGCAGAAAATTCAGCAGACAACTTCTCTCAGGTAACTTTTATAAAGAACTACTTTACAAAGTCCAGCTTTCTTGGTTTCTGATATCTATCAATTTTTAAAGTTACGTGGTGCATCTCACAGTGCGTCCATGGATCAGCTGAAGAAACCTAAATCTTTTTCTTTATTCTCAATTATATATTTAAAATACATAACAATGAGAAAAATATAGGGTAAGGTAGACAGTCACAAATTTCACTGCCTGCAATGCTACCACCACGTTTAACATCTGTGTTCCTTTTGTTACCAACATTGATTCTGAGAATCTAGTGGCTCTATGTATTTTTTTATTTGCATCCATCATGTGGTTATGTTTATTTTCTTCGGACTAGAGAGACTAGAAAAGGCAGGGCCGTTTTTAACCTCCCTGGGCACCCTAGGCACTTCAAATAGTTACGCACCCTTCCTGCCAGTTTTTTTTTTTTTTTTTGCGAGAAGAATGAACCCGGATCCCTTAGAAAGGACCCTCACCCTTAAGAGGGCCCCTTAGAAAGACCCTCACAGAAGGCACCCTACCCACACGCCTAGATCCCTCGTGTATAATTGGCTGTAATCCCACAACACATCCATTATCTACCACCTATGGATCCTCTGTGTCCTAGTCTGGCAACCGGCAGGTATAAGGATAGGACAGTAATTCGCTATAATTTTTCTCTTTTTACGCCCTAGGCATGTGCCTAGTGTGCCTATGTGGAAAAGTGGCCCTGCAGAAAGGGCAGGAGATTAAATTTCTAATTGACTAGACTCAGTTATCAGTTCATCGGGATTAATTCAACTATAAAGGTATTCATAGAATTGGAACAGGAATATTGTTAGTGGGAGCAGGTTATAAAAGAATTTTTTAAAAAAAAGATCCACAACAACAAAATAATTATCTTATTTGGGTTCAGGAATGCTGTTCCAGCTCACAAAAAAGTACCAGAGCGTCATTCTGGCCCCACTACACCCCTGCGTAGGTCTTTTTAAAGGACCTTATATAAAATGTCTTTAATTTAATGCTAAATTTAATTTGTAAATTTCCATATTTATCACTAACTCATGTACAATGGACCCTATTTTTACAAATTCACAAAATCATGAGTAATTTTTCCACAATTTCACTATAACAGGACCCTGTCTGAAAAGACTGGACAGACCTCTGGTTATGATCAATTGAACTTGCAGTCGACATGACATCAATACTATAGAAGCACTTAATTGCCTTTCCTATGCAATGCATGCCATTATATTTTCAAGAAATTTAACAGGAAAAATAAAGATAAATAAATTAAAGAAAGGAAAAAAAAAACACTTATAAATATGTGTATGGAATCGTGTTATTATATCCATCAATTAGTTTGTCCCAGGGAATATAAATTTCAGTTTCGACACTACAGATTATTTTTATTAGACTTTTAAGGGGGAAATCTTACAAAAGCAGGGGTTGATCCAGGAATTTTTTCCAAGGTCCTATTTTTGTGAATTTCAGTATCTATTTTTGTGAATTACAATATCTATTCCTGTGAAATCTCATTTTTTTTTAATCACCTTTTTTTGTAAAATAATTTGTAAAGAAAATTTAAATATATGGTAAAATGCCACTGAAGGGGCCATTTTAATTGATCGTATTTTTGTAAAGGGGCTGTTTTAATTTATTGTAATTTTGTGAAGGGGCTGCAAAACAGACCCAAATTTCGTCTGCATCAATCCCTGAAATTTTCACTAAAGGTCCATTCAATGGGCCATGAAAACAATTTGTGTTTGAAAAAGTCTTGACAGATATATACAAATAAACATAAAAATTAAAAACTTACAAAGAATTATGCTCCATCCTAAATCTTCTTGAAGCTATCCAAGTATATGTGGGTTATTATACTCCTGTTTAAAATACAAAAAATGCATAGCATAAATAAAAATAAAGCATCACAGAAGAAAATTACACACATTATGGCCACTAACAATATCTAAGTGGCCACTGAACTTCGTGGAGTGACTGGCCACAATGGATTTCTTTTTTAATCCGAAACTTTATTAAGCCTGTCAGTGATATTTGTTTAATAACTTTCTCAACAATTTTATACAAGCACTACACTAGGCACTAATTTAAATGTAAAAAAAAGTAAAATTTAAATCTTGAAAATAAATAATTTGTTTTATAAGATTACAGATTATCAATCTGTGACTAGTAAGGCATTTTAAGTAGGGATGCAACGGATATCCAGCAAAAAATATTTCATCCGGCCAATATGGCGGATAATAGGTAGTAGCCGGATATTACAAACATCCTGCAGTAAATCTGGCCTAAAAATATATACAGAGAAATAACATAAATAAACATAATAAATGAATAAATTCTAAAACCTGCAATAATAAAAAATGCGAAAAAACAAAGTTTTGTGAAAATATTTTGTTTTCAATACTTTTTAGAATATATTTTTATCGTGTATAGAAAAAGGGGAAATAAGTACTTCTATCTTTTTTTAAGATTGGAGTCGATTATTACTGGAAGAAATTATTGTACAAAAAGACTGTTTTTCAATCTTTGTAAGATTTCAGTTACCCTTTTTCCCTACCATAAATTGACCCTGCTTATGAGAATAATGTACTTGTTGTGGTACTGCTGCCTGCTGAGAAAAGGTCTCCCCTCCACCTAATTTTGATAAGGTAAGGAAATTTGTTACATTGATTTTCTAACAGTTGAGTGGAAATGTCTCTTTCAAGAACTGATCTTTTAAAGATATTTAACCCTTGAGGGAGAACATCCATGACATTGTTATTTGTATGACTAATTACCGTAAAACTGGTACTAAATTCATGGAAACAATCCCAAAAGGATTTCTGATTTTTGAAGTAAATAATTTGAAGCTAATGAGAAAATTTAAAGAAAAAAGTAATAGCTCAATGATCTAAGAAAACTAGTGAAAAAAAAAAAAAAAAAAAAAAAAAAAGAAAGAAAGAAAGAAAGAAAGAAAAAAAAAAACATACTGCTGGCAGATAACCAGCTGAAAGTTTCATCGGATATTCAGTATCTGGCCAAATTGATATTCGCTGCATCACTAGTTTTAAGAAATAGCATTCGCATCTACACTACTGGCGAAAAGTATTGCAAGTTTGAGAAATGTAACCATCGTTTCAAGAATAAGCCCAGAAAAAAAATGGACAGGAAATTTGCCAGATTTAAATATCCTTGAGAATTTATGTAGTATAATTGGAAGGAATACATCTGAAAATCACCAAAAAACAAAATGAGAGCTTCAGGAACCCATCATTTAAGTTGGCACCATGAAACACCGAAGGAAGTGCTGTAAAACATTGTGGATTCCATATCTAAAAGACTGGCTGTTGTGATCAAAGTCAAGGCTGCTCAGCAACATAATAAATGATCTGTAGTTCAATTACATTTATTTACTATCCACTTTTTGCAGAATAACTTGAAATTAATTCTTTATTTAATTTTATTCCGGCGAGCCAAAATGGATTATGATTTCTATAATAACCTATATATTTTTTCAATAAATTAAATAATAATTTTTGTTCTTTAACTTAATGCTATCTTGTCTTTGAAATAATTAATTTAATATGTTGACATTCAGAAATATTAATTATATCGATTTTTAATTTTGACAGGGAAAGGGGCTTAATCTTGAAAAAGGGTTAGATTCCAGAAACTTGAAATACTTTTGGCCAGTAGTGTATGTGCAATGCAGCACCATTTATTTATTGTTATTATTAGTTCTAATTATGAATACATTGCCCGAATTTTAATTCTTTTTATCTACATAAAAATTATGTAAACAGACATTCGCACAAACATAACCTTGAATATTCTACGATTAAAAAAAATGGATTAAAATGTTTGATGACTAACCAATTACAACTTTGAAAAGAGTTTATTTGTTTTAAGTTTTGGCAAGTTTGCACGAAGGGCATCTGCTATTAGGGTGGGGTGAGGGCGTGACCTACGTTGGAGGACTTTTTAAGGGGTTCTAACTCTTAACGCGCATTCACATAAACTTTGAAAAAGAAAGAGGAGTTGACAAAAACCGAAAGCTGATTTTCAAATTAGTCGCCTAGAGTAAGGTACAAGTAGCCAAAACTTGAAAATAGTATGAAAATGATATTTTTTGTTCAAAAAAGTCTCTCCCAAGTTGCCTTATCTTTAAATTAGTAGCAAAAGTCGCCTTTTTTTAGTCGCCAGTGGACACCCTGTATGTTGCTTCTAGGTATAGTCAAAGTATCTTCCTTTACAGGATATGCATATGATGGTGAAGGCTGAAACTGCTAAAACTATTTGCAACTCACAACAGCTGCGCTGCTTCATTCCACTGAATGAAAACAACATTCACGTTAAAATATATTCAAGAGCTACAATGCTTAAAACTGCATGTATCTCCAGCAAAACTGAACTAACCTTGAAGGATATTTGTGGATTTGTATTGTGTACATGAGGAAAACTGTTAGGTTGCCTGTGTGTTAAACATCTTTAAAGAAATTGAAGAAGTTAAAATTATGTTATGGCATCCACATGCACTGTCTTATGCATATCCTGTAAAGGAAGGCATTTTGACTGTAGCTAGAAGCAAAATATTTTTAAAAAATTGATGTAAGCACTGTTACAGGAAGAAAATATACAATTTCAGCTGAATCAATGACAAGACACTGAATCAATACACTGATACAGTGATTCAGTATACAAGACACTGAATCAATGACATTTGCTATGCAAAAATTAAAAAAAAGTAAATAGTAAACAAAACTAATTTATACAGTGCATGAATAACATATCAGGCCTGAAAATATGAACACTATGTATATATATCATAAACAAATGGCTGAGTGAGAGAATCTGTTTTACATAATTAGAACTAATAATAACAATAAATAGATAGTAATGCATTGCACATAGATCCGAATGTTATTTCTTTAAAAATTCATAACTTAAAAATTTGCAATCTTATAAAGCAATAATAGGTGATTAAAATATTTCCCGCAAAAAAGGTGATAAAAAATTCCCCAGACGGTTTATTTTTTACAGTAATTTTTTAATCTCCTGGGCCTGAGAGGCCAGGTGCACATCTTGCCGGGTTAAATATGAAACAGTAACCAGGGAAAAAAAAAAAAAAAACTCATTTTAAGTATTCATAAATATCCAAAATGAATTAACTGCTATTTTTTAAATAAAATATGCAAGCAAATAAAAATTATATTTTCACAAATATTTAAAAAGATTTTAACAATATATAAACAAAACATTTGGATATTAAATTTCTCAATATTTTAATTTGTTATGAAACATATGAAATTTAATATTCTGTTTAAAATCTAACTAATTAAATTAATATAAACAAACAATGTTCTCATACCTTGATTAAAATCGCTAAATTATTGCAATATTGAGATAATAAAATCCAAGAATCATAACATAAAACAATGATTATCTCATACCTTGATTAAAATTGCTTAATTATTGCACTATTGAAATAATAAAATCAAAATATCTAATATTATTTCATGGTATAAAATGCTAATTTAATATAATTATTTGTTTCTTCTACTCTTAACAAACAAACAAAGCAAAACGAAAATATTAACCTAAAATTTACTATCAAAAGAATGTTAATTCATACTAAACTGTAAATAAACAGTCAGTTTGAACTAGGGATGTAACGGATATCCGTCAAATATCTGGTATCCGGCTGATTTTTCAATATCTGAAATACTGTCGGATATATGAATCATAACTACCAGATATCCGACTTCTTTGTCAGATATCCGGCTATATTATATACTACTAAAGTTCTATCTATAATATACATGGGACAGGATGAAAAATTATCTTCGAACATTCTGGATAAAGTGATATGTTTTAACTGAAACAGAGGGATATTTTTTAACTGAAAAAACAGCAAATTTAACACTGGAAATGGATCATTCAAAACAAACACACAATTTCAACATTTGTTCAGTAGTTTTTGAGCACATTTATAAGTAGTTAGGCTCATATTTAGAGCTGATTTCATGCTGCAAAGTGCGCTTAGCAAACATTTAAAAAAAAAAAAAAAAAAAAAAAAAACTTAAGCACATCTCATGTAACGTCCATGTGCAAATTTGGAGGCAATCTTCTCATCGTTTTTGGCCATAGACTGCTGTTTATAGGGGAAGTTTAATTATAAGCACTGTTGGACTATATTCCGTATCCAGTGCTTTGTTTACAAATCATTGGCGAACAATCTGATGCGAGAGTGAGCGATGCACCGCCAACTGCCGGTGGTAGTTGTGACTGGCAACCATAAAGAATACGCGTTTCGTCAGGTTTGGGAATTTGAAATTGTTTCTGTTATTGATGGAAGGGAATGAAATGTGTTATGTTAATATATGAAAAGAATTAGTGTGTGTTTGTTAGAAATATAGTACGTTATAAGCCAGTGGGTGTTGGGGACATTGCTCTTTTTTAACGAATCTTTGCAATGTTTAAGGTTTTTAATGTGAATTTTAAATTGATATTTGATGTATTTATGTTTTCGTAAGTGCTATTCTAATCATACTGACTTTATAAGAGGTATACAAATAGGTTGTTTAATCCATCGATGTTTTTTTTGAGTTAAAAACGGTCCACTGGTTGCATAGTTTACATAGCTGTACAACTAGGTTGCTGAATCCACTGAGGGTTTTTTAGTAAAAAACAGTCCACTGGTTGCATAGTTTACATAGCTGTACAACTAGGTTGCTGAATCCACTGAGGTTTTTTCAGTTAAAAACGGTCCACTGGTTGCATAGTTTACATAGCTGTACAACTGGGTTGCTGAATCCACTGTATTTTTTTTAGTTAAAAACGGTCCACTGTTTGCTCATTTTAAATTGCGTGTTACTGAATTTGCAGACGTTCTTTTGGTATTAATGTTTCTGTAAGTGGAATATATGTGCAATTTTAATGTGTTAAAATACTTTGACATTGCTGATCGTGCAAAATGGTTGGCGACAGTCGCTGGAGCTTGGCAATCGCCAAGCTCCAGCGACTGTCGGTCAAGCCGGTGCGCATCCCCACCGGCTTGTATGATTTTTCCACACTGTTTAGTATCATTTGAAAAATATGTGCATTCAGTATACAGATTTCTCTCATGGTAGTCTGAGAAATAATGAAATTTTACATAATGAAATTTCACATAACAAAAAACTCCGAATATTCTGTCATAAAACAGAGGTAGCATTGCCAGGCATCCGGATAAAGCCGGACATAGTTAGGCTTTTTGATTGCGTGTCTGGCCAAACTTAACGGTGCCCGGCTTTTGACTGGTGACTTTGGCTGATTAGTAATAAAGTACTTGAACTGATTTGGCATTCAATGTTATTTATATTTCATTAGAATTTAACAAGATTCATGGTAATAATCAAAAGAGCTTGATTTTACATACAATTTTTTTGTTGTACCTATTGTTACCGAGACAAAATCCTCAATATTGTAGGCTGTCCGGCCTTTTTACCCATATGTCCAGCTATTTGGTTTAGCGACCTGGCAACTCTATACAGAGGCTGGGAGAAATTTTCACTCTTCATCTTTTTTCTAAATGACAATCTTTTATTGAGCATATATTTATTCCCCAATACCTAATGATTAAAAATTAACTCCTATTTTACATATTATTTTTTTAATTGAATTTAGTTATTTAAATTCATTCATGATTTTCTGCATGTTTCAATTGATTTTTAAAGTTAAGTCTACTTACAATATGTACATTTAAAATGTGTTTGTGAAATATTTATTAATGAAAATCATAATATGGTATTTTACTAGTTTAAAATAGTTGTTTTAGTTACTACTACAGTATTTTGTATGATTATCACTCCATACACATAAAGTACTTTGATTAATCTTTTTTATGTGTGTGTCGGAATATCAAAATCAAGAGTAAAAAAGCGAAAATTTTCTTAAAATTTGGAAACTATTGCTTGAAATGATTTTTTAAATGAATTCCCCCCCCCCTAATGGTTATGGTGCAATATAAATTTTTGTACCGTGAAAGAATGCTTGTATATTTTAGAAGCTAAACAATTAAACAGATGCATTTTTGTTTTTTAACTTGTAATTTAAAAACATTTTATTTTTGATTAAAGAAATTTAATGCATAACCTGAAAAATTCTGTTTCATACCGGTATAAAACTAGAGATGTAACGAATAGTGATTTGGCTGAATACCAATACAAACAGACAAAAGTAATCAAATACAATACAGACAGACAAAAATAATCAAATACAATACGAACAGTTTCTAAGGGCTTTATATGGTATTTGTAAACAACACCAGTCGCCTAGGGTTAATCTATCCGCAAATACGAGTTAAGCGTGACATAAGCAGAAGAATTCAGTAATATAATTTATTAGCCGACCCATTTTAGATGTATATCGTTTCAATTTCAAATACTATCTAGCAACTATTCGTGACCATTTGCCAAAATAATATTATAATTGATTCATTTTCTGAACCATGAGTCAATCGCGTTATTTGCAACCTGATTAGGGTTAGCCGATCGTGATCGGCATAGTATAAGCAAAGAATATAAATAATGTATCAGTCTGAATATCATTACATTTTCACTTATTCAAAAAGCATTAAACATTGTTCATAGGCTCAAATAATTCAAACTGGGAAGCATTAACACTCACCTTAATATTACGGAATCCTAACGCGAGCTAACAGCGGAGGCAGCCATATTTGTTTCATTCACGGTTTCACCGGAAAATCGACTTTTCGAATATTGAACGGAGATTCTCGTTCAACGTCATTCGACTGTACTTGGCATTTTTCAGATGAACCAGGAAATTCGTTCAACCTATGGACTATTGCTTGCAACTCTCTGTTTTCACCATTTATTTGGTGAAACGTTGAACTTATATTTATAACAGTGTACTACTATACATTGACTAAAAGATTTATTATTAAACAATTATTAACAGGTAAATGAAACCATTTCCGACATCCACAGTGCTATATTATTCTGAACAGCCTTGGTAGAGTTGGCGCCCGGTGCGGTCGCACCGTTCGCTCTACCTTAGGACCGGATCTGAAAACTGTCACTACAAACGAAGAACACTGTAACCGAGGTCAGCAATATTTTTAGCCCCTGAAATAATATCTTGGATGCATATGCTTATACCTTTTGTCCCTTTTCAACAAACTCAAAAAAGATAAGGTTATCAACTCGTCAAAAAAAAAAAAAAAAAAAAAAAAATGTGTACAATTTCTACATATTTACTTTCTTTTTTTTCAGTTTCAGGTTCCACGAAAAATGTACTAATCAGTTTTTACACTTCTTTGAGACAAAAAACATTCCTAGTTGTAGAACATAATCACGTGATTAATTAATGTTTGAAAAGCTACAATACTGCAGAACTGTCATTACTCTTGTGGAAGTTGAACACGACACAAGGATAATAAAGAGTGCCCAAACTCAAAAAAGTGCACTGTAACGTCGAAAAATGACCTTAATATAAATAAACTTAGTAAAACTAAGCATAAATAAAATTGTTGTTCAATGCATCGATCATAAGGAGGAGGCAAAGAGAAAATTAAAAATGTCGGTGACTCTTCCAGAAGCGGTCTCGATGCTTTCAAGAAAATTCCTGTGAGAAAACCGTAAGTTTTTCTCACGCTTCGTAGTTTTCCGTAGATGGTGAGTGAGAGGATGGGGGGGGGGGTGGTCGCTAATTGCGAGGACTGACTATATATCATGTCAGATTTGAAAGGATATCGCCTAAAAGGAAGTTCACGGAATACTGGACACTGAATGATTGGCAATCATCCTGGCAAGTGGACACTACACTGTATTTATGGGTGCAATAAAAAAAAAAAGATCAAAGAAAATTAATGATGTTACAAAAGCATACAATTTACAGATATGTAAAATTCCTTTTCGAAAGCAAAAAATACTCATTTTTATGTTGATTTATGTTGCAAACACGCAATAGCAGTCAAAAATATACAGACCCTGATCAGACATAGAAGGGGCCCCGGGGCAAAAAAAAAGGTTGTTTTGGGCCCCTATACTATTACAGACATTTTAACTTATTTGTGATTGTTTTCTATTTTCCCAGCATAAAAATGAAACATTTCAAAATAATTCTAAAATTAAATTAAAAATTACCCATGTATTTATACTCATTTAGAACAAGACTATGCATTTAAAATTGATTTTAATATTTTTTTAATCCATTTGTATTATTAGCGTATGTGTGCGCTGAGTTCCACCTGCCAGAAAATTTTCTTTTCTTCATCATAATATTTAAAAAATGCTAACTAATGCATATTTTGTGATAAGTACATATGGCCATAAATTTTCAATAACGCCTTTAATTTCTATTTTATTGATCTAGTCTTAGAAACCATTATCATTGTGTTAGAAAGAAGAACAGAAAATAAGTCTCGAAGCCTTTTTATTGTTACACAATTATGATATAGATAAAGGAAATTTAGCTTAATAAAAATTATTATTGCAGCATATATAAATTTAATATACAATAAATGGAGAGATTTGCGAGGCCTTTATTTTTCAGGGGCTCACGGGCCCACACGCCCGTGTGATAATGAGACTCTCGAGGCCCCATCAAAATAACCTCTGTTCAACTTTGGACATCTCTTTCCTTCCTTTTTTGTCCTCTTTATGGCAGATTGGTGATTCTACAAATAATACTGAGAACGATAAAAAGAGAAAAGATGCACAATGTCAGGATTCCGCTTCAGGCAAAGCAAACCCCCTCCCCCCCTCGTGTGCGTGTGTCCCCTGCATGAGGGGGGCGGGGGAGAGATTGGGTGTCTTTCAAGCATCAGTTTCAGTTATGCTTGGAGTCAGAAAAGAGAGAAATTGCACCACGGGATCAATCGCCGGAAATGATGACACGGCAAAAGTAGCTTCCAAAATTCGCTACAAACTACTGTCTTTTTGTAGCGCGCTACACGCTACACTACTTTTTTAAAAAAGTAGCGCGCTACACTACAAACTACAAAAAAAAGTAGCGGCTACTGTAGTTTCGCTACAAGTAGCGCGCTACTCCCCAGCCCTGTATATATATATATA
Organism: Cheiracanthium punctorium; assembly: GCA_038373885.1. Taxonomy (NCBI): domain Eukaryota; kingdom Metazoa; phylum Arthropoda; class Arachnida; order Araneae; family Cheiracanthiidae; genus Cheiracanthium; species Cheiracanthium punctorium. Next base: position 388,645 of record JAWZYV010011777.1, read on the forward strand.
TATATATATAAAGCGTTTAGTATTTAGAAGTGCCTTCAGAGCGTAAGTAATTCTTATGAGTGTCGCTGCAAAAGAACTATGTGATATAATGGATAAAGGCAGCTTATAATACACAGGAATAGTGTAGCTTTCTGTCTATGAAAAATGTTTGAGAATCGATTCAGTATTTACGGAGATGCCATAGAGCGTAATCTAATTCTTATGAGTCTCTCTGTAAAAGAACTATATGTGAAATATGCGTAAAGGTAGCCTATAAAAGACGGGTACGGTGTAGCTTTCTATAAGGGAAGAAGATTTTAGAACCTGTATAGAACTTAGATGAAGTCTATAAAACGTAATGTATTAGAATTATTTTGAGCGTACCTGTCAAAGAACTGTTTATGCTATATGCATAAATGGTAGACTGCACATTAATCCAAGGCATAAGCTATTTTCACTCCAAATTTTACTCAAATCCGTTCTGCGGTCTTTGCGTGATTGATTCAAAAACACCCAAACACACAAGCATGCGAACTTTTACATATATCATATTAGTAGAATGACTTTCAATAAAGAAACATAATTTTTAAAATCAATGCTATAAAATACGGTATAATAATGCTTTTAAAAATGTGGCTATAATATACTTTGGAACAGTAGACTATACCTTTATTAAAAATGACTTTCAACAAAGGAGCGTAACCATTAGAATCAATTAAAAAATATACGGTATAATAATAATGCTCTTTAAGATTATTTGTCAATAATATACTTCGAAACAGTGAATTAAAGCGTTATCAAAAATGACTTTCAACAAAGGGACATAAGTGTTAGAAACAGTGCAAAAATACACGGTATAACAATGCTCTTTAAGAATGGTCGTCAATAATATACTTTGAAACAGTGGACTAAACCTTTATTTAAAATGACTTTCAACAAACGGACGTAGTTGTTGGAAATAATGCAAAAATACCCGGTATAACAATGTTCGTTAAGAATGTGTGTCAATAATATACTTTGAAATAGTAGACTAAACCTTTATTTAAAATAACTTTCAACAAAGGAGCGTAATTGTAAAATTTCCTTTTCTAATTTTGGAAACATGTTCTATGGTTATTTGTTTTAAAATATTATTTTTTTTTATTTTCAGCTTCATTCTTTTATTTATATATTTTTGCAAATTATATATTATCAATAAGTCTTGTTTTGTTGAAGAAATTTGCTGTACTAAAAACTTGAGGTATTCTTATCCTAACTTTTATCAAATGGATTTTATTATTATTATTACCCAAATTTTCATCATCATCATCAGAAGCATGTTTATCTGGATTCAAGACACTTTTGAACAATTTCATCACTGGCAAATGACTGCAAATTTCATTATTTATATCAGAAAAGTTGTGCGGATTTTTGGCCGTCAACTGTAATAGGTTCTTGATTTTGTTATCTATTAAAGGTGAAAACCAAATTTTATGTACTAAGTATTTAAAAATGGCAGAATAATAATCTCCACACATTAACAAATTTCTTCGTTGATTGAAATATTGCAACAGCTGAGATTTAATAATGCGAAATTTGGGGCGAGTTTTTTTAGCAAAAGAATTATTTGACCTATAAATTACGGTTATAAATAATGTTATTCATCATAACAAAATAACACTAGAATGCTTTTCTGTTTTAAATTTTCATTAAATTAAATTTTAAAACAACTACAACTGAAAAAAATTAATAATTGTATAGTTCAACAAAGTTTTCTCTGGTAGTTAATACAGCATATTTTCAACCATTTTAAATGTTTAAGAAGTTAAATCTTATTGAAACACCAATTATAAACACCTTTGAAAAAACAAAAAATTACTATAAATTATCTCGAATATCCCCTTATGTTTATTACTTTTATGATTATTCAGTACTATTAATTTATTCTTGTATAATTTAAAAAAAACAAAAAACGGTTGCTGATTAAAGTTTAATAACTTATACAAATTTATTTTATGTATAGAAATTTAATAATCAGTCCAAAATTCTTATATAAATTATATATATAAATGTAACTATTAAAAAAACTTTCTTAAAGTTATACCAAGCCGATAAGGTAAATATGTTCAAAAAAGAAAAGCGTAAAACACAAAACTGAGCGCGCAAACTGATATACAAAAAAGATTGCGAGCTCGTAAAGAAAACGACGCCAACAACGCGATAACGCGCTAAGCAAAACAACCCCCGCTTCAGCAGTTCGACCCAATATGGCGGTTCGGTCGGCCTGTGTGTAAAGGGGTTCTAGGTCTGGGTACTGGTTTTCGTGACGTCACAAGAAAGGATGGGATTTGGAACAGTTTGCATTGAGTTCAATGGAAGTAATGGAATTAATAATGCCAATAAATACGAGTAGCTTAATTTTTTATGACGCATTGAAATAGCATTTTCGTTTTACAACACTTTGTTCTTAAATAATAGTGAATCAACAATATTTTTTGTCAGAAATTAATGAAATAAATTGGTACTGAATTTAAAGCAGTTTCAGCATTGTATGCAGTATGTTTTGCATTTCGGGCTAGCAAATACATTCTAAATAATATAATGGTTACTCAATGTTATCATTTATCTAAAATAATATGTATATGGATTAAATTTATACGTTGTATAAGCATAAAGTCATATTTTTAAGTAAGTAAAAGTAAATATAATTTTAAGTAAAAATAATAATTTTTATTAATTTCACTTAAAAACTGAAATACATTATTTAGTTTTGCTTCGTTTTAATAAGCTTTTTGAAAGAATTGATGTTAAAAATATCCAGATTCATAAATAGTCATCTTAAGCCATTTCGTGACGTCACAAGAGAGGATGGGATTTCAAAGAGTTTGTATTGAATTCTGTGGAAGAAATCTGATCAATAATGTCAATAAACATTGGTAGCACGAGGAATATAATCAGAAATTTCCACAATTAATATTTTAAAAACTTGTACAATACATACTATATATAATTATGTTATACAGACTCCTAATGTCAAATTTTATTAGAAGCAATTAAAGCACAAAAAACAAGAAAATAAAAAGTAAAAGCTTTTATTACCCAAACCTTACAAATACTATAAAGTTTTTCATGAAAGCACTACAAGTGTTTGCTTTAGTTTTTTCTAGATAAGACTTTCAAATATCAGAGACATTTGAAATATACATAATTAAATATTTTTCAAAATTAGTGAGTATAACTCTTGAATATGTAAAACTGCCTAAATGCTCTCAGGGGTTTTCATGTAAAATATATTGCAGTAATACATATACTTTTTTGTTATTGTTGTTAGCATTGCAGTAATACATTTTCTTTTTTGAGTCAATTTCCAAATCTGTGTTCATACTGAATTTCAGAATTTTCAACAAATTCCGATAAACCGTTTAGTTGGAAATATTTCTTTAATAAATACCTTCTATATTTTTGTTTTTCTAAGTATCCAGCAAATAGATTTCTCTCTCTCTCTCTCTCTCTCTCTCTCTCTCTCTCTCTCTTTTTTTTTTTTTTTTTTAAATAAATAAATCAACCATGAGATCCGCATTGAACCTTAAGCTACTTGGTATGTGCAGTGGAAGGGGATCTGCGTTTAATTTATAATTAATGGTGAAATTTTCTTAACATAGAATTGCCATGAAACTCTTGATACATTTCTTAATTTCAAAATAATTTATATTTTCCTTTGCATTATTTTTTTCGGTTTCCTCAATATCTTTTTCCTAAACGTTTTCTCTTCTTTTAGTAGGATCAGTTCTTTCTTGTTTTTTGGTAATATCGGATATATAGGCCGGTAAACTCGAAAAAATGCACGGGATAGCATTCGGTTCTAATTTATAATGCTTTCTTTTTACAGTTAAAAGTGCCCCATCTGATTTTAAAATAGCATCGTCTTTTAAAAGATCTTCATCTCGAAAATGCTCAATACAAACAGACGTATTTTTTCCTGGGGACCAATTTTTTCTTGGAATATTTTTAGTCCATTCGGCCCTCTTTTCTTCGTTTTTTGGGAAAAGTGAAAACTTTTACATTTTCTCCTCTTTTGTAATTAGCCTGGGACGCAGCAAACGGAAGCATGGTGATTGCTAGAACAAAAGAACAGAAATCAATAAAACTAACGCAAAATACGGCAATTTTATATTTTTATGTACTCTATAGCTTAATAACTATTATCAAGTATGTCGTATTAAGAATAGAGATTGCTGACTTACCATTAGTATCCAAAAAAGGCACAAAACATCTTAGTTTCTTCTACTTTTCCGTATGATTCTAATGCTTTTAACGGAGAAAAGTTCATCCTCTCTTGTGACGTCACAACACCTCCACGCGTTCAGTGCCCAGGCTCGCCTTGTAATTGTCTACTCTCCCCCTCCCTTCCACGAGAGGCTGGGCATAGCGGATTAAATTGCTCTCTGGCGATTTGGCGTGCAGTATTTGGCGTGCAGTCAGACTCCTTTGGCAAGAGTCGTTTCTCCCGCTGTTACACACTGCACGCTAGGGGTTGCCGCCCGCATGAAATTTTATCTCGCAGCTATTTACAGTTTTCTTCTTATTTTTTTATTTTTTCTTAATGTTTTACTTATGTCATTGACAATACAAGAAATTTCCAGATTTCACCGTTCAATTTTTTTTTTTCCTGTCTTTATACATAGACAATGTTTTGACTGGTGTTGATAAGTGATTTTTAAGAGATATTAAACTTTAAAATTGGAACACATTTTAAGAAAGGCTGATCTATGCAAACGAAATAGTTTTTCTGCTCTTTTCGATTTATAAACAGAACGCTCAACGTTGCCTTACGCTGAGGCCTGTGGGGTGATTATGGATTGATGCAATTTATGGGATCTGCATCGGTTATGTTTCATCAATTTTTCATTTCAAATAATTGCATTGCTTCCGCACTTTAGCATTGAAAGACTAAAGTTAGGAAGCAACGCTGGACGCATAAGGGGACTAGTCAATTTAAACATCCTAACTATCCTAATTTAAACATTGTAAAGTAGAGAGCCTGCAGGTTATGACTTGTAAAGTTCATTTGCATGTAAACTACATCTATTTTCATTTGTGTATTACATGAAGTGTGCTTTTAAAAAAATTACAAGCAAAAAATATTCATTAGAAAAGTGTGTTTAAAATATCGGTTCTCCATCCTCTAAACCTAGCTGTGGGAATTTTCGATATTTTCGATTAGAATAGAACGACCTCAGAATTGCTAACATTAAGATACTGTATAGGATAATTTAGGATTTTGTTTGTTTAAAAAGAAACATACAAAATATAGCAATTTTAAAAGCCAAAGTAAGGGGGAAATAAGAACGAATGAATTTTAAAAGAACAGATAATTAAGACAAACAAATTAAAAAAATTATAATGCAATATATGGGATCTGCATCAATTATATTTCATCAATTCATTTCAAATGATTGAGTTTCTCATTTTTCCGATTATTTAAAAACAGTCAAAAGCTCAGGTGATGCCCCCTCCATCACAGATCTACAGGGAGGGCACAAGGGTACGTGACGTGCTCCCACCCCCACCCTCAGACGAACTAAGTTTATACTATATAGAAGATTGACTTGTTTTGTAAATTGAAGTTATTTCATAAGAAAATGTAACAAAAAATGTTTTCTGCACCCCCCCCCCTCCTCCTTCCAGATATTTTTTTTTTTTTTTTTTTGTGTGTGTGTGTGTGCGCGCCACTGGCCCCCCCTCTCTCTCTCCTTTAAAAAGTAACTATAATTAACTTTATGTTAATGCCAATAACTACTAAATATGAATAAAATTGATCTGCTTAAATAAATTAAAACCATCAATAATCCATTCAGCTTTTTATATGATTTTAAAGATTTATTTTACATTATTCCTATTGATTTATTGATCAAATTAAATATAATCTACTATATAAAAATAATGCTTTATAATATGAATAATAATATTATTGTACAATGCTTGGAAGTCTTACTAAATTAATGCTTTAATTATTTTATCATAATAAAGGTCTTTATACACTATAGTGGTACATCTCAAGTAGAATCTATCTGCCTCTAGTTATTTTACAATCTATATATTCTTCAGAATGTGATTTTCGTAATTCAAATGTGATATATTGATATCACATTTGAATTACCGGAGATTAAGAAGAAGAAAGGCCGGAGATTAAGAAATGAAACTTAATCTCCGGCCTATTACATCTTTCCATATGTTATGTATTATGTATTAGAATTATTTAAAAATTCTAGTTTACGCACTTCTGTTAATTTTCTTGGCCTAATAATTGATAAACGATCAGCCACTCTTGAATATTTACGGAAAAGGAAATGTTTTAAAATTTAATGCAAATAATTTTACTCTTTTTTATGAGCTAATAAATTTGTATACAGCGATATAATAGTTAATTATCTACACTTTATGTTCTAATGAACATTATATATATGTACATTAAATACTGATTGTAGATATATATATCCTTTTAATTTTTTTACCGTCTATTATTATTTATCCAAATTCTTAGTATTTTTATGTCATCAAGAGGCTGGAATTGTTTCATTCATTTATTTTGTCTTTAATTCATCTAGGGATAGATTTTCCTTTTTCTGCTTCTTATCTATAGCATATAGAATTGATGTATGCAGTTCGTAGGGTCTGTGAGTTTCATCAGAGTCCGATTATCATAAGAGTAAGAGGAGCAACAGCCCGGGGCCCCTTAAAAACAGGGGCCGATCCCTAAATCTCACAGCTTTATACATTATATATATATATATATCAGTAAAATCAAATTTTTCTATCACTTCATTTACTGAATTATACAGAATATAATAGAATTTATACTAAATGTTTCTAATACAGAGCATATCCCATTTTATATATTACAAATATTTAGTATAATAATGAATAAAACACTCTAGAATCATGTATTAATTAGCAGATCCAGGGCCCTTGCTAATCCCCCTTAACACTCAAAATTGTATAAAACATGGCAAAATTAGATACATAGTAAGCAAACTCGGTAAAATTTTTTAACGAAAATTATAATTTACTTTCTATTTCTGGTACACTTGTCAAATTACGTAAACCCATTACGTAAACCCCTTTCTCATTTAATTTTAAGTTTTTAGCTATTTACCTAATGAATTTTTCACTGAAACAAAATGGTCCAAAGAAAGTCTTAAAAAATCGTTCTTGAGTACGAATTAGTTTTTTCTTTCATTGAATTAGTAGTTTGTGCTTGATTAAAAGAATTTAGCATTTTATAAATATAGATTATATGTAAATGAACTTTACACAAAGTTTAACATTTACTTTCTTACCGTTACAAAGACGAGCGGTTATTATTCTTTGTTGTTACACACATTATTGCTAGCTCATATTAATCTTTCAGTATCCTACAAGAATCAGTAATGCAATTTTCGTCCTCGCTTCAATCTGCATCCATGGGAACATATAGGTTTAAACCCGAAGAGTTTATCTGCATCTATAATCCATATCTATTAATTGCTAAAACCCCGGATTAAACATTTAAAGAAGGGTTTTCTCTAATCGTATGTAAATTTCATACAAAAGCCAAATGATGATTGCTTTTTAACTGTCCACTGTTTCTTTTTTATTTCCGTAACATATTACCTTCAAATCTAAAATTGTAATTTTAGACTGCAATTTTAAATGCATTAAAATATATATTTAGAACAATTAATCAAAAAATATATATATATATATATATATATTGCTGTTTTTCGCGGATCAACTTGCGGTGCGGGCGGCAACCCCTAGCGTGGAGTGTATAACAGCGGGAGAAACGACTCTTGCCAAAGGAGTCCGACTGCACGCCAAATCGCCAGAGAGCAATTTAAGGGTGTGTTTCTCGTGAGTTTCGCCAAAGGAATTTCGATTGTACACATTAACTTCTGATTAAATGAAGATAATAGTTAGAAATTTCAGTATCATATACATGAAGACGGCATAAATCTATTACTACTATTTATTTTTCGATTAATGTGGTCTAAATATTGTTTTAGAAGCCATTATTTATTTACGAATTGGCGATCCTTATTAGCGATAAAAGCAGCCAAGTGGACAGCTTTTAAATATTTGCTTGTAATTAAAAAACCAAAATATTTTTTACTTGTTTTAGGAAGTCAAAAAAAAGTGTACAGGTAGAGGAATATTTTAAATAAAAAAAAATTTTTTTTAGTCAATAATTTTTATTTATTTTTTTCATGAAAATATTTTGCCATTATTGCCAGTGTGTAGATGGCAGCACCACCGCTTTTTGAAAAATACTTTTAAGATATTATAAATCTCCACCCACTTGTATCTGAAGGAATTCTCATTGGCTGGATTGTTTTACTGACCAGAAAGAAAATCTCAGACAAGGACAAATCAGATTTGCAGTTGATATTATTGTAACGCCCTTCAAAAAGTGCACCAAATTTAAAATAATTACAGGAAAAGAGGAAGTAATATTCTTTTTAAAAGAAAGTGAAAAACTAAAGTAATATTTTCCGGCTTCATTTATTCTTAATTTAATTATTCTAAAAATATTACTGTGTTAAAATCAGAATAAAAACAATACGAAAATTACTTTTAAAGTTTGTTTTACATAATAGATGATTAAAGACTGCTTACTAACCAGTGGCGTAACTAGTAGCTAGGGGCGTATCCAGAGGCGGCAAAAGTTTGTTTAAAAAAAGTTAGAAGAAGATTCTGGACACATACAAGGTTACACAATTTTTTTTAAAACTTTTTATTAGTAAAATCATCAATTAAATTTAGTATTTATTTAATAAAACTCGTTGCTAACTGACATCCCTTATTTCCACTGTTTGTGCTTTTCATTACATTTTTTCTGCACTTTTTAAGTAAAGTGTGTTTCGAAAGTTAAATCTCAAAAAATTATAAGATAAATTTTTATTTTGGAAGAAAAGCTGCACGTTTGGAACGTCGAACTTTAATCTGCAAAACGGTATATTTATATTTTACGTTTTTATTTATATATAATATAAATTCCACGTCACTTCGGGGTCCCCTCTTTACGCATGTGTGGTTTATTAAATAGCCTTAAAATTTGTGGCTTCATTTGTACATTATTCTTATAAATACTTTTTAAAATGATTTTATTTTATAAAATAATGTTTTTAAAGAATTATGGAAAAGGGAGCTAGTGCTAGAGTGAACAATTTTATAGTGTAGTGTAGAGTGTGTTTAAAGCAAATCTACGCTTTGGATATTTGCCGGGGGGGTGCCTGTGGCGAAAGACTTTTCAAGGGGCTCTAACGCGCATTCACGTAAGATCTGGAGAAAATCGCTCAAAACTGCAGACCGTTAGAAAGACGGTTGCACGAGAAGTCAGAATCCTGAACCTCCACACTTCAGCCATCTCTCAATGTTTTGAGGTGAACATAAACAATTTATAAATTTGACACGAAGAGCATAATGTAAATACTGTGTTTGACGCATCTTTTTCTTTCTTTTTTTAAACAATAAAATGCACATTTACTATTATTTTTATTAATATCTAAACTATAAGCTGTATAGCTATTTATTAAGCTTTGCGCTCACTAGACTCTTGTATAGAATTAAAGTGGACAAGCTAGATTATTGGTTAAGCACATCCTGAAGAGCCTTTTCACGATAGGTCGACACTGGCACAAAGAACCATTTAGTATTTATGATATTTATACTGGCTCTTTTATTGCACAAAATATATGCAGAGTGAAACACACACACAAGGATGGATGGATAAGTGGGTAAGAGGAAGGAAACATGATTTAGTCTTTAATATGTTTAAAATACAACAATGCTGTTGAATTCGACTCAGCGTAACATTTACCATATTTGTCTGTTTGATTCAGATCTTTTATATCTGCTATTATGCCCATTTAAGATCACCGGACTTTGGAGTACACTCATATATACACACACACAGTGATTAAATATATAATAAAATTCGACCTGAAAAGTTCCAGCTGTTTTTCTTTTTCTTTCTTTCTTTCTTTTTTTTTTTTTTTTTTTTTTTTTTTTATATAAAAGTGTTTTCCAAAAATTATTTCGATATGCATTAATGAAGTAAAATGACAAACAGAAATTTTTTGGTATTTTAAATTACATTTTATTATAGGATATGGACAAAATCTTCTACAAAGTTATAACATAATAAAAGAAATATTTCTTTTTCAAATTACAGTATCTGTAAACGGGCAAGGAATGTAAGACTGAAATCATGGTGCTCTAAAAAATTTAAAAACATTGCACATTTTTTTGACCGCAAATGTAAAAATCAACGAAATAATAATAAAAATGTGATAACATATATATTATGAAAACATATCAAGCAAAGATAATCCTCCTGTCAAGTCTCTTGTGTGTTTTTTTGTGATACTAAATATTTTACACAAGACCCAAGACGTGAAACACTCAATTATTCAAATCCATCTGTTTCTATTATTATAACTCTTACACTTCCATCTTCTCTACTTTCACCCCACCCCCACCCTATTAAAAATATTGAAGAAAATTTAAATTATGAAGGTGTAATAATTTAAGGAACAATAAATAATACCATTAGAAAATTAACTCAACAGTTTGTACATCAAACATGCCACCTATAGAAAATAACCGAAAAATACACCGCTTTGACAAACGATAATATGAGCAAACAACGATAAATTTTGTCTTTCAGAAGGAACAGAAATAAAGTCATCCCCACTTTTGCTTGAAAAATAACCACTTAGATCTTGCAGAGTAAAATTTAACACAACACCAAAGTTGTCATATACACAAATTTCATGACTTCTATTTAAAATCGTATCATTTTGACTAAATTTATTCAAAAGAAATATATAACGAAAAAAAAAAAAGAACGCATTCAACCATACATAAAATGTGCAATTTCGCGCACAGAAGTGACATAAGACGGGGGGAGGGGGAGGGAACCCTCATCAAAAGGGAGTAGGGACGCTCAAAGATAATTCTTGAGTATCATCAAACCACTGTTTTCGAAAGTCAACTAAAAAGTACACAATGAAATAAAGTAACGTGAAGAATGAAATATAGGAAAGAAAATTTGTGGTCGACTTATGTGAGACGAAGACGATATAGTTAAAAGCTATACCACCCACCCGCATATAGAATATTTCTTTCTTTTTTTTTAAGTATAACACTCTGACATTAATAAATAAAAATATGTTCTTTAAACTGTAAAAGTATATAATACGCAAAATATGTACTCATTGCAAATTATTATCAAGTTGACTCACTTTATAAAAAGATCTAGATCTTTTATAGATCTTATTCAATGATGAAGACTTTATTTACCAAGTGAAATTCTGGACGAGTCATTACCATTCTTAATTATGAAAATACCATTATTGTGAACCAAATTGGAAGTACAAATTACACCGGTAATCTAGTCAACCGTAGGGAATTACTCCATATTAGGGCAGATTGCATAGTTAAAACAAGTGGCTAACGCATGCTTCAATATTACACACACTCAAAGAGATCACATGATGTAAAAAGATTTGCCTTAGTAAAAGGGGGCACTATTTACTAATGGAAACCCATTACTGCACTTAGTTATGGAGAAAAAACTATTTTGAATTAAACTGTATGTACAAATCTCATCAGTAATCTAGGAAACTGTAGGAAATTGTACTACATTGATACCGTTGTACTATAAGAACAAATAGGACGGGGGGGGGGGATTTGAAGCTAGCACATGCTTGAACACGATACACGAGTAATACATACACCTAAAATATGTTTTTTAAAGTAAAACTATTCTGACATTAATGATCACTTTAAACTGTGAAAAGATAGTATATAAAAATTGAAAGTCACCGCACATTTTAATCAATCAAACACATGATATAAAAGGAATGCCCTTAAAAAGGGTGCACTCTTCAGTAATCAAAATTTTAACCACTTAGTAGAATTCTTGATGACCCATTATTGCTCTTAGTTACGAAAAAACCACTGTTTGAAACAAATTGCTTTGATAAATCATCAGTAATATTGGCAACTATAAAAAATTGCCTCACAGTTTTTACCTTTGAACAAACAGCACAGATGGGGAGGGGGGGGGGGAAAGCTGACGCATAATGCAGCACGATACAATCAAAATAAGTAGTACACTCATAAAGTACTTTTTTAAGTAAAAGTATTCTGATATCAGTGATAACTTCAAATCGGAAAATATATACACCAACTAAATTAGGTAGCCATTTCACATTTTATCAGGCAAACAGTAGATATAATAAGAATAACCTTAAAAAGAGGTGGGGTGGGGGGTGTACTCTTCACTAATGAAGATTCTACTCATTACGTGGAATGCTTTACCTACAATACTATTCTTAATTATATAGAAAATCCTCTTTTTCCAAAAAAATTGCATCAATGCAAGAGGCAAATAGCATGTATGGAGAAGAAAAAACATACAATTTAGAGGCACACATATAACACTGGGAGAAATATCATTTTTCTTCTTTTCTTTTCTTACACAAACTAAACAGGACTACCTTCTGTACTTCAAAACTTTGCACAGAACTGGTGAGCATTGTTTGACCTGCACTTTTCTTAAAATCAACCCTTTACATTATGAAAATCTGAAACACTATCATTAGATACACATTGCACAGTATTCTCAACATGAGATTTTCCACTGAGAAATATTGAAAAAACATACAACCATTCCAAAAGTTTCATGTGAATAATAAAATAAGACATACTCACTTCACGTTAAGTATATATACCATGTATACCAGAATAATTAAAAAAAATTTTTTAAGCAGATTTCATTCGGCAACATACAAATCAAAATTTTCACACATGATTACTTGTCGGGATGTACATATTTTGGCATCCAATTAAACTGAGACAGATTATTTTATGGACAGCTCCTTACATGTTACGAAAACCAACAACAGGCACTGCAGACTGCAGAATTAATTACCTCAGTTTGAGAGGTGAAACAGAGAAATATTTTTTTTTAATGCGACTTATACAATCAGGAAAATATATGCAATATAATTTACACTTTGACATTAAACACGTGTTGATTCTGGAAAATCATTTGACTGAACCAAATGCAATAAAAAAGGCACAAATAAAGGGCAGCACACTGAACAAAGAGACAAGTTGCATAATGTGTTACGGCAGATTAATTTTTAAAAAAAATTTTAAAAGGAGATTCTATTCGGCAACATACAAATCAAAATTTTCCCAGATGATTACTTGTTGGGATGTACATATTTTGGCATCCACTTAAACTGAAACAGACTCTTTTATGGACAGCTCCTTACATGTTACGAAAACCAACAACTGACACTGCAGATTGCAGAATTCCTTCAATTTGAAACGTGAAACAGAAAAATATTTTTAAAAAATGAGACTCATACAATAAGGAAAATATATACAATATAATTTACACTTTGACATTAAACACGTGTTGATTCTGGAAAATCATTTGACTGAACCAAGTGCAATAAAAAAGCAAGCCATAAATAAATGGCAGCACATTGAACAAAGTGACAATAGTTTAAATAATGACAACATTCAAATCAAACTCTCACACCTGATTACTTGTTATGATATGCACATCTGGTGTACATATTTTGGCATCCAATCGAACTGACTTCGATTGCTTAGCTCCTTACATATTATGAAAAACAAATAACTGATCCAGAATTTTCACAATTTTAGACGTGAAAGAGAAAAATAAATATCTTAAAAACATATACAATGAGGAAAATATTTACAAAAATGACGTAGTTTGTTATTAAATCACATGATTAATAAAGGAAAAATATTTTAACAAAACCAAATGCAATAAAAAAGGCACAAATAAAGGGCAGCACACTGAACAAAGAGACAAGTTGCATAATGTGTTACGGCAGATTAATTTTTAAAAAAAATTTTAAAAGGAGATTCTATTCGGCAACATACAAATCAAAATTTTCCCAGATGATTACTTGTCGGGATGTACATATTTTGGCATCCACTTAAACTGAAACAGACTGTTTTATGGACAGCTCCTTACATGTTACGAAAACCAACAACTGACACTGCAGATTGCAGAATTCCTTCAATTTGAAACGTGAAACAGAAAAATATTTTTTAAAAATGAGACTCATACAATAAGGAAAATATATACAATATAATTTACACTTTGACATTAAACACGTGTTGATTCTGGAAAATCATTTGACTGAACCAAGTGCAATAAAAAAGCAAGCCATAAATAAATGGCAGCACATTGAACAAAGTGACAATAGTTTAAATAATGACAACATTCAAATCAAACTCTCACACCTGATTACTTGTTATGATATGCACATCTGGTGTACATATTTTGGCATCCAATCGAACTGACTTCGATTGCTTAGCTCCTTACATATTATGAAAAACAAATAACTGATCCAGAATTTTCACAATTTTAGACGTGAAAGAGAAAAATAAATATCTTAAAAACATATACAATGAGGAAAATATTTACAAAAATGACGTAGTTTGATATTAAATCACATGATTAATAAAGGAAAAATATTTTAACAAAACCAAATGCAATAAAAAAGGCACAAATAAAGGGCAGCACACTGAACAAAGAGACAAGTTGCATAATGTGTTACGGCAGATTAATTAAAAAAAAAATTAAAATGGAGATTCGATTCGGCAACATAAAAATCAAAATTTTCCCAGATGATTACTTGTCGGGATGTACATATTTTGGCATCCACTTAAACTGAAACAGACTGTTTTATGGACAGCTCCTTACATGTTACGAAAACCAACAACTGACACTGCATATTGCAGAATTCCTTCAATTTGAAACGTGAAACAGAAAAATATTTTTTAAAAATGCGACTCATACAATAAGGAAAATATATAAAATATACTTTACACTTTGACATTAAACACGTGTTGATTCTGGAAAATCATTTGACTGAACCAAGTGCATTAAAAAAGCAAGCCATAAATAAATGGCAGCACACTGAACAAAGTGACAATAGTTTAAATAATGACAACATTCAAATCAAACTTTCACACCTGATTACTTGTTATGATATGCATAACTGGTGTACATATTTTGGCATCCAATCAAACTGACTTCGATTGCTTAGCTTCTTACATATTATGAAAAACAAATAACTGATGCAGAATTTTCACAATTTTAGACGTGAAAGAGAAAAATAAATATTTTAAAAACATATGCAATGACGAAAATATTTACAAAAAATGACGCAGTTTTACATTAAATTACATTATTAATAAAGCAAATGGCAGCACAATGTACAGAGAGACAAGTTTCCGAATTTATTTTTTTGCAGAAGTTATTCTTTTTAGATATGGCTCTCGAAGCGGCAGGTTTCTCACTGATCTGGGATCTATAAGTTCTGGCAAAACGCAGTCCATGTAAAAAACTTTCAATTTTGGTGCAATTTTCGCCCAGAAACCTGGATCTTTTTCTATTCTAATTTTTTCTGTTTTTTTAGGACTCCAAAAGAAGAGATCACACCAATTTCTGCCTACAATTGCAAGCTGTCCTTGTACTTGATAGTAGTACTTGTGGTTTGTTGGCACGAAAGGTTCACCATTTGTTTTGTAACGGAGGCCAATATTGTGCCTTTTCGAAATTCCAACAAAGTCACTGGCATCGCGGGCGCTGTATGGGCATTTAATTTCTAGTAGCCCATCATCGCCCACTAAGCCGTCTGGACTGCAGCAGAGGTATGGATGTTGGACGTCGACATACAATCCACATTCTAGTACGGACGTGCTGTATTCTTTCTCGTAGGTCTTTCTGGCAACCCCTTCATTTGCGATGCCATATTTTGTTGCTGCTGTCTCGAAATGTGACTTATATATAAGACGCCGTACAAGATTTGAGCTGGATGTTGTTATTCTTCTGTCTGCGACGTCTTTAAACATCGTTGAGGAGATTCTCTTACGACGTTCAAGTCTCCACCTCTCTGACAGAAACTGGCCCCTCGTCAGACTTTCCAGAGAACTAGGATGATCAACTTTCATCTCATCCAGAAATTTCTCTCTCAAGTTGAAATAGATTTCCTCAGGCATGTCTGGTTTTTGTGAGAAATCGCCATAACTATCGTCTCCTCCAACGGATGTCTCTTTGTCAGCTTTAAATCTTTTATTTGGAAACAATTTTCTTTTTAAATGGCGTTTCACACGGGAAGATGTAAAGGATCTTACTGGGGTCTTTGGGCTACAGCCTGTAATGGCTTTGTGAGCTTCGTCAATCCATCCCTGTGCTGGTTTCTGATAGGCTAAAACAGCAATGTTAGCCCGTCTGTTTATTCCACCAGCTCTGGAAAAGTCTATTCTTTTACCACCGTATGTTTTGCATAATTGGCCCATATAGCTCTCTGCTAAGTTGTTTGTAGTATTGTAAATAAGGGTATTTGCGCAAGAGATTAAAGTTCTGTTAAGTTCAGAATTTATTGCAGCAAATAGTTCTGAGTTCAAAGCCATATTCTGCAAATTTATGTTTTCCGTTTTTTTTTTACATGTAGGCTCACAAAGGGTATGGTCACCAAACACATGCCGTGGTACATTACGTAATTTTTCGACAAAGTTTTCCAGGATTGCTTTGTCAGGTTCAGTGTGCGTTGGTACTGCATTTTGCTTTATAACAGCTCTCGCCGCATTAACCAGGGATGGAATTTTTTCTTTGAACTGTCTTTTTGTGTAAATGATACCTTCAGCCATTTGCTTGCTTATGTGGAGTCTTTCCAGCCCTCTCCTGAACCGTCGCACAGCATGATTTGCGCATTCAATTTTTAACACTTCTCCACCGTAAGGTACCTTTTCTTTTATTTTGAACATTGTGTTGGAATCTCCATCACCGACGACCTTTGTTTGATAGGTTTATTTAAATGTGACAAATATTTTTTAAAGAATTATAACAGTTTTAAAAATGAACTCACACATGTGTATAAAATGTTTTCTATTACATGCTAAATCAAAATCAATGGATATTCTATACCTTCAGAGATGTAATTTTCAAAGAAACAGTCTAATGATCCGTATGATTTTTTAAAATATATTTCAAAAAAGAAAAAAAAAAGTCCAACCAAAATTTGTTTATAAGTAAAACTAATAATCTTTTAACTAAAAGTTAATAATTTAATTAGCTTTTCATACAGATACAGTGAAGTGAAAAATCCTGAGCTTTTATTATTTACCTTTAAATGAGTTTTTTATTAAAATTATTTCTGGAATTGTAATAAAAGTAATTGAAAGCAAGAGTTAATAAAAAGCTGTAATTATAAAAATTGACCTTTCGAAACTACTTTTTTAAAACTGTTAGTAAGTGAGTCACTTATTCTTGGTTTGTTGCCACACATTCTGTTGAAAAATAATGTTCTTCCAATAGCTGTTCTTTGAGAATCAAGAAAGTGAGGCATTAGTACTGCATCTTCATATTGGGGGACAATAAAATGATGCTGAGGGTGCATTAGGGTGTAGAAATTTTACAGTAATGTTTCTTTCATTTTGATCTGTGGCAGATGGCATGCTAAATTACCATACATCATATTAACACGCAAATGTAGCATATAGCACATAAAACTTCAACTTTTGCTTTTGTAAAAAGATTGTTTTTAAGGAAAATACTAGGGAAGGTTCATGATCAGCGCTTAGTCATCTTGCTTCAAAGCTGTTTACATTTTGTGATTTAAAATTATGCAAAGTTCTGCTCCCATCCGCTATTTAAAGTAGAAAATCAGTTTTTTTTATAAAAACTTTCAAAGTTTATTATATGAAGCCTTTATTATCTAAAAGAAAAATTTAGATAAAAAGCCTATGAAATGAACACTACTGCGAACTATGACTAAATAGATGATTAGATGTGTTAAAATATACCGACATGAGAATGCAGATATTCACATGTGTTAGCAGCTGCCTATAATTTACAATATATATTACATCTGCCTTCAGACTCAACCTAGCAAAAGGTGCATTATGAGAAATGTTTTAATTGTACAGGAATGTCTGTCACCTGATTTATTTAGCAAAAATCCTCTCCCTGTTTACAAAAGTAAATGTGAATGTACCACGGCCGTACCCAGAAATTATTTCGGAAGGGGTTCGAAATTTGGGGGGTTCTGACTTATTGAATATCATCTTATAAATATACTCTCACACACATATTAATAAATATATATATAATGCAGTGGCGTAGCCAAAGGGGGGGGAATAGGGGGGTCACACCCCCCATAAGGATTTTTTCCCAAAGAAAATGTATATTCTTCACTCCCTTATCACACACACGTATACATATACGTGAGTTGCAATAGCCGTAACTCTCCCCCCCCATGAAAAATTTCTGGATACGCCACTGATATAATGTGATAATTTCGGGGGCGGGGGTCCGGACCCATAGGACCACCCCCCTGGGTACGGCCTTGGAATGTACCATAAAATTATAAATTTTTTCCGATTGGTGCTTCTTTTTTTACACAATTCCTCAAACTTTTACTGTTTTAATTTGCACAAAAACAAAACAACAAATTTCTCACAAGACTGAAAAAATGTATATATTTTTAAATGAATAAACAAGCCCATGTTACTGTCAAAGTAAACAAACTATGTAAACAAACAAAGTTTTCAAAAACTCTTTAAAAATTATTAATATTATTGGACTATTTTATTTAAATTACATCTGAAGTAATAAAAAAATCCAATAATTTTATTTCAGCATATAATAGAAAACATTTTATACATGTGTGTGAGCTCATTCCAAAAATTTTTAATTTTTTTTTCACATTTAAATGAACGTGCCAAAAAAAGTGATATAACTTTAATATACATATACTATGACATTCAGACATTTTTTTTCGTTCTTCTAAAATCGACTTTTCAGTCAAATTCCCCTCTGAGGAGGCTTGGCTTTGTTAAGTGTGGTTTTGGTTTGTACATTTTGTGTACTTTTGACAAAGGGGTGGCCTTTCCTTTATAAATTTATTATATAAGAAACTTCCATAATAAATTTATTACTAGTATTCATACTTTTCAGAAGTTTTTAATTTAAAATTAGCAGAAATATCAAAAATCAGTTTGTTTAACAATGTTATTAAAAAAAGAGAGAGAGAGAAATATATATTCATAGATTTATTTCCTAAATCACCACACTCTAGCTAACAAGAGAGAAAAGCTTAAGAAAGATTTAGTGATTATTGGTAAAATTAAAAATACTTTTCTAAAGAGGTATGTCATGAGCATGTGACTCAAAAATGGTGGAATAGTGAAAATAATCAGAATTTGGCTGCTCATTTTATCAAACACATTTAAACCAGGGCAAAAAGAAATTGTAGCGCTACAGAAGAAACATTCATATCCAAGAACGTTGTTGCCAACAACGGAATTTTTTGTTGATTTGGATTGTAATGTACGCAGAATTTCATAACAAAAGTTATAAAAATGCTAATTTTTTAATCTGAAAGAATGAAGGAACCATTAATTTTATTTCAGCCCAAGATAATGAATATATATGATCGTCTTTCTGAACAAAATTTTTTTGGTTATAGCTTTTTCCCTTTTAGTGAGTTTTCCATTTTAAATGAACTCCCAAAAAATTTCTCAAAAATCATTCTGTAACATTTTTAAAAAATACAAAAAATTATTTATCAAGTTTAGACATTTATTTCTAAAATTCTTATACATTAATCAACAAGGGTAGAAAATTTCAAAAAGATAAAATACTTAGTGAACTAATGAGGGGTGGTTTTTTTTTTTTTTTTTTTTTTTTTTTTTTTTTTTTTAAGAAGTGTTGTTTTAAACACCCAAAATTTAAAATCTTCAAAAGTTTGAAGAACCATAAAACTAAAACCATAAGCACCAGACAGGGGCGTAGCCAGAAATTTTTCAATAGGGAAGGGAATGACCCCCTAACCTCCCCCCGTGACTACGCCCCTGTCACCAGGGATTTCATGGGGTTTCTCACTACCACAAAAGGAACATTCGTGCCAAATTTTATCAAAATCTGTGATCATGGGTGTCATGCTTGTTTGAACAGATGTTGAATGACTCTCAAATAATACCATTTCAAATATATATAGACAGAATAATATAGCCATTGTTTAGAAATCGTACTATGAATTAATAAATTTTAATTTTTCAAAGTATCTCCTTTTTTAAATGCGATTTAAAATACGTATGTTTAAAAATTATCGAATACTTTTCCCCCTTTCAATATTAATAAAATTTAGCTCTGGAATTCTTTAACTACATATACTGAATAAATTAAATATTAATTGTAATAAAGTACTTCGTTAACTGTTACGTACCCTTTCGCGCATTTTTTGTTTGAAAAAAAAAAAAAAAAAAAGGCACACACTTGCAGTGGCGTGTCCTGGATTTTTTAAGGGGAAGATGGGTTTCGTCTTTCCCATTACTTATACATAAACATACACACATAAAATATGTACGCATACGTAAAAAAATGTAACGATCAGTAAAATTTTCTTGATCACCCTTAGTATTGAGGGAAGGGGTTAAATCCCCAAACTCCCCCCCCCCACACACACACACACACCTCCTTGAATAAAGCCGCTGCACCCTTGCATAAGACACATGAAATAATAATAATAATAATAATAAAGAATGGTAAACCTCACATAAAACTGTCATGTACCTATATAATATTTTGTTAACATATATAATGCTTCAGAAAATTTTGCAATGCGATTGTGTGTAACACTTAAAAGAATATAATAAGGAAAAATATAGTTCTCGAAGGTGATGATTAATTACAATATATAGTAAAAAGTTTGAATAACATTTAGATTATTTTTAGGGTTCTTTCCATAATTATTATTATTCTTTTGTGTGTGTGTGTGCATAGGTAGCTGTAACCCTCTCCTTTTTTTTTTAACGGAACTGCAGCTTATAGAAGAAGTTTTTGTTATTGAAAGCTACCTAAGCTGTTTTGAAATACATTACAAGTAAATATTTATTTGCATTACTACTATCAAAACAAACAAACAAAAAAAAAATAGTGAAAGAGATTTTTTCTGAAGTACATATATATGTTCTTTCTAACACATTCCACCCCCCCCCCTTTTTTTCCCGCGTACAATCTATATTAAATGTAATGAGTATTCTAAAACAGTTTCTATAAGTATAATAACGATTAAAAAATATGTTTTCCTAATTCATAAGTAAAATGCGTTTTTAAGTACATATAGAAATAAAAATCAGCTGAAATTATTAATTCAATAATCTCAGCTGAAAACAGAAAAATATTTCTTCTTACTAAAATGCTTTAGAAATTATAATAAAATTAATATTAAATCAGACTCACTGAATATTTACCATTAAATGGAATACTTTTCACTTAAGCATTATTGACAGAATTTTTTTTTCAAATAGCGACATTTGAAATACATAGACACGATCAGAAAGCCGTTGTCAAGAAGAGTTTTACAAACAGATCTATAATAATCGGAAAAGTAAGTTAAATGTTAATTGAAAATCGAATAATGTATTAATAAATTTCATTTTTTCGCGTTATTAGAAAAAAATTGGATTGAAAATACATACGCAATTTTAAAAAAAATATCTAGCATTTTGGGGTTTTGAAATAAATATGTCATTATATTATATTTTATTACACTTATTTTTAAATGCGTATTTTTCCCCTTTTAATATTAATAAAATTTCGCTCTTCTGAAACTTCTATACTGGATACTTCTATTCTTAAACTACAAACACTGGATAAATTGAATATTAATTGCAATTAAATACTTGGTTAACTGTTATTCGCATTTTTTCCAATTACAAAACAAACACACTTGCAAAAGACACAAAATGAAATAAGAATAATAAATCTTACCTTTCAGTGTTGATAGAAGTTTCGTGTGCTAAAATTCTTTCACGCTGTCGTCTCATACGTTGAGCTTTAGAACGTTTAGACCACAAAGGAAGTTTTCTTTTTCTTCCCATTTTTTTACTGTAAAATGGACTGTAAAATCTAAAAACAAGTTAGTTGTTCAAACAACACTCCAGACAAAAACATTTAGAACTGACCAAAAACCCACTTTCAAATCTTAGCGGCCTTTCCTTTCTCATGCTTCAGCAAATGAAATTACCAGTACGTCCATCAATCAAGTGTTGAATCAAGCACCTCCTAGTAAGGCGTTACCAGAAATCGGTAGCTACCTTCCACTAAAATACAGCATTTTAATGAGGAAAAAGCCTGTGAAATTCAGCGCCATCTATTGAGAAAAGGCGTTTTTTTTAAAACGAGTCATTCGAGCTTAATCCGCTATGCCCAGCCTCTCGTCTCCCTTCCCGGGGGCTCCGCCTCAATGCCCTCTCATTGGGGAAAAACCCCATCGTTTAAAACTGTCGTCTTTTTTGCAGTGGTCAATGATGGCGGCACTATCGTACTTGCAAGTTAGGGTACGCAGGAAGTTGGGAGACGGCTAGCCCCTCTAATTGCTTTTCACTCCCCCATTTTAGTCGACCAGTTGTATAATGAATCACGTGAACTGCTCACCCATTTATTGTTGTCTTTTTTCGGGGGAGTTACGTTGCGTTCAAATTTTCATTTTAACTAGGTTAATGTGACTTGTAAATATATAATTTTGTGAATAGTGTTTAAGTTTCTATATTCTATGTATGTTTAATTTTATGTTTAAATTTTATTTAATGAATACAATTACCAAAATGGGCCTAAATCAAAAAACCGAAGGTATGTTTAACTTATATGTATATATTTTTCTCTTTCTCAAATGTAATATAAAACCAAAAATAATTGAACAGTATGTAAGATATTAGAAAAATTAGTTTTATGCGTGATCCCCCCCCCCCCACGAATCTCTATGAAAGTGAAAGTTTATTTTTGTAATAGTTATAGTATTTTACGATCTCAAAGAAAACAGCAACAAATAAGAATACGAGTTTTGTTTTAAAATATAAGTAACCGCGGATTATCTAAATACAAATTTAATGATTTTTTGAAAATCGCCTTTTCCCAAAGGGGACAGTGGGCAAAACGGGTATTTCACAAATTTTTAATATTGATTTCATATCTCAAATTAAAAAAACAGACATTCACAGGATTTTTGTTTGAAAGTATAAAAAACAGTAAAAGCGGAAAAAAAAATTGGGTGATCCTTCGAAATTTACCTTGAGGGGGTGGGGGTCAAAATGAGTTTTTCACATATCCTTCATATCTTACAGGAAAAAAAAAAAAAAACAGATATTAAGATTTTTTGTTTTAAAATGTAACAAAACGGAAAACCTAAAGAAAAATTTAAGGATTTTTTAAAGATTGCCTCCCCAAGGGATGCTGCACTGGGGGAGGTGGAGGGGGGGGGCAAAATGTTTTTTACATATATATTTAACATATCCTTTGTATTAAAATACAACAAAAAAGAATATCTATAAAAAAAAATTTAGGAAGGGGAGGGGATAGCAAGTTGGCAAAACAAATGAAGCATAAGATTTTTATTTTGATTTTGCTTTAAAATGTAATAAACAAGAACGTCTAAAAAATATTAGGATTTTTTTGTCGTCCTTATGGGGGAGAGGAGGGAGCCAAAACATGTTTTTCAAATATCCTTCATATCTCAAAGAAAAAAAAAAAAAAAAAGCAGATATTCTTTATTTGTTAATGAACTATTTAGATTAGTTAAAATATGTGTTAATTTTAAAAAAAGTTTTGCTATGTCACTTTCTTCAAACATTCAACTATCAATATACGTCAAAAAATAGTAAGGCTGTCTCAGCCCCCCCCCCCCAGAATATACATTTTGTATGGCAAAATTATTACATACGTAGCTCTAAACGACACATTTAGTGACGCAAGCTGTCCTCCCTTCGCAAATACATGAATCATTAGCTTTTAAAATGAAATGTCGTTAATTTAAATATACAAGTACAACGTTGTGCTCTTACCAAAACATAGGAACTAAATTAATTTGGCAAGCCGTTACGTGATCTTCCTTCTTGACACAATGACACCCTCAATTATTGAATCGTTTCTTTATACAACTAGTCCCACCAGTGGCGTATGAAGACTTCCTTCAAGGGGGGGGGGGTTATAGACATAACTTTGTATTAAAATGCGTAATATTTAAGCTAAAAAATGAAAATTTATGGGTATTTTGTTAAAAAATCCAATTATTTTTTATTTATTTATTTGTTATTAACTTTTTTGGTTCTCATGATTTATCTCATGCTTTCAGGGCTCACTTTCTCAATTTATTTTTATCATAGAGGTATTAAAACTGAATTAGTTTCAATAATACTTCAATAATTAGCAGTAGTTGTCAGTAGCGTATATATAGGCTTCCATTTCGAGGGGAGGGGGACGATTCGGTATTTTAAACTTTATTGTTCTAATGTTAAAAGAAATGTTTCAAAATAGCTCCTTTTTAATAATTGCTTTACATTTCTTGAGGGGGCCCGCCGCCCTCCTCAAACACTCCCCTGGTCATGGGCGCCCATAGGAATTTTTCTAGGGGGGGAGCAAACTTCAAAAAAAAATTTTTTTGGGGGGGGGCATATTTCAAACTTTTAACAAATTTAGTACTGTTTTTGCGATTTTTTTACATCATGAGACAGTAACCTAAATCTTTAGGGGGGGGCAAGTGCCCTACCTTGCCCCCCCTATGGGCGCCCATGCCCCTGGTAGTTGTTTATTAGTGCAATAGTTTTTTTCTAATTAAGATATCAATAGTTTTCTCTAATTAGGATATAAATATCCTTAAATATGAATGTAATGCAAACTGAATCTGTTAGCAAAATTTGTCTCTTAAAAGTAGCGAAGTAGCGACTACATTTCAAAAGTAGTGTAGCTAAAAAGTAGTTGTAGTTGTAGTTAGCTACATTTTTTGGAAAGTAGCGGTAGTTGTAGTTCGCTACAAAAAAAAAGTAGTTTTTCCCACCACTGCCTGTACTCATGCACAAAGCAATCTAATATTTCACTGCTGGATACAGATATTCGGCTGGTAAAATTCATTTAACTTAATCAAACTTGACACACAAACATAATTTATTTAGCTTAGCTCTTTGTAATCCATTCTTTGCAGCTCATTCAACCCTCTTACATCTCCCGTGTTCTTCTTCATAAAACATCAAGTCAATATGCTTGCAGGAAAAACTGGTCCTATTCTATTTAAGTGAACACAGATGTGACTGATTTTTGCGTTAACGGGAGATAAAAGGGCCGCGTTCGACATTTAAATCACTCCAATTTTTCACAGAATCTTAATTGTCATTTAGTGATGACATGCTTTTATGTTTTGTTTGTAGGTCCAAAAAAACGATCATTTTATGCCTTGTTAAAAAGCCGCTTTTCTTGCGGGGTTTGAAATACATTACAATGAAACTCATTGCACTGCACATTTTCTATTTTCTGTAACCTGTGTTCCCGCGGCGCTTTCTATAATGTTAGCGACCTGCTAAATTTACAGCATTATAAGCTCAATGTTCATGTTTTTCCTTGACTTGGACAGAAAATTTTAAATTTTTAAGAGAGTCCAGTACGTTATTTTTATTTATTTTTTATTTTTATTTTTATTTTTTAATTTAATTCTTTTTTTTTTGGGGGGGGGGGGCTGATATTGTAAATATTTTTAGAAAAATAATGTGGAAAAAGATATTTAATAATTTGAAGAGCTGGAATTACTTTTAGCGTGACTTCATTAATCCAAAGTTCGGCATAAGCGGGGGACAGACGTCGATACAAACAAACATTGGGTTCGTTTTGTGGCCCTTTAAGAAAATTACAATCGATTTTAACGGAACCCCTTCACAAAAATACAGTCGATTAAAACTGCCCTTCATTGGCATTTTACCCTACATTTTAATGTGTTTCATCAGTTAACAAAAAAAATTGACTTTTATTAAAATTTGGTTTGAAAATTCACAAAAAGAAGTTCTGAAATTCACAAAATTAAGCATTAAAATTCATAAAAATAGGCAGTTTTTACAAAAATGGGACCCTGGAAAATATTCCTGGATTGACCCCTGATAAATTATGTAAGTTATTGAGTTGAAGACGTATTCACAAAAAAAAAGGGGGGGGGAGGTATATAAATTAGGTGAATGTACATATACTCTAAAGAAAACTAATATTCTGAGATATTATCTTAGCTAGACTTTTAAACGATTTTTTTTAAATGCTAGAAAATAGAATTATATGCACACATGGGCGCCCATAAGGGGGGGGCAAGGTATGGAACTTGCCCCCCTAAAGTTTTAGGTTTATGTCTCATGATGTTAACAATTGCAAAAACAGAACTACATTTGTTAAAAGTTTGCCCCCCCTCTAGAAAAAATTTTTGAAATTTGCCCGCCCCCCCGTCTAGGAAAATTACTGTGGGCGCCCATGTATGCACATCAGCAGATCGTTATAAACTATAGCAGTGAAGGTTCCCCTTCTGTGTCGAACGTTGCTTCTCCGTATTGCTGGGAGCAACGCTGTTGTAGGAAGTAATGAGGTGATTTGTTGCTATATTTTTCTAATGCATGAAAATCTAAAAGGGTTAAAGGTATCGAAATACTGACTTGGATAGTACTGTAACTAGAGTTTATCTCTCACGACGAACCAACTAAAACGGCCCCCTCCCATGGAACCATAACTTATTTTGGAGCCCCCTACTAGAGATGAGACGGGCTCAGCCCGAGCCCGAAAGCCCGAGCCCGAGCCCGGGCCCGACTCGGGCTCGGGCTCTGTAATTCACGATTGCGTTCGGGCTCGGGCTCGTGAAAAGTTTCTCCTTTGTTGAACATACTCCTTGAAACAGATTTTAAAAAGTGATTCATGGGATAAATAGACGTACTTATTTCAAAAAATAGCGGCACGGGGGACTAGAAGGTGTGTGAAGCTCCAAAAATTATTGTATCCTATTAATGAAGTAGTTAATTTTATTTGTCTTTAGCTGAAATTTCGGGCTCGGGCTCCAACTTTAATAATATTGCTCGGGCTCGGGCGGGCTCGGATTAAAAGTCTTCGGGCTCGGGTGGGCTCGGGCTTCAAAAAATGAGCCCGAACTCATCTCTACCCCCTACCAAGCCTGGGGCACGTGCCCTAGTAGCAGATATAAATCATAAAATCGCAGACCGTTTCTTGTTCTCTTAAACTGCGTCGCATTTGAATTCGTAATTAGTAAGGTGACCATACGTCCCGTTTTGAGCGGGACAGTCCCGTTTTTAGGTGGGTTGTCCCGTTGTCCCCAAGCACAGCTTTGGGACACCGTAATGTCCCGTTTTTAGAAAATGTCCTCTGCAATGTCCCGTTTTTAGAAAAAGAGCAACCCACGGTAACGATTTCAATAAAGACCGCTAAAAATCTAAAATCATCCAACGGCAGTGTCTGTAAAAAAAAAAAAAATACCCCCCTCCCTCCCTTCTCGAGACGCAAAGAAGACGCTGGGGGGATGTATCGTTTTTGTGCTTGTTCTTTTAATGTTCTTTTTTGTCAACTATTCCAATTTATTTAATTTTTATTTCTCTTTTTAAAGTCATGTTCTTTTGCTTATTCCTTCCCATCCCCCCATCTCCACTTTATTCTACCTTTTCACTCTGGTTTTCTAAGATTTTTTTTCCTCCCGAATAGAAACTTCCTTTTCTATGTGTCCTTTTGTTTACCTTTCTCACTTTCCTACCTTCCTACCTTATGTCGGATGGCATTTTTGAAGCCTAAGAAGGGCCTACCCCCTGTACCACCTGAAACGCACTTCTTGCACTACTTTTTTATAGTATATGTGTGTTTTAGCAAAGTTTTTTTTTTTCATTTTATTTTGATATTAACTTGGCACAAGCTTTTTTGCGCGTTTTCTTAACAACTAAAAGACACCCAGACCTGTAAATTCAGTCTCCCTCCACTATTACCTTAAAAACTGTAGATGTCCCGTTTTGAGGAAGGAAATTAATACACTATTGCAGCGTTTCTCAACCTGTGGGGCGCGACCACCAAGGGGGGCGCAGAGCGTTTGCAGGGGGCGCGAGAGAAACCAAAGAGCAAATAGTGATGCATGTTTTCAAAAAAATCATCTTATTTATTCTCCTTTTTACTCAAAAATATATCCAATTTCGCTTAAAATGTTCATTCAAACTTTACTGATAACATTATTTTGTAGAAAATTCGACTAAATGTTAAAGATTAAAAACTGAATGTATGCTGGAAAATGTGAGAGGGGGGGGCGCCACTGTAAGTTAGCCTTTGTTGGGGGGGCGCGACGTTAAAAAAGTTGAGAACCGCTGCACTATTGCCAAAAAAGTAGTAGATGTCCCGTTTTGAAAGAAATAATAAATGGTCACGTTAGTAATTAGTCGTCTGTCAAGTCAAGTAAGTTGTGTCCGATCATAAAAATGTGTTGTCTCTCTGCTACTGACCTTCAAACACCAAAATTAGGTTTATTAAAATATAAATGAGAAACTGGCCCCAACCAGTGACAGGGCGGCAACTAAAGGGGGCAAGCGGGGACAAGCACCGGGAGACATTCTAAATGGAACGCCAAAATCAGTTATAGTTTCTTGAGATGGGGCGCGGCTCCATGCGAGGGGGCACACGACCATGGGCGCCCTTAAGGGGGGCAAGATAGGGAACTCCCCCCTAAAGTTTTAAGTTAATGTCTCATTATGTTAACAAATGGCAAAAACAGAACTAAATTTGTTAAAAGTTTGAAATTTGAAAAGTTAGAAATTTTTTTTAAGTTTGCTCCCTCCCCCTACGAAAATTACTATGGGCGCCCATGCACACGACACTAATTATGGTTTGCCCCGGATGACATAAACTCTAATTGCGGCATTGCCTGTGAAAATGACCTCTTTTTGCTCTCTATTTAAAGCAACAGGTCTTTTTTTCTGACGCTGAACAATTGATTTCAGACAAGTTTAAAATCGCTGCCCCTTGATTTTTGCTTTCCTGAGAAATTATCTAGCTTGGCCATTTGGTAGAATCTGCCATCGTTCCTGTTGGGTTGAAAAGCTTCTGTGACTCCGATTGATAGCATATGCTATCAATAGCATATGCTAACAGCTTAACATATATATCAATGGTGACTTCATTCTTCTGTTGATTTTTGCAGGGGATTTTTTTTTTTTAATCTGGTAGTATATTTGGGTTATAAATGCATGATTTGGGTTCAAATTCATAACTTTGACCCTGACTTTTTAGACTAGGGGGCCATTTTTACAACAGCAGGGGCAAATGCCCCCCTTGCCCCCCAGATTACGCCTATGGATGGAGGCAAGTGACCGTGCCTAACTATAGCGTGGGATGGTATTGTACTTGAAATGGATGAATGTCTCTAAAACAGCCATTGAGCGTAATGTGTTGGAAATCTTTTGAGTGTTCCGGTAGCAGAACTATAAATTATTAAGACCCTTTTTTCAATGGAGAAACTCATTTTGTAACCCTTAACATCATATATCACTACTGAGTCATTTGAAATAGCCTAATACCTCTATAATAAGCTTTAATGAATTTCTGTCCATAATAGAGCATAAAACAGTTTTGGCAAAAGCAGAGCTGTTGCCAATTCTGCCATGTTTTTCTTAGGTGGAAGAGAGATATCCCAACACTTACCGAAAATTCTATATTTTCAAGTATAATTCCCGAAGTGAAAAAAATTCAAATACACTTCCCGACTGCTGGACACCCTGTTAAATCTATTTTCAAAATAGTCGCATGGAGTAAGATACAAGTAGCCAGAAACTTGAAAATAGTATGCGAATGACATTTTTCATTCAAAAAAGTCGCCTTATCTTTAAATTAGTAGCAAAAGTCGCCAGTGGACACTCTGCACATGTTATGATTTCAGTGGCACGTGGCACATTGCATCCGTTTGCTTAATTATTGTTCTGAGACGCATAATTTTGTGCCTGGAAACATTTTATTTCTTATAATGTATGGTGTTACGTCAAAATAAAGCATTTGTACACTCCAAATGCCCAATACAATGTAATCAAAAGTCAAACCATCTCCAATTCCCCACCAAATATCTGAAATATTAACCGTTTGACTGCTATGCAGCGCTATTGCGCTTTTGGAATGAATGTACACCCTCCAAAAGAAGCATTCGAGCAAGGGAGAAATTTCCTACATTGGTTTCGCATATTAAAAATTATTTATCTTATTTTTTTTTTAATTATTATTTTTTTTACCTTAACAATTAAAATTTTTTACCTTAATAATTAAAAAACATTGAGTTAGGCTATGCATAAATATGACATTCCATATTTCTATTAAGTTGTGCGTTTTTCAAAAACTTAATTATTTTTCGCAAATCTAAAATAGGAAATTTCTCTCTTGCTCGAATACTTTTATTGGAGGGTGTATGAGGATTTTGATGGATAGCAGTCAAACGGTTAATTCTAGAATCTCCTTGCTCAAAACAATAGTTTCAATCTCAAGTTCACAAGTTATTGCTTTTCCTCCTCTAAAATATAGTCTACTAGCGTCGTCTGCGTCGGCTTTAGAATTAGGTCCCCAGAGAAACGAAGCATGTGTGAATAACACCTATGTTTGCGACTAAAGAAACTGCATTTAAATATTATTTGCTTTTTACTTATTTTAAATGACGTATAATGCATGGTAGTATACTTCATTTAAAATAAGAGAGTATGCAGAATTGCTAAATTTAGATTTTTTTCAGGCATTTGGCAAATAGAAACAGTTACGACAGTATTTGCGAACTGTTTTGAGTGTTCTTGTAAAAGAAATGTTTATGCTATATGCACGAATTTTAGCCTATGTTAATCAGGAATAGTGCAGCTTTCTATTAGCGAAAAAGTTTTAGAATCGGTTCTGTAGTTAAAGAGATCCCAGCGAGCGTAATGTATTAAAATTATTTTGAGTGTTCCTGTAAAGGAACTATTTGCGCTACATGCATGAATTTTAGCCTATAATACTCAAGAATAGTGCAGCTTACTATCAGTGTATCAGTTTGGAATCGGTTCAGTACTTACTGAGATACACATAGAGCGTAATGTAATTCTTATGAGTATCCCTGTAAAAGAACTATTTGTGATATATGCATAAAAGGTAGCCTATAACACTCAGGGTCCCCCCAGTGTCTAAGAGGTTCTACTCTCAAAACTGGGAGGTGGGAGGTGGCAGGTTCAAACTCCGGTCGCGCCTGTCGACCTAGCCGCTCGCAATTTTCCGTGTTTTTTTTTTCCAAAAACTCGCGAAAATACGGGCTAGGATTCCTTAGAAAATTCCACACAGAGGAATTCCCCATATAGGCCTAGGACCATATAGGCCCAGGAGTTTCAATCAGTGAAAAAAGTTTTAAAATCGGTTTAGTAGCTGCAAAATTTCCATAGAGAGCAATGCATTAGCATTATTTTTAGTGTCTTTGTAAAAGAATTATTTATGCTATATGCTTGAAAGATTGCCTGTATGTTTATCCAGGGCATAAGCTATCTTCATTACAAATTTTTCCAACCATTTTTGTGTGATTCTATCAAAAACATCCAAACACATAAACGTACACATTTATATTATTGGTAGGATTTGGAAATTTACGAACACACATCTGGACTTTTCTTGGTACTTACGTATTATCCAAGCGGTCATTACCGCCAAACTGTTTTTTCGTCAAATGAGTTGCCAAATTGTTGTCAATCGTATTCAAAACCCTTAATAATTTCATATGCCCGGCATTTATCTCGGCAAAAAATCGCTCGTCTTGGCGGACCGCCGGGATAATACGAAAGTACACTTTTCTTTATTTATGCTTTTTAATTTGGCGTAAAATCAACATAATTTCCATACTTATTTATGTTTTCCAAACGCATGTGATTTTGCAAATAAAATTTCTGCTTTATTTCGAAAGCATAAATCATTTTGTGCGGGCGATAAAACTGTTTTTAATTAATAGTCAGAAAAGTAATTAAAATTTCTGAGCCTCAGGTACACTTTACCGAAGTCATGCTCAAATTTTCAAAGCTCTGCTTTCTGTAGATTTGTCTGGAGAACATTCATTTTTATTATTAGAGATAGATAGATTTGGCATAAAACTGGCATAAATTCCGTATTATTTAATGTTTTTCAGATTCGCGTGCTTCTTCATTGAAGTAATAGCATTCTTGTTAGCTCAAAACATGAATCACTTGATACGGGCGAAACTCGCCAAGCATGGCAACGTAAAAACGGTTTTTAATTAATAATTAAAGAAGTAATTAAAAATCTAAAATTCTAAGTAGCCTATAACCTTCTCCAGGGTCCCATCTATATCTAAAACCAAAATTCATCATAATTTATTCAGCGGTTTAGGCATGAAAGCGTCATAAACAAACAAACAAGCAAACAAACTCACTTTCGGATTTATAATATTAGTTAGGATTCATAGTTATATTTTGTAACTCTATCAGTGAATTTAAAGAAGTTAAAAGAGGAGCTTGAGTTGCATGGTGCATCTGCAGTTGTCTGTGAAAAAAATTCACAAATAATATGCTAAAGGATTGGCACCACTGGTATAGGCTAGAGGGTGATCAATTTAAAAGTCTCCATTCGTTTTTCTTATAACCCTTAAATCTGATGGATGTGGCAACTATTCTATCACTGAAATTATCATTGTTTGAACCTTGTTTTAGTGAAATGTTTTGAAATCAAAGTAGTATTGTTATCATAAAATGTTTTGATTTCAAAGCTTGTAAGTAATTTAAAAGCTATTTCTTTTTCTAATTACCGATGTTCCAATCAAAAATTTTTTTTAATAATTTTAAAGCTACATGAAAATTTTCTTGTAAAAACAACTTTACATTATTTTAAAATTTCCAAAATGCTCAGAGGGTTGTCAGTCTGTCTATTTTTCATGGATGGGGACTAGGCACTTCTGCTTTTTATACCATTTTGTAACAAACTCAACAAATCCAGATAGATCGATAGTGGCAGTACCTGCCAGGAGAGTTAATTTCTACCTCATTCAGAAGCCATTAGGTGGTTGGTTTTGCCAACCAAAGATGTATCGTTTTGCATGGGAACTTGGAGGACATCGTGGCCATGACGTATTTAACATGCCCCAGCCACTATTAGCGAGCAAGGGTGTTTGGTTGGTCCCAGAATTGATCCCGCAAACCTCCGACCACGAAAACGATGCCCCTCCCATCTGGGCTACCGCGACCCTCGCTCTGACAGTTATTCCCGGCCTGAAAACCGCTGAAGAACAGAAAAAAGAGGGGAAATATTTGCATGCATTTTCCAGAAACGAAATGAAAAATATAGATGTATATATTTTCAGGAATAACAAGGTGATCAATTTATAAGAGTACCGTTGTTTTTTCTAATAACTCTTAAATCTGAAGGATGTGGCAAATATTTTAACAGTAAAATATAAATTTTGAACCTCGTTTAAGGGTGAGCGACAATTTCCAACACTGTTGAACTGTTACAACTTTACTTGTGAGGTAAAACAAACACTGAGCCGCACAATGTTACTTAATCCTGTGATAATTTTATTCTTGAAAAACATAATTTAATTCAATTTTTTTTAACATTGTCATTCCTGAAAGCAAATTTTGAAAATGTTTGCACGCAGATAAGGTTTTTCAAAGAATTCCTGCATATGATTGGCATATTCCTGAATTAAATTGTAATTTCATTAATAAAACCAACAATGTTGCAAAGTGTGCCAAAAACTTGGCTTGACATGCTCATGTTTGCATTCAAATGGTATCTGACATTTTCAACATTTACTGAAAGTAAAATGATAATATAAAAAATTTGAATTAAATTGTTTTTCAAAAATAAAATTATAACAGGATTATGTAACATTGTGCGTCTTCATGTATGTTTTACCTCACAAGTAAAGATGTGACAGTTCAACAGTGTTCGACAGCACATTACAGAAAATTACGCAAAATATTCCAAAGGAAAAAAAATTACAGTTACTGTAAAGTTATGCTTATTGAAAATTTAATTGATATTCATAACTTTTATACATAATATTGTTGTAGAGCGTCTAAAAAGAAGTTAAAAGAAAAAAAATCTGATGTGTCCAACACATGACTTCCTTGCACGTCTATTAAGTCAAAAGTATTTTCGACGCACTTCCACCAAACTTATTTGTTTGAAAGAGATAAAATATCAATAGTTGTAAGGTTTAGCGATTTCTAGCCAAATATTTCGATATCGCCAAGCTGAGTTCAATTTGAAAGATTTCCTTCTGACGATTTATTTGGCGATATTTCACCAAAAGCCGACAAACTTGATAGTTCACGGGATTTTGGGAATAGCCAAAGTAGTCATTGACCACAGACTTTCAATGAATTGAATGCATCCATACACCTCAATGTATTTAAATCACCCTGTAAATAAATTCCCAGTCGATTGCTGTCAAAAATGATATTGAAAACAATTAGATATTACAATAGTTCTAAATACAAAAGTTCAAAATTCTACGGGTTAAAGTTTTAAGAGTTATACAAAATACGAAATAATTTTTGGCGCCAAATTTGGCGATATTTCGACCAAACTCGCCAAGAACGACGACAAATGGCGATACTTTGGACATGGACCAAATGACTGACTATCGCAAAATTTGGCGATATTTGGGCAAAACTCGCCAAGGTCGAGAACAGACGGCGAGATTTTGGGCATGTACCAAACAATGACTGTCTACACTTGTGTTATATTGAAGATGTCCATAGACATTAAAGTACTGAAATTCTTTTCGGTGGTCCTGTAAATAAACTCTCCAGTAGATTTGAACCAAAAATCGAGATGCACAACTAGATGTTACAACAATCTTATATATGAAATTTCATAATAGTTTTTGAGATTTGAGAGTTAAATATGCACACACGTACACCAAAAGTCGCCAAGCTTGGCGACTTTTGGCATAGTTCTTGAGGGAGGCACGTGACCGTGGTCGGACCATTACCTAACTTATGTGGTAGGACGGTATTTGCTCGAAATGGATGAATGCCCCTAAAATTGCCATTGACCGTAATGGATTGGAAATCTTTTGAGTGTTCCTGTAGCAGAACTATAAATGATAAAGACACTTCTTTTAATAGAGAAATTCATTTTCTAACTTTTAACAGCATACATCATTTCTGAGTCGTTTGAAATAGCCCAATACCTCTAAAAAACGCTTTGATGAATTTCTGCCCATTGAGCGTAATGTATTTCGAATCTTTTGGGCGGTCCTGTAGATAAACTATCCAGTCGAATGGAACCGAAAGGGGAGATGCACAACTAGATGTTACAACTATCCAAAATATGAAGTTTCGACATTCTACGCCTAATAGTTTTTGAGTTAGGCGAGTTTAATGAATTTCGGCCCATAGAGCGTAATGCATTATGAATCTTTTGGGCGGTCCTGTACATAAACTATACATTCGATTGCGACCAAAAGGGGAGGTGCACAACTAGATCATAGAACAATCCTAAATATCAAATCTCAACATTCTACGACCAATAGTTTTTGAGATATGCGAGTTACATACATACGTACGTACGTACGTACAGACGGCATGGAAAAACTGACCACGATAAACTCGCCGCCGGTCAAAATGAGTTGCAGACGCATTAATATGATCGTGCATGCTAGCCTACGATGAGATGCATCGAAAAAATTCTTAAAATTAAATTTAGAGGTAGTCAAAATCGGTTGTTTTGTCGAAATTTGGCCCCCAAAATTTTTCGGGATCACATTACTTCCTTATACTACGTACAAGGAAATAAAAATGTTTATGAAGAGATACAAAATTCATTCCCTGTTTGCTTTTATTTATTTTTTCCCTACTCAAAACATTGTTTTCACTTAAATTATTTTGTATCATTTTCATTCATACCTGAACCTGCCATCTTAAATTATCATTATTGTATATATATTTTCAGAACTATTTCATTGGGGGAAAAAATGACTAACAAAATAATTTAAACTGAAATATGAGCAATTTTTACTGCTACACCATTGGAAATTTAAGAGAAAAAATCTGATGTGTCCAACATATGACTTCCTTGCACGTCTGTTAAATCAAAAGTATTTTCGACGCACTTCCTCCAAACTTATTTGTTTGAAAGAGGTAAAATATCAATAGTAGTAAGGTTTAGCGATTTCTAGCCAAATATTTCGATATCGCCAAGCTGAGTTCAATTTGAAAGATTTCCTTCTGACGCTTTATTTGGCGATATTTCACCAAAAGCCGACAAACTTGATAGTTCACGAGATTTTGGGAATAGCCAAAGTAGTCATTGACCACAGACTTTCAGTGAATTGAATGCATCCATACACCTCAATGTATTTAAAATCACCCTGTAAATAAATACCCAGTCGATTGCCGTCAAAAATGATATTGAAAACAATTAGATATTACAATAGTTCTAAATACAAAAGTTCAAAATTCTACGGGTTAAAGTTTTAAGAGTTATACAAAATAGGAAATAATTTTTGGCGTCAAATTTGGCGATATTTCGGCGAAACTCGTCAATGTCGACGACATTTGGCGAGATTTTAAGCATGGACCAAACAATGACAGATTATCGCCAAATTTGGCGATATTTCGGCCAAACTCGCCAAGAACGATGACAAATGGCGATACTTTGGACATGGACCAAATGACTGACTATCGCCAAATTTGGCGATATTTGGGCAAAACTCGCCAAGGTCGAGAACAGACGGCGAGATTTTGCGCATGTACCAAACAATGACTGTCTACACTTGTGTTATATTGAAGATGTCCATAGACATTAAAGTACTGAAATTCTTTTCGGTGGTCCTGTAAATAAACTCGCCTCCAGTAGATTGGAACCAAAAATCGAGATGCACAACTAGATGTTACAACAATCTTATATATGAAATTTCATATAGTTTTTGAGATTTGAGAGTTAAATATGCACACACGTACACCAAAAGTCGCCGAGCTTGGCGACTTTTGGCATAGTTCTTGAGGGAGGCACGTGACCGTGGTCGGACCATTACCTAACTTATGTGGTAGGACGGTATTGTGCTCGAAATGGATGAATGCCCCTAAAATTGCCATTGACCGTAATGGATTGGAAATCTTTTAAGTGTTCCTGTAGCAGAGCTATAAATGATAAAGACACTTCTTTTAATAGAGAAATTCATTTTCTAACTTTTAACAGCATACATCATTTCTGAGTCGTTTGAAATAACCCAATACCTCTAAAAAACGTTTTGATGAATTTCTGCCCATTGAGCGTAATGTATTTCGAATATTTTGAGCGGTCCTGTAGATAAACTATCCAGTCGAATGGAACACGAAAGGGGAGATGCACAACTAGATGTTACAACTATCCAAAATATGAAGTTTCGACATTCTACGCCTAATAGTTTTTGAGTTAGGCGAGTTTAATGAATTTCGGCCCATAGAGCGTAATGTATTTCGAATCTTTTGGGCGGTCCTGTACATAAACTATACATTCGATTGCGACCAAAAGGGGAGGTGCACAACTAGATCATAGAACAATCCTAAATATCAAATCTCAACATTTTACGACCAATAGTTTTTGAGATATGCGAGTTACATACATACGTACGTACGTACAGACGGCATGGAAAAACTGACCACGATAAACTCGCCGCCGGTCAAAATGAGTTGCAGACGCATTAATATGATCGTGCATGCTAGCCTACGATGAGATGCATCGAAAAAATTCTTAAAATTAAATTTAGAGGTAGTCAAAATCGGTTGTTTTGTCGAAATTTGGCCCTCAAAATTTTTCGGGATCACATTACTTCCTTATACTACGTACAAGGAAGTAAAAATGTTTATGAAGAGATACAAAATTCATTCCCTGTTTGCTTTTATTTCTTTTTTCCCTACTCAAAACATTGTTTTCACTTAAATTATTTTGTATCATTTTCATTCATACCTGAACCTGCCATCTTAAATTATCATTATTGTATATATATTTTCAAAACTATTTCATTGGGGGGAAAAATGACTAAGAAAATAATTTAAACTGAAATATGTGCAATTTTTACTGCTACACCATTGGAAATTTAAGAGAAAAAATCTGATGACCACAACACATGATTTCATTGACCACAACACATGACTTCCTTGCACGTCTGTTAAATCAAAAGTATTTTCGACGCACTTCCTCCAAACTTATTTGTTTGAAAGAGATAAAATATCAATAGTAGTAAGGTTTAGCGATTTCTAGCCAAATATTTCGATATCGCCAAGCTGAGTTCAATTTGAAAGATTTCCTTCTGACGCTTTATTTGGCGATATTTCACCAAAAGCCGACAAACTTCATAGTTTGCGAGATTTTGGAGTTAGCCAAAGTAGTCATTGACCACAGACTTTGAATGAATTGAATGCATCCATACACCTCAATGTATTTAAATCACCCTGTAAATAAATTCCCAGTCGATTGCTGTCAAAAATGATATTGAAAACAATTAGATATTACAATAGTTCTAAATACAAAAGTTCAAAATTCTACGGGTTAAAGTTTTAAGAGTTATACAAAATACGAAATAATTTTTGGCGCCAAATTTGGCGATATTTCGGCGAAACTCGTCAATGTCGACGACATTTGGCGAAATTTTAAGCATGGACCAAACACAGATTATCGCCAAATTTGGCGATATTTCGCCCAAACTCGCAAAGAACGATGACAAATGGCGATACTTTGGACATGTACCAAATGACTGACTATCGCCAAATTTGGCGATATTTTGGCTAAACTCGCCAAGGTCGAGAACAGACGCCGAGATTTTGGGCATGTACCAAACAATGACTGTCTACACTTGTGTTATATTGAAGATGTCCATAGACATTAAAGTACTGAAATTCTTTTCGGTGGTCCTATAAATAAACTCGCCTCCAGTAGATTGGAACCAAAAATCAAGATGCACAACTAGATGTTACAACAATCTTATATATGAAATTTCATAAAGTTTTTGAGATTTGAGAGTTAAATATGCACACACGTACACCAAAAGTCGCCGAGCTTGGCGACTTATGGCATAGTTCTTGAGGGAGGCACGTGACCGTGGTCGGACCATTACCTAACTTATGTGGTAGGACGGTATTGTGCTCGAAATGGATGAATGCCCCTAAAATTGCCATTGACCGTAATGGGTTGGAAATCTTTTGAGTGTTCCTGTAGCAGAACTATAAATGATAAAGACACCTCTTTTAATAGAGAAATTCATTTTCTAACTTTTAACAGCATACATCATTTCTGAGTCGTTTGAAATAGCCCAATACCTCTAAAAAACGCTTTGATGAATTTCGGCCCATAGAGCGCAATGTATTTCGAATCTTTTGGGCGGTTCTGTTGATAAACTATCCAGTCAAATGGAACCGAAGGGGGAGGTGCACAACTAGATGTTACAACTAACCAAAATATGAAGTTTCGGCATTCTACGCCTAATAGTTTTTGAGTTAGGCGAGTTTAATGAATTTCGGCCCATTGAGCGTAATGTATTTCGAATGTTTTGAGCGGTCCTGTAGAAAAACTATCCAGTCGAATAGAACCAAAAGGGGAGGTGCACAACTAGATGTTGCAACTATCCAAAATATGAAGTTTCGACATTCTACGCCTAATAGTTTTTGAGTTAGGCGACTTTAATGAATTTCGGCCCATAGAGGGTAATGTATTTCGAATCTTTTGGGCGGCCTTTACATAAACTATACATTCGATTGCGACCAAAAGGGGAGGTGCACAACTAGATCATAGAACAATCCTAAATATCAAATCTCAACATTCTACGACCTATAGTTTTTGAGATATGCGAGTTACATACATACGTACGTACGTACGTACAGACGGCATGGAAAAACTGACCACAATAAACTCGTCGCTGGTCAAAATGAGTTGCAGACGCATTAATATAATCGTGCATGCTAGGCTACGATGAGATGCATCGAAAAAATTCTTAAAATTAAATTTAGAGGTAGTCAAAATCGGTTTTTTTGTCGAAAATTGGCCCCCAAAATTTTTCGGGATCACATTACTTCCTTATACTACGTACAAGGAAGTAAAAATACTAAGAGAAAATATTTGTTCTCAAGATAGAAGGTAGAAAACTAGGGATGTAACGGATAGTGATTTTGCCGGATACCGGATATCCAAAGCTCCTTTGGTCGCTGGAAATGTATATCTGGTACTAAACATGTATATGAAGTGTGTTTCTTCTTCCTCTTTTTACTTCCTTGTACGTAGTATAAGGAAGTAATGTGATCCCGAAAAATTTTGGGGGCCAAATTTCGACAAAACAACCGATTTTGACTACCTCTAAATTTAATTTTAAGAATTTTTTCGATGCATCTCATCGTAGGATAGCATGCACCATCATATTAATGCGTCTCCAACTCATTTTGACCAGCGGCGAGTTCATCGTGGTCAGTTTTTCCATGCCGTCTGTACGTACGTACGTACGTATGTATGTAACTCGCATATCTCAAAAACTGTTGGTCGTAGAATGTTGAGATTTGATATTTAGGATTGTTCTATGATCTAGTTGTGCACCTCCCCTTTTGGTCGCAATCGAATGAATACTTTATGTACAGGACCGCACAAAAGATTCGAAATACATTACGCTCTATGGGCCGAAATTCATTAAACTCGCATATCTCAAAAACTATTAGGCGTAGAATGTCGAAACTTCATATTTTGGATAGTTGTAAGATCTAGTTGTGCACCTCCCCTTTTTGTTCCATTCGATTGGATAGTTTATCTACAGCACCGCCCAAAACATTCGAAATACATTACGCTCAATGGGCCGAAATTCATTAAACTCGCATATCTCAAAAACTATGAGGCGCAGTATGTTGAAACTTTATATTTAGGATTGTTGTAACATCTAGTTGTGCACCTCCCCTTTCGGTTCCATTCGACTGTTTATTTATCTACAGAACTGCCTAAAAGATTCGAAATACATTACGCTCTATGGGCCGAAATTCATCAAAGCGTTTTTTAGAGGTATTGGGCTATTTCAAACGACTCAGAAATGATGTATGCTGTTAAAAGTTAGAAAATGAATTTCTCCATTAAAAAAAATGTCTTTATCATTTACAGTTCTGCTACAGGAACACTCAAAAGATTTCCAATACATTACGGTCAATGGCAATTTTAGGAGATTCATCCATTTCAAGCACAATACCGTCCTACCACATAAGTTAGGTAATGGTCCGACCACGGTCACGTGCCTCCCTCAAGAACTATGCCAAAAGTCGCCAAGCTTGGCGACTTTTGGTGTACGTGTGTGCATATTTAACTCTCAAATCTCAAAAACTATTATGAAATGTCATATATAAGATTGTTGTAACATCTAGTTGTGCATCTCGATTTTTGGTTCCAATCTACTGGAGGCGAGTTTATTTACAGGACCACCGAAAAGAATTTCAGTACTTTAATGTCTATGGACATCTTCAATATAATACAATTGTAGACAGTCATTGTTTGGTACATGCCCAAAATCTCGCCGTCTGTCCTCGACCTTGGCGAGTTTTGCCGAAATGTCGCCAAATTTGGCGATAGTCAGTCATTTTGTCCATGCCCAAAGTATCGCCATTTGTCATCGTTTTGGCGAAATATCGCCAAATTTGGCGATAATCTGTCATTGTTGGTCCATGCTTAATATCTCGCCAAATGTCGTCGGCATTGACGAGTTTCCCCGAAATATCGTCAAATTTGGCGCCAAAAATTATTTCGTATTTATATAACTCTAAAACTTTAACCCGTAGAATTTTGAACTTTTGTATTTAGAACTATATTATAATATCTAACGGTTTTCAATATCTTTTTTGACAGCAATCGACTGGGAATTTATTTACAGGGTGAGCCAAATGACTTTAAATACATTAAGGTGTATGGATGCATTCAATTCATTGAAAGTCTGTGGTCAATGACTACTTTGGCTATCCCCAAAATCTCGCAAACTATTTCAAGTTGGTCGGCTTTTGGTGAAATATCGCCAAATAAAGTGTCAGAAAGAAATCTTTCAAATTGAACTCAGCTTGGCGATATCGAAATGTTTGGCTAGAAATTGCTATATCTTACTATTATTGATATTTTATATCTTTCAAACAAATAAGTTTAGAGGAAGTGCGTATAAAACATTTTTGATGTAATAGACGTGCAAGGAAGTCATGTGTTGGACACATCAGATTTTTTTATATAATGACATCAGAACAATAAATTGCAAACATGTTTCACGCATCCTTAAAGTATTTATAATAATTGACTTATAATTTACAAAAACTAAATATCTTTACATATATGTACATAAAAAATGTTATTTAAAATGTAAAAAGTTAAATATTCTTTCTATGTGTGCACTACTGTCAGAAGCGAATAAGTTTTAACCAGGACACATTTATTAATCCTAACTAATATTATAAATGCGAAAGTGAGTTTGTTTGTTTGTTTGTTTATGACGCTTTCACGCCTAAACCGCTGAATCGATTAGGATGCATTTTGGTTTAGATATAGAGGGGACCCTGGTGTTGGTTATAGGCTAATTAGAATTTTAGATTCTTAATTACTTTTTTAATTATTAATTAAAAACCGTTTTTACGTTGCAATGCTTGGCGAGTTTCGCCCGTATCAATCAAATGATTCATGTTTTGAGCTAACAAGAATGCTATTGCTTCAATAAAGAAGCGCGTGCGTGCATCTGAAAAACATTAAATTCCACGGAAATTATGCCAGTTTTATGCCAAATCTATCTATCAATAATAATAAAAATGAATGTTCTCCAGACAAATCTACAGAAAGCAGAGCTTTGAAAATTTGAGCATAGAAGCCCATGACTGCGTGCACCTGAGGCTCAGAATGTTGAAATTTTAAATACCTTTCTAATTATTAATTAAAAACCGTTTTATCGCCCGCACAAAATGATTTATGCTTTTTAAATAAAGCTGAAATTCTATTTTCAGATAAACATGCATTTGAAAAACATGAAATGGTATGGAAATTATGTTGATTTTACGCCAAATTAAAAAGCATTAGAAAGAAAAGTCCAAATGTGTTTCTTAAACTTCATAAATTTCCAAATCCTACCAATACTATAAAAACTCGGCTGTTCGAGCCTCGTCAGGGGGAGATTCCCCCTGAACCCCCCTAATTTTTTAGTTTTATTATTGCCATATTAAAACTATATTAATTAACTTGGCATTTTTTCGCTCATCTTTCGCGTATTTCGCCTGGTAACCCTATGTTGAAATTTTTATGAGTGTAACCTATTGATAGAAAAATACATGTGGTGCATATTCTACAGCTTACGAAATAGTGTAACAATATCGAGACTAAACATTCTTTAATCTGGATATTAAAGTTGTTGTGAACTAATAGTATTTAAATACATGTAAAATTATGTCGATTTTTTATGTCGCATTTTTGGGACACATTACTTCCTTGTACGTAGTATAAGGAAGTAATGTGATCCCGAAAAATTTTGGGGGCCAAATTTCGACATAAAAACCGATTTTGACTACCTCTAAATTGAATTTTAAAAATTTTTTCGATGCATCTCATCGTAGGCTAGCATGCACGATCATATTAACGCGTCTGCAACTCATTTTGACCAGTGGCGAGTCTACTGTGTCCAGTTTTTCCATGCCGTCTGTACGTACGTACGTACGTACGTATGTATGTAACTCGCATATCTCAAAAACTATTGGTCGTAGAATGTTGAGATTTGATATTTAGGATTGTTCTATGATCTAGTTGTGCACCTCCCCTTTTGGTGGCAATCGAATGGATAGTTTATGTACAGGACCGCCCAAAAGATTCGAAATACATTACGCTCTATGGGCCGAAATTCATTAAACTCGCCTAACTCAAAAGCTATTAGGCGTAGAATGTCGAAACTTCATATTTTGGATAATTGTAACATCTAGTTGTGCACCTCCTCTTTTGGTTCCATTCGACTGGATAGTTTATCTACAGGACTGCCCAAAACATTCGAAATACATTACACTCAATGGGCCGAAATTCATTAAACTCGCATATCTCAAAAACTGTTAGGCGTTGAATGTTGAAACTTTATATTTAAGATTGTTGTAACATCTAGTTGTGCACCTCCCCTTTCGGTTCCATTCGACTGAATAGTTTATCTACAGGACCGTCCAAAAGATTCGAAATACATTACGCTCTATGGGCCGAAATTCATCAAAGCGTTTTTTAGAGGTATTGGGCTATTTCAAACGACTCAGAAGTGATATATGCTGTAAAGAGTTAGAAAATGAATTTCTCTATTAAAAAAAGTGTCTTTATCATTTATAGTTCTGCTACAGGAACACTCAAAAGATTTCCAATACATTACGGTCTATAGCAATTTTAGGGGCATTCATCCATTTCAAGCACAATACCGTCCTACCACATAAGTTAGGTAATGGTCCGACCACGGTCACGTGCCTCCCTCAAGAACTATGCCAAAAGTCGCCAAGCTTGGCGACTTTTGGTGTACGTGTGTGCATATTTAACTCTCAAATCTCAAAAACTATTATGAAATTTCATATATAAGAATGTTGTAACATCTAGTTGTGCATCTCGATTTTTGGTTCCAATCTACTGGAGAGTTTATTTACAGGACCACCGAAAAGAATTTCAGTACCTTAATGTCTATGGACATCTTCATTATAACACAACTGTAGACAGTCATTGTTTGGTTTATGCTTAAAATCTCGCCAAATGTCGTCGACATTGACGAGTTTCGCCGAAATATCGCCAAATTTGGCGCCAAAAATTATTTCCTATTTTGTATAACTCTAAAACTTTAACCCGTAGATTTTTTTAACTTTGTATTTAGAACTATTGTAATATCTAACTGTTTTCAATA
The DNA here is from genome assembly GCA_038373885.1 of Cheiracanthium punctorium. Taxonomy (NCBI): domain Eukaryota; kingdom Metazoa; phylum Arthropoda; class Arachnida; order Araneae; family Cheiracanthiidae; genus Cheiracanthium; species Cheiracanthium punctorium. Next base: position 433,380 of record JAWZYV010011777.1, read on the forward strand.
TCTTTTTTGACAGCAATCGACTGAGAATTTATTTACAGGGTGAGCCAAATGACTTTGAATACATTGAGGTGTATAGATGCATTCAATTCATTGAAGGTCTGTGCTCACTGACTACTTTGGCTATCCCCTAAATCTCGCTGACTATCTCAAGTTTGTCGGCTTTTGGTGAAATATCGCCAAATAAAGTGTCAGAAGGAAATCTTTCAAATTGAACTCAGCTTGGCGATATCGAAATATTTGGCTAGAAATTGCTAAACCTTACTATTATTGATATTTTATCTCTTTCAAACAAATAAATTTAGAGGAAGTGCGTCGAAAATATTTTTGATCTAATATCTAATGGACGTGCAAGGAAGTCATGTGTTGGACACATCAGATTTTTCAATAAGGGTATTGAGAGATAAAATGACATAGTCATTAAAAAATGTGTACGTTTGTGTGTTTAGATGTTTTTGACTGAATCACACACAAATTGCTGAACGGATTTGGAAAAATTTGTAATGAAGATAGCTTATGCCCTGGATTAACATACAGGCAACCTTTCAAGCATATAGCATAAATAATTCTTTTACAAAAACATTTTCAAAATAATTCTAATGTATTGCTTTCTATGGAAACTTTATAGCTACTAAACCGATTCTAAAACTTAGTTACACTATTCCTGAGTATTATTGTTTGTTTGTTTGTGGATAAAGACCGATTGACTGCACTAGGGTCCTAGGCCTATATGGGTTATTCCTCTGTGGGGAACTTTCTAAGGGATCCTAGCCCGTATTTACGCAGGGTTTTGGAGAAAACCGCGAAAAACTGCGAGCGGCTAAGTCGACAGGCTCGACCAGGGGTTGAACCTGGCACTTCCAGCCTTCCAGTTTTGAGAGTAGAACTTCTTAGACACTGGTGGGACCCTGAGTGTTATAGGCTACCTTTTATGCATATATCACAAATAGTTCTTTTACAGGGATACTCATAAGAATTACATTACACTCTATGTGTATCTCTTGTAAGTACTGAACCGATTCCAAAACTTTTTTCACTGTTAGTAAGCTACACTATTCTTGAGTATTATAGGCTAAAATTCATATAGTGCAAATAGTTCCTTTACAGGAACACTCAAAATAATTCTAATACATTACGCTCTCTGGGTATCTCTGTAACTATAGAACCGATTCTAAAACTTTTTCGCTAAGAAAAAGCTGCACTATTCCTGATTAACGTAGGCTAAAATTCATGCTATAGCATAAATATTTCTTTCACAAGAACAACAAAAACAGTTAGCAAATACTGTCGTAAATGTATTCGCCAAATGCCTGAAAAAAATCTAAATTTAGTAACTCTGCTTACTCTCTTATTTTAAATGAAGTATACTACCACGCATTATACTTCATATAAAATAAGTAAAAAGCAAATAATATTTAAATGCAGTTTCTTTTGTCGCAAACATATGTGTTATTCACACATGCTTCATTTCTTTTGGGACCTAACTCTAAAGCCGACGCGGACGAAGTCGCGGGTAGCAGCTAGTCTATCTATAATTGCAGATTATTTTCACAAACAAATGCATACTTTTTTATTTATTTTAGACTATGATATCTATTTTCATAAGATACCTATGACAGATGAGCTAACTTTTTCCAAACATACATTTAATGCCCTTTTTCTGTTTTAATAATTCAATATTAATTTACATTAAGTCAATTTTAGTTTTATTTTAAGTTAAATTACTTTTAGAGATGTATAAGTATTTATAATGAAATTATTATCATGCTTTCTTTTGTAGATTTATACAGGTATGAAACAGAACTTTTCAGGTTATGCATTAATTTTCTTTAATTGAAAATAATGTATATTTTTTTAACTACCAGTTGAAAAACAAAAATAGATCTGTTTAATTGTTTAGCTTCTAAACTATAGGAGCATTCTTTCACAATACAAAAATTTATATGGCACCATAAGGGGGGAATAGGGGGAAAATTCATTAAAAAAACCATTCCAAATTTTAGGACAATTTCACATTTTTTCTTAATTACGACATACATGCACACACGGAAAAAAAAAAAAAAAAAAATTAGTCAAAGAACTTTATGTATGGAACTTTATGTATCATACACAATACCGTAGTACGATTTTAAACTAGTAAAATACCAGGTTACAACATGACTGTCTTCACAAGCAGCCATGTTATAATTTCCATTAATAAATATTTCACTAACACATTTTAAATGTACATTTTTAGGTAGACTTACCTTTAAAAATCAACTGAAACTTGCAGAAAATCATAAATGAATTTAAATAACTCAATTTAATTAAAAAATATGCAAAATAAGGGTAAATTTTTAGCCATTAGGTATTGGAGACTTCAATAAAGGAATGTTCAGTAAGTCATTTCGAAAAAGGATGACAAATGAAAATGTCTCCCTGCCTCTGTAAATAAGTTTTGAAGGCAGAATAATCGGAGTTTTTTGTTAATTATCAGATTTCCGGAGCAAATTAAAAATATTGCAGAAACTCCATGTGGAGAGAATGTAAAATTACATTATTGCTGGGATTACCATGAGAGAAATCGCATATACTGAATGCACATACTTTTCAAATGATACTCTGCACAGTGCTTATAATTAAACTTCCTCTGTAAACAGCAGTCTACAGCTGAAAAGGATAAGATTGCCTCCGAATTTGTACATTGACACTACATGAAACGTGCTTAAGGTTTTTTTTTTCTTTTTATAAAGTTCAGAAAATGTCTGCTAAGCAGCACGAAACCAACCCTAATTACTAGCCTAACTAGTTACAAATGTGCTCAAAAACTACAGAACAAATGTTGAAATTGTGCGCTTATTTTGAATAATCCATTTCCAGTGTTAAATTTGCTTCAGTTAAAAAATATATCCATCTGTTTTATGTATCACTTTATCAAGAATGTTCAAATATAATTTTCCATCCTGTCCCATGCATGTTATAGATAGAACTTTAGTCTATATATATATATATATATAAAAGAGGAAAGTTTGTTGTTCGCTATATGCTTTCAGGCCGTTCAACGGATCTGGACCAAATTTGGCACACTGACTAAATAGGACAAGAGAAAGCTAATGCCGTTAAAATGAAATTGATAGGATTAATAGTTTTTGAGTTATTTTATGTTTTGTAAGGTTCCTCGCCATTCCTCTCGCATTTTACGTTATCGCAAGGTAAATTTCTGTATATTTTTTATATCATCGGAAACTACAGTTTTCTTTTTCAAATACAATTTGTTACAAAATCGTACTTACATTTGCCGATTTTGGGAATTTTTTAAAGGAAATCTTGTTTCGAAGAAAATGTACTGCTTTAAAAAATATGCTATTTTTTAACTGTCGCATCGAAAAACCCAATGGGCAAAAATTTTCCACCTTTCTACCGCTTAGGTGGAAACATTTATTTCTCCCTCTTTTAAATTTTGAACCGTGCAGAAATGTTTATTAGATTTTTTTTCTGAAAAGATCACAGGTTAAAATTCTCTGTGGACTGCAAATTCCGCAAATGAAAGTCGCAAACTTCCCCCTCTGGTTTTCAAGGTCGCTTCAACTGTGAGCGGGCTCGCGGGAGGGAGGAATTTCTTCTAGCGTCCTGAAAGAAAGAGGGGCAGAAAGAGGATGGAGATTAAGGTGACCATACGTCCTCGAAATTCGAGGACAGACCCCAAATATAGATCTTTTTTTCAATTTGTCATCAAAAATACTTTGACTTCTTGGGGACGCGAAAAGTCCCCAAATTTAAAGATTTGTACTTTTACCCTGAAAACTGTCACATCGAAAAACCTAATGGGCAAAAATTTTCCATCTTTTTACCACTGATTGAACATTTATTTCTCCCTCTTTTAAATTTTGAACCGTGCGGAAATGTTTATTAGATTTTTTTATATGATTTTTTTTCAGAAAAGATCACATATTAAAATTCTCTCCAGAATGCAAGTTCCAGAACGAAAGTAACAAATTCCCCCACTCTGTTCTTCATTTTCAAGGTCAGAATTTTCTTTTCACGCCAGGCAGAGCGAAAGAGAGATGGGTCGGCAACCATGCTAATTCTTCGCGCCCCCAATATGCGAAATTCAGGCAGATTGGTTATTATATTGATGACTGGAAACTCTTTATTTGTTTTCCGTTGGTGCATTGGTAATTTTGATAAAAGACTACATATCAGAACTCAGATAGGTAGAAGGGAAGAAGCCTACCCACGTCCAATTTCCAGTAACCTCTGTAAGCTAACAGATGCCATATTTATTGTTTTTCTCGGTTCAGCGGGAAGTCCCATGTCTTTTTTATTATCGTTACAGCTGGAGGATTCACATTCTTTCCATTTACAATCTCATACCGACAACTGGGCTCTATTTGTTTTTAGTAGTTGCGTAGGTATTAACCATAAATGACTGTTAGAATACATACAGGTAGAAGAGGAGAAGCCTAGCCATGTCCAATTTCCAATAGTTTCTACGCTATCACAGGTGCTTTGTTCTTTTTTGCAGCGGGAAATCCCATGTCCCTTTTTTTATCATTGAAGCAGAAGGATTCACATTCCAGCTTAGCAACGTCTAATTCCTGGCAACCTCTGTATTCTATCAGGTGTCGTGTTGGTTTTTTTTTTTTTTTTTCGTTGCAGCGGGAAGTCCAGTGTTCTTTTTTTTTTTTTTTTTAATCATTGCAGCGGGAGGATTCACATTCCTTCCCTTTACAATCTATATTTAAGGTAAATGGGCATTTCTCTTCCATTGCACGGGCAACGCCGAGCCACGCTGCTAGTAGTATATAGCCGGATATCCGGTAGTTATGATTCGGATATTGTAAATCAGCCAGATATCCGTTACATCCCTAGAAAAAACTGAAATGCTAGAGAATAGTCAATGAAATTTTTTCTAACAAGTTTTAATTAAAAAAGTATTGAAATTTGTCTATGCAAAAAAAAAAAAAAAAAAAGAAGAGGCCTGGTATCTGCTAATCTTTAAGTAAATAAAACTGTAAAAACTCTCATTCCTGGACAGAAGACAGATGAGTACAAATTTTTATTACTCTTGGTGCATTTCAAAACCAAGTTACAAATTCTTATTCAACTTTATATCAATGGTTAGGAGTATGTAAATCTGATTATACCTTCAATAAATTTCTAATTTTTACAAAATATGTGCTTTGTGGATTTAAAAATAAAGAAATCCTAATACATAATTCACTCCCTAAATTCAGTATAATTATCTTTCACATACAACTAAATCTGTGTGTATTATTGAAGGTCTACAGAGGGGAGGAAAAAAACTATTGGAACTCTCAACATGATTATTATATTTATTATAATAAAGTTAAATTTAGTTTTAAAAGTGGGACCTTGATTGTAAATAATAGGAATACCAGAGGTCTATTCATTCCCACAATTGAAAAATTGCTTTTATAAATGTAGGCAAGAGAAGCTACAGTAAAAGCACTTATTTTTACGAGCCATAATTTTTGCAAAAATGAAGATATCGGTGATTTTGCGAGCTGGAAATTTTGCAAATTTTATATGAATGCAGCTGAAAGTTGAAAAATCCCAAAAGTACCTAAATATAGAACCCTTTTCACATAAGGCATTTTAAGAAACTTCCTTTTGTCTGAAAAGTCCGTGCCCCCCTTCCTCATTTTAAATGATTTCAAAGAAGCTGATATAAATATTGCAAGTGAATGAGCTACATTCTATAAGTAGTATTGTTTTATATTCAAGAAGTAGTTGTAAGAAACAAGGCTGTAAAGTTGTCAAGAAAGAGTTTGTAACTGTGCAATAATTAAATTTATTAACTTTGGTAAGTGAAAATTTTCTTGTTTTTTATTATTATTTGGAGGGGGGGGGGAGGGCTTTTGCGAGGATTTAATTTTTGTGATTACGATGATCTTGCAAAAATTAAAACCTAACGAAAATAAATGCTTTTACAGTATTTTAAACGAATTAACACCATAGTAATAATTTTTTGCTTAAAAAGTCATGTGTTAACTTGAATAGTGATAAATAACATCAGAACATCAAAAATTTTTTATTAAAATATACATATTTATATATACTGTACAGTAATAAAACAGCTATAACGGGCAGTCATAGATTACAATGGTTCTATCATCTGAAACAGAGACTATGTTGCTACCATTATGATTATATTTGGCACACCACACTTGATCTGAATGTTCACTAAATGTGTGGATACATTCTTTAGATGCTATTTCCCATACTTTGACTGTTTTATCTGATGAACTAAAAGATAAAAAAGGAAGAGAACACTAATTAATATAAAATCTAATCTTCTTTAAGCTGTACATCTTAATATTTTAAACAAGGATTATATATATATATATAATTGTAAATAACAGTATCTATTCCTCTACTAATCTTTCTACTATAGTCTGTAACAAAAAAATTCTGGCTTACTATAAACTTCTCAACCTACAACAAACCAATCTAAGCTATCCTTATATTGTACTAATCCCTAAATTTCATAAATCGCCTCTAAAGTTTCGAACTGTTACAATAGGATGTAATACATATAGCAATGTAGCAAGTAAACTTCTATTAAAGATACTGTCTGTTATGCATGAGTATTATATAAAACGTAATGATTACTCTATCTCTATAGGAAATAGTTATGATCTACACAATACATTATGTACTATTAGTAACATTACCTCTTTATATACCTATGATTTTAAAGATCTATTTAACAATATTCCTCTTGACGACCTTTACAATGTAATTAATGAATTATTTGAAACTTGTGTTAAAAATATTAACAGACCTGCCAACCTGGGAAAATCAAAATGTGTAAAACAGCGCGCAAACAGAAATTTCGACAGTTTTTGCTATACAACACGTGAGCGTTATTTTTTACCTTTCACCATAGAATGCACGAGTATTATTTTTAATGCATTTTATATCACAATTATTTGTTTGAAGTTTAAGTATTAAATAAAGCTAAGAACAATAAAAGAAAATGAAGTTGTTGAATAAAAGGCAAATCAATACACCATCTTCCAGATTCCTGGTAACAATTTATTAATTATAATCACTTAACTGACTTGAAAAAACTCATTTTGACTGTGCTGACTTCAAGAAGCAGCATAGCTTTTTCGGCTTTCATAATAATAAGGCTTTCCAAAATCTTATTAGACAAGTTGCACCGGAATTCATTTCCGCTTTTCCGAATAATACTGAAAACCCTCTCACATTCAGCATGGTCAGCTGCTAAAATAGGAACATTGTGTTCGATCAAGAAAGATGTAAATAACAGTTCTGCATGAATAACGTCCGACTAGAGCCGACTGTCCCAAGAGCGGATTAAAGGGGGGGTGACCGCCCCCCCCCCCCCCCGAGAAAAAAGAAATTACTGTAAAAGATCCAAAATTTTTTCCATAAAATGGATGTATATGTCATCTTCTAACTAACACCCCCCCCCCCCCCCCCCCGAGAAACTTGCATTAATCTGCCACTGGACTGTCCGTCCTCTTTGAAAAATGTTTGTGGACTTTTGCTGCTGTTAGCACGTTTCACATTTTCACTGTGTTTTGACGAACTCACGTGGCGGGAAATGTCAGTTTCCTCCGTGAGAAATTCTGAAATCACTCCGGCACACGTTACAATAAGCAAATTTCGCTTCTTTGCGTAATGCGTAAATTCTACGCTTAAAGCGTAAAAGTTGGCAAGTCTGCATGTTTATATTTTTGTGCTATGTTACCATGTACAGTTTCAATCACACACCAAATTTTTTTGTCTTTCTTGACGTGCTAGATTCTTCTGTATTCAGTTCGGGTTTATTGCCTTTAAATGGTGGAATAAGAACAATAAAGGCCTTTTCTTTTAAAACTTCAGGGACATTTCTGCTGGTACTGATTGCAAAAGCATTCAGCGTTATTACTGTGATTGTCCTAATGGTAACCATAAAGTGGGATGTTGTTTTTATGTAGCTGCTGTGATTTATTATTTATCATATAAATGGTATTTATCAAAAATTTTGCATCCTGCTGAGGTATTAACAAATATATTTGAGACACAAAACATTCCAAATGTAATTAATAACTAAGTTTGATTAATACTGAATAGTTAATAAAATTAATAATTAAAAACAAAATAATAATAAATTGATTTTATTTCTCTTTAATATTTTAAAACATTTTTTATTAATCAAATAATGTGAGTAAACTATGTTATATGGCCTTGAGTGATGGTCTCCATATTGATTTTTTTTTTTTTTTTTATGTTGCACCAACTTTTCGTAAACGAGTAAATAGGGCATGTCAAGTACTACAACATATATTATTTCAGTGATTGTAAGTCACCAAGAACACTAGAATAATTAATTATAATATTTTTATCTATTATTTAATAATATTTGTAGTTATTGAAAAAATCCCCCAAAAATATAAAATATGCTCTTTAAGGTTTCCTAAAATCTAGCATTGGTTTTATCTCTCTAGCTCAATTAGTTTATAAGATAAATCAGTTTGAGTGATAATAATGCATATATGCTTGTTTTTTCCCATATCTCGAGAATAATGTGGAATTTGACAGCAAAACACATATGAATTGCATTGGTATATCAAGTTGATATTAATACATACGTTTCATTACAGGCTGCCTTGGGGACCGAATCATAATACTTATCTGGCTAGACCCTTTAAATCCAATCCACAAATTCTGGAGTGTGATTAATAGCACCAAAGTGCAAATAAATTTTAACATGTGACTGACATGAAAGCAGTAACACCCAAGTGCTAAAAAAAAGCTCTTAATTGTTTACAAAATTTATTTGGATTCCTTTTGTTTTCATAATTATAATTTTAGCAGTGTCATGATAAAATTAAGCATGTATATAATCTATGAATAATAACAGGGTTAAAAATTGGTTTTTAAATTGCTTAAAATACTGTTAGATTAATTTATCAAACCTTAATTTGTCCGACACCTTTTCTTCCCTTAAGATGATACCTCTCTGTTGAAGTTCTTAAGTCCCATGTTACCATATGGGGAAAATTATTTTACTCATAGCACCCACAATTATTTATATTTTGTCAATCCTTAAAAAGCATTTGCAAAAAAAAAAAAATATAAAAATTTTAGAAAAGGCACATTTAGCATCATGCCAGTAACTAGATTTGGCGGCAGGGGGGGGGGTGAAGGCATCATTAACTGTGCTGTAAGGGAAATAGTTTTTGCTCATGTGCTAACAAGGGACTTCATAATCTCATTATCAATATGTGTATATTGCTCGAACAGCTTACTTTAGTGTTAGTAGATGTTAAAAGTAAAAATAGGAAACAGATAGGATAGCTTGCTACCAATGGCGACTTTTTATTATTTGGTGATTTACACATGCTCACAACCTATAATTACTGTTCATTTAAGGTTAGCGGAAAACCGTTATCCATATTTTCATTTACATAATCGTTTGCAGATTGGCGTACTTAGCACCACGAATTATACCATCTCGTCGCGCTAGCAAATATCCAAAGAGTACTTTAACTGCTATAATGGCATAGTTAACATCGCCAAATATTTCTACTGGTAGCAAATAATCCAGCTGGACCGAACCAGCTTTAAAATAATCTGCAGTTTAATTATTTTTCATTTTCAAGATATTAGTTATTCTGTTTTGGAAAAACGAATAATCGCTAATTCTAAACTCCTGTTCTCTAAGCGAACTTACTATTTGAAAATTGTCAACTTTGTGTAACACATTGAGTTACTTATTTCATATAGTTTTTATTTTGGCGTAAAATGGGCATAATTCTAACTCATATTTGTAAATTTCACGCGATTCTAGATACTTGGAAACACTTTGTTGCAAAGGAATGGATGATTTTATGCCAAATCTGGCAACCATTATGTTTATTTTTTCAGTTTTTTATTAATATCTTCTAAAATAATTCGATTTTCGAAATTTAAGTCAGCTTAGCAGGTTCCTCTGATTTTTTCGAATCTGTGGGCACCTTAGTCAAAACTCAAATCCCTACAGTTTAGGAGGAGATAGGGCAAAAAGCTTTGACAGCGCCAGCGGCGGCCTTTACTTTTTTTTAGAATAGAGATACCTACTCTTATTCTAATATAAAAGAATCACATTTTTTGTTCTCCTCTACATAAGAGACGAACAACTGAAAAAGTTAGGATTTCACATGCAAAAGTGGCTTTACATGCACTATTTTCCAGATCAGCAGTTACAAACATGCAAAGAACCTGTTTACATAGTTTCCACCATATCTTTGCTTCTTCGCGCAGTATATATTCTTTACCGAAGACTTCTTTCCAATGAAAAGGGAATATGTATTCCATTCATGCACATAAAATGGATGGCATTGCCAAAACAGATATTTTTAAGTTTGCATTCTAAATAAAACTGAATTATAATAGAATTATTTTATTAAGTTAGTGGACATTTTTGAGCACTTAAAAACTCACAGGAAATTTTAAGCATTTAAAAATAATTTTAATAGGTAATGACAAAATGGTATTACTTTTAAAGACTTACAAGCAATGTACAACCCCTGACCCTGAGAGAGGGGTTTTTTGTCTCCCTTATCAACTTTTTTGTATTATTACTTTCCGAACATGTACCATGTAAGGAAAGTATTGTAATCATGAAAAAATTCGACACGATAGCTCCTGAACGGAGCATTCGATTGAGCTCAAATTCGATATATATGTCATAAACCACCATCTTAAGACCGGTATTGATTTTTGTGTGTATAGGACTTATAGTTCTCCTACAGGGCTACTACAAAGATTTCTTTTACATTCTGGCCTATGGGGGGAAATTCTTGAAAGTGCGCTAGCGGAAGAAACACTCAAAATACTGGTGTTAAACAATAAAGTAAATAAAAAACTTTGTAAAAAACACACATAAGATGTTATAGGTAAAAGGATACGCAAGTTTCAACCAAAAATTGTTTTGGCCTTCATCAGTCCAAGCCCTTCGCCGCAAGCAACACAGGGAACTGAAAAGAGATAAACAAACAAGATGTTGCCACAAGGGGCAAAGAAAAGTCGAACAAAACCACGGAGAGGGGAGAAAAAAAAATAATAATAAAAATAAAATATGGGATAAAAAAGGAAAGGAAAGAAGCACAAAAATACAGAAAAAAAAGGAATTTAAAAAAATTAAAATAATAAAAAAAAAAAATTAAAATAATTTAAAAAAAAGGAACACACGAATACAAACACACACACAAAAAAGAGAAAACAGAACAAAACAAAATAACAAAAAACAATTAGAACACAATATAAATATATATATAATTTTTTTTTTTTTAATTAAAAACCCCGAATAGGACAGCACAATATATAATTTTTTTTTATTATTTTTTTTTAAATAAAAAAAAACGTAAAGGAAAGACAGTAACACACGTACACTAAGGTGACCAGATTTTTGTAGTCAGAATCGGGGACATGTCCCCGATTCTGACAACAAAACTGGGGGCATTTATAATTAATGCAATAATTAACAGTAATTTAAATGAAAAACAATGCAATAATTAAAAAATTGTCCCCAGTTCTATTTTTACATTCTGGGGACAATTTGAAAAACGTCCTGAAAATGGGGACTGTCCCCGGAAGATGGGGACGTTTGGTCACCTTAACGTACACACACATAAAAAAGGGGGGGGCAGACAAAATAAAAGAATAGAGGGGGAAAGGGAACGAAAAAAAGGGGGAGGGGGGGGGGAGTAGACAAAGAAAGTGAAAAGAAACTTACAACAGCAGCTTCCAAGCAGAATGAACGAAAGGAATGGAAGAACCATCGTTCACAAGACGTTCTAAGTGCTGGGTAATGGAAAAACCTTCCAAAAAATCCAGATGGGACAAAGACTGAGGAGTGCACAAAATCTTAGCCTTAGAAAACTGTAAACGATGATTGGAATTCCAACAATGTGAGGCAATAGAAGATTTGGAAAGTTCGTGCTTAGAAGCATATCTCTCATGCTCTTTGAGCCTAAATTTGAGAGCTCTTCTGGTCTGACCAATATAGCCCAAATCACAAGATCCACAAGGAATATAATAAACACCCCAACGGTTCTCAGTAGGAATAGGATCTTTAAGGGAAGAAAATTTAAGTTTATTAACAGGTTTGAAAATGACTTTGAAACCAAAATTTTTGAGAAGTTTAGAAATTTTGTAGCATAAAGGTGAAAAGAAAGGTAGTACAATTAATTCGTTGTGAAAATTAATAGTATTAGTAGAAGTATTAGTCTTATTAAATTTAGAAACAGCTTTATCAATAGAGGGGCTAAAACCACGAGAAACAGCTAAGGATTTTAAGTAACTAATTTCATTATTAAGAGATGAAGAGTCAGAGCAAATTTGGATAGCACGAAACACAAAAGTGTAAAAAGCAGAAAGTTTTTGCTGGTAAGGATGATTAGATAGGGCATGAGGAGGTAAAGATATAGAAAAGGGTTTGCGGAAAACAGAAGTAGAGAAACCATCAGGATTCCTAGAAACAAGAACATCCAAAAAAGGTAAAGAATTGTTGCACTCCTCTTCTAGAGTAAACTGGATACACGGATCAACAGAATTAACAATCAAAAGTAAATTAGAAATATCACAATTGGAATCCACTAGAACGAAAGTATCATCAACATATCTGACCCAGCACGGAAAATTAAAGACCTTGAAGAGCTTCTCTTCAAAATAATGCATATAAATATCAAATAAGAGAGGAGAGAGAGAATTACCCATAGCAAGACCCTCGGTTTGTTTATAGAAAGAGCCCTTAAAAACGAAAGCAGTTTGTTTAATACAAATGCTTACTAAAGCTATAAACTCCTTAATCTCAATAGAAGAATAATGAAACACGCGTAAACGCTTTTCCAAACAGTCAATCACTCACAGTGCTTTTATTCAGGATGTTCGTTATAAAGTTTCGATTCTTGAATCTGATCTTTATGATCTCCATTTGCTTTTGAGTAAGTCTTACCCTGCTTTTGCTAACTGGGAAAAACGGAATTTCGCTTATGTTGAACAATGTTCTATTTCTCACAGAGCTACTTTGGATAAGAAATTCCAAGCTCTTCTTCCGGTTAGGTCTTCCCTCGGTTCTGTCAGTCCTCTTGTTTAGGACACTGTTGTTAATTTGTCTTCGCATGTTTTAAACGATTCTCAGAGAGATGCTCTTAGTTTAGGTTTGAATTTTTCTCGTGTTAGCAACGTTTCGGTTTCCAAACTTATTGCTCCTATGCAGGCCCCCCCATGAGGAATTTTTTGCCATACAAAATGTATAGTCTTCACTCCTTTATCATACACATGTATACTTATATGTGAGTTGCACTAGTCGTAACCCCCCCCCATGAAAAATTTCTGGCTACGCCCCTGCTCCTATGGAAAACTCCTTTAAAAATAGTAAACTCTCTTCTAACCAACTTGATACTTTGCGACATCTTATTGCTAATACTATCTCTTCAAATAATATGCATGCCAAATCTAACCTTTCTCGTTCTCAAAAAACTGCTCTCAAAGAACTTAATTCTAACCCTAATTTACTCATTACTAAAGCTGATAAAGGCAGCCAGACTGTTTTACTTGATAAATCTTCTTATGTTGATAGTATTAATAACATGCTAACCACTGGTCCATACACTAAATTAAATTCTGATCCTACTAACAGTCACCTTTCTGAAATTAAACACACTGTGAAGTCCTCTGTAATCTTAAATGCTCAAACTAAATGTTTTGTTATTCCTTCTATTGCTAACTGCGCTCGTTTCTATGCCCTTCCTAAAATTCATAAACCTTCTCTTGCCTTTCACCCCATTGTTTCTAACATTGGTACTACTTCTTATAACCTTGCACGTTTCCTCTCACATACTCTCTCACTTTTGACTGCTAGTAATACCCACACTGTTAAAAACTCTTATGATTTCGTTAACAAAGTTAAACTTCTTTCTCCTACTAATTGTAAAATGCTTTCTCTTGATGTTAAATCTTTATTTACTAATGTTCCTATCCAAGGTGCGATTGACTGTTTGGAAAAGCGTTTACGCGAGTTTCATTATTCTTCTATTGCGATTAAGGAGTTTATAGCTTTAGTAAGCGTTTGTATTAAACAAACTGCTTTCATTTTTAATGGCTCTTTCTATAAACAAACCGAGGGTCTTGCTATGGGTAATGCTCTCTCTCCTCTCTTATTTGATATTTATATGCATTATTTTGAAGAGAAGCTCTTCGAGGTCTTTAATTTTCCGTGCTGGGTCAGATATGTTGACGATACTTTCGTTCTAGTGGATTCCAATTGTGATATTTCTAATTTACTTTTGATTGTTAATTCTGTTGATCCATGTATCCAATTTACTCTAGAAGAGGAGTGCAACAATTCTTTACCTTTTTTGGATGTTCTTGTTTCTAGGAATCCTGACGGTTTCTCTACTTCTGTTTTCTGCAAACCCTTTTCTATATCTTTACCTCCTCATGCCCTATCTAATCATCCTTACCAGCAAAAACTTTCTGCTTTTTACACTTTTGTGTTTCGTGCTATCAAAATTTGCTCTGATTCTTCATCTCTTAATAATGAAATTAGTTACTTAAAATCCTTAGCTGTTTCTCGTGGTTTTAGCCTCTCTATTATTGATAAAGCTGTTTCTAAATTTAATAAGCCTAATACTTCTACTAATACTATTAATTTTCACAACGAATTAATTGTTCTACCTTTCTTTTCACCTTTATGCTACAAAATTTCTAAACTTCTCAAAAATTTCGGTTTCAAAGTCATTTTTAAACCTGTTAATAAACTTAAATTTTCTTCCCTTAAAGATCCTATTCCTACTGAGAACCGTTGGGGTATTTATTATATTCCTTGTGGATCTTGTGATTTGGGCTATATTGGTCAGACCAGAAGAGCTCTCAAATTTAGGCTCAAAGAGCATGAGAGATGTGTTTCTAAGCATGAACTTTCCAAATCTTCTATTGCCTCACATTGTTGGAATTCCAATCATCATTTTCAGTTTTCTAAGGCTAAGATTTTATGCACTCCTCAGTCTTTGTCCCATCTGGATTTTTTGGAAGGTTTTTCCAGTACCCAGCACTTAGAACGTCTTGTGAACGATGGTTCTTCCATTCCTTTCGTTCATTCTGCTTGGAAGCTGCTGTTGTAAGTTTCTTTTCACTTTCTTCGTCTACTCCCCCCCTCCCCCCTTTTTTTCGTTCCCTTTTCCCCTCTATTCTCTTATTTTGTCTGCCCCCCCCCCTTTTTTTATGTGTGTGTACGTGTGTTACTGTCTTTCCTTTACGTTTTTTTTTTTTATTTAAAAAAAAAAAAATTTATATTGTGCTGTCCTATTCGTGGTTTTTAATTAAAAAAAAAAATTATATATATATTTACATTGTGGTCTTTTTGTTTTGTTCTGTTTTCTCTTTTTTGTGTGTGCATTTGTATTCGTTTATTTCTTTTTTTATTATTTTAATTTTTTTTTTTAAATTTTTTTTTTATTCATTTTTTTTTCTGTATTTTTGTGCTTCTTTCCTTTCCTTTTTTATCCCATATTTTATTTTTATTATTTTTTTTTCTCCCCTCTCCGTGGTTTTGTTCGACTTTTCTTTGCCCCTTGTGGCAACATCTTGCTTGTTTATCTCTTTTCAGTTCCCTGTGTTGCTTGCGACGAAGGACTTGGACTGATGAAGGCCGAAACAATTTTTGGTTGAAACGTGCGTATCCTCTTACCTATAACATCTTATTTGTGTTTTTTACAAATTTTTTTATTTACTTTAGTGCGCTAGCGTTTAAACGGTACCTTCGATTGAGCTGAAATTGGGTATATATGTTATAAATCACCATCTTAAGACCGGTATTGATTTTGGTGTGTATAAGACTTATAGTTTTTCTACAGGGCTACGACAAAAATTTCTTATATTATGGCATAATAGCAGATGGGGAGAAATTCTTGAAAGTGCGAAAGCGTTTAAACTGTGCATTCGATTGAATTTCAATTTGGTATAAATGTTTGAATTATTCATCGATTAAAATTTGTTTAAATGCTTGGTAATGATCTTAATCGTAAGTGTTCGGAAAGTCGAGTGGAGTCACTCCAGATTTTTTTTATACTTAAGTATGTGTTTGACAACCTGATGATAACTTACATGGATTCCATTCCAACAAAACTAGCCCATTCATAGCAGGTGTTGATCTTCACATTTAACAGATGAGATGAGTACAAAATAGAGATTTCTACATCTCTAGCATTTATGAAAAAGTAATTAAAAATTATTTACCATGAAACAAAGTGTGCATTATCTGGGGAGCAATCAACAGTCAATACCCAAGATCCATGACCAGAGAGAGTACCTATTAAATTTGCATGTTGCCTAGAAAAACAATTAAATATTTAAATATTATTGTATTGAAAATAATAAACGGAATTGCACATAATAAATTTTGGCTAGTCAGTTTCCGAACAATAATAAAAGCTGCAGTATAAGATGCATGGGAGAGGAATTTTATTCTTTGTTTTAAGTTTAAAAGATTTCTATTTTAATACAGTTAATTAATGAACATATTTTTGGCTGTTTTAATATTGAATACTATCTCTTAATTCCAGGATTAAAGTCAAATACTGACATTATTAACCACTTAGAATAACACACTAGAAGAACTTTATCTTTCATTTAATTTTTATAAATGTTAAATATTCAGGGATGAGATTGGCAAAAGAGCAGAAAAGCTGAAATCATACGAGAGCAAAAGTTTGTACATGTGATATTTATATTTAACTAGCTGAAGCACCCTTCTTCGACCGGAATGGATATTGATAAACCAACAAATAGAAGATAAATAAATATATATTAAACATACTTTGGTTATATATTTAATCACTGCAAAATATGTTTTACAGTATTCGTCAGCCATATCCTAACCATACTTGAATTTTTCAAATACTGTTTGGAATGTGCATCATATTCCCCGCGTATTTTGCTTGTTCTTCAAAATTGAAATCTACGTTAAAATCGCCTATTAAAACCATTTTAAAATCCCAGTCAGAAATATTCTAACTATACTTCCCCTTTATTTACACGAATATAGACACCAATATTCCACTTAAATAAACAGTAGGTTTAGGTAATTTCTCAGCAAAGATGGTTGTGTTGTGGGATTATGGCCAATTAGCTAAGCGTTGGCCTTAGGATGGGGGGTGGGGGTGCCCCACATGGGTGTATTTCTAAGGGGTCCTAACCTTTATTTACACGAATATAGACACCAATATTCCAATTAAATAAACAGTAGGGTTAGGCAATTTCTCGACAAAGATGGTTGTGTTGTGGGATTATGGCCAATTAGCTAAACGTTGACTCTAGGCCGGGGGGTGAGGTGTTCCGACATGGGAGTCTTTCTAAGGGGTGCTAACCCGTAATTATGCTAAGTTTCGGAGGAAACCACGGAAAACTCAGAACGGTTAGGTTGGCGGGCATGATTTTGTTTTGAACCAGGCACCTTCCGTCTCCCAGTTCAACGTGCTAAGCACTCGGCCACTGGTGGAGCACTCGACAAAGATGGAACATATCGTTTCGAGGACTCATTTCTTTTACGCCAAACTTCGCGACAAATCATCAAAAATAGCAAAACTTAAGAGATTTTTCACATTTAATCTGGCAACCTTAGAAACATGACTCACCTTTTCACCAGGTAGACAAAAACCTTTGTCTGGATATGTGGTGTTGTCACTATATTATCACTTTTCTTTGGTTAATAATTAATGTAATTTACCTCCACCCAGAGCGTTTTGGTAATTTAGGAGCTTTCTAGTTAAAAAATTTAAATAACCACTGTGTAATTTCTTACTTGTGGGGGGCTGTTAATTATTTATTTTGTTTTGGCAGTGTAAAGTTTTCCCTTTTGTTTACTTTTTTTTGTGATTAAATTTTCTCTTCACCGGCCGTTTTTGCCTTCAGGGTGTTTAAAATTAATGTTCACCTTTTAATTGCCGTTCTGTGGGTAATCAGCACTTTGAAATATAGTGGCTATACTTCATATCTCCCTTTTCATTAAAGTTGTTTTGATGGGATTTTTTTTTAATTTTAAATTAATTTTTGTAACTTCCCGTAATCCTGCTTTTCCTTTTTTTTTATTATTACTTTATTTCTCCGGTTAGGCATCTTCCTGTGAATTTTCAATAATTTTTTTCATCTTTTAAGTTTTGCTTACAATTTCATGCTATTGCATCATTTTCTGTGCCTGTTGCATCAGATCTCAGAAAGGACGCTATCTTTCCCGCGCTTTTCCTCCGAAATTCTTCTAGAAGCTTCTTTTTCCCCCCCTCTTGCAGTCCAGATCGGACTATCCCGGAATGACTTTAGGTGCACTCTCTGCTCTGATTGGCTGTGGGTAGCGGTTCCGGAGTGAGGAGGAGAGGCAAGCGCGCGATTTTTGGGCAGTTACGCTTGGAGATGCCAACGAGGTAGGTGCGTCTTGTGGCTCTAGGAGCAAAACTTCGTGACTTGATAACCCCAAGCCTGGATGACCAAGACAGACGCCGATAATGTTGCCTTAAGCAACAAGTTTCTACAAAAAAAACTGCAATGGATCCTGCATAATTATTAGATTTTTTGGGTGAAGGAGCACCCCAACGCCAGCCCAGTCCTGCCTAATGCCACATCTGAGATGAAGATCAGCTAGATATAACCACCAGTATGCCCCGCCGATGGAGATGCTGAATTAGTGAGATTGCCTCCCGCTACCCCCGGAGCAGGAGCTATCATCAAGCCTAAATTTCGGAGCATGGATTTGCCGTTCCGGCACTTGTGCTGACGTCACATCTAGATGCCATCCTGATCCCAAGCCACCGATAGTTTCTGCGCGCCTGCAAATGGTGAGAATTTTCCATTTTTTATTGCATTTTGGCAAGCATCCCGGCCGTCATCTTCAACCACATGGGACAGTCGCTGGGGCGATCCACAGGAGTCAAAGATGACTGACAAACACGGAGGAGAGCGGTGCTGACGTGGGCGTGCTACCGCGCCATTTTTTTTTTTTTCCCCTTTAAAATTTTTTCTTAAATGTACCCCCCCCCTTTTTTTTTTCCTTTTACATGTGTTAGGTGTCATTTTGTTTTTTTTTTCTTTTGAGCCTATATTTTTTGTTTTGTTTAAATTTCTTTTGACCATCGGTCTTCCTGTAAAATTATAAAATAGGGATTGAATATATTTAGTTGAAATGTACCATTCTGTAAAGAGTTAATTCCCATACAAGAGTAGCATCTAAGCTAAAATTTTGTGAATTACAAGCAAAACATGATTTTCCACTGAATTTAAATTTTGGTTTGCAACCATGGGTACCCAGGGGTTTTTAAATTTTTTTTTTTTTTTACCAACATCTATGAGTGCTACCTGATCACTTTTGCAGCACTGGAGCAGGTGTTAAATTGATCAAAATCTTTTGTAATTGTTTTAATTAAGCTGTGAGTTGTGCCACAGAAATGTGTGTAAATTTTCACCTTTTATTTCACGGTTCATTGTCAATTGCTGCTGAGTCTTGCTTAAATTGTTAAAGTGTTCATTGTGCTGCATATTAAGTTTTAATATTTTTATTACTTGATCTAATATGTTAATTGGTTAAATAAAATGTTTCAATCCCATCCTTTTGGTTCTCTTTGCTTTGACAACGATCAACACTAAGGGCGGCAAGAGAAAAATCCTGGGTTATTGTCATCATTCAAAACAACGCTTTACTGATTTGTTATCCTTTTTTAGCTGTGAAATTAAATTGTGGTGTTCCAAATAGGAACAACACTACAGAAATACCAGCACTCAAGAGCTAAAAAATATGTGAAAAACACCTTTTTTGTCAACTATCCTTTATTAAGATCGATTTTTAAAAAGCCTTGAAAAAGATTTTTATGAATTAGTGTTCGTTTCATTTTAGTGCAAGATTTTTGTGATTCTGTTCATTTCCTTTCGATGTATGTAGATAAATATGAAAGTAATTTTTTGGCCCCTTACACCAGTTCGGACACAAACTTTAAAAAATCCTGAAAATGACTGGTATGCATTTGTGTTCGCTGCATTTTAAAGCAAGAATTTTATGGCTATCGATATCCCTTTTATATATGATGGCAAATTTGGAAACAGCGTTAAGACACTTATCCCCGTTTTGATGAGAATTCTAGAAAATCCTGGAAATGATTCTAAGGAAGAATTTTAAGCTATCTGGTCTTCCTCTGATACATGAAGGGAAGGGGAAAAGAACGTCAAAAAACGTTTCGGCCCCTTACACCTGTTTCAAAGCGAATTCTAAAACACCCTGAAAATTATTGTTAGGCATTCGTGTTTGCTACATTCTAAAGCAACAGTTTTATGGCTATCTCCAGTTCCCTTTGAGATATGATGGGAAATTAGAAAATAACGTTTTTGCCCCTTATCCCCGTTTTGATGCGAGTTCTAAAGAACCCTGAAAATAATTTTTAAGCATTTGTGTTCACTACACTTTTAAGCCGGAATTTCATTCCTTTTTCCTCTGATATATGAAGGGAAATGTGAAAAGAACGTTTTGGACCCTTATCCCTTTGGGTACAAATTTTAAAAACCCTGAAAATCATATTTAGATATTGCTGTTAGTTGCATTTTAATGCAAGAATTTTATGGCTGTCTCTTTTCGCCCGTTAGGGTGCGAATTCTAAAAAACCCTGAAATTAATTTTTAGTTATTTGTGTTGTTATATTTTAAAGCAAAAATTATAGTATGGCTGTCTTTTTGCCCTCTGAGATATGAAGAGAAATATGACAATAACGTTTTGGCCATTTTTGTTCGTTTGGGTGCGAATTCTAAAAAATCCTGAAAACGAATTTTAGGTATTTCTATTAGTCATATTTTAAAGCAAGAATTTCACGGCTATCTCTTTCAGTACCTGAGATACGAAGGGAAACGTGAAAAGAATGTTTTGGGTCGCCACCTCCGTCTGGGTTCGAATTTTTAAAAATCGCTTCTTAAATGACACCTTGGGCACAAAAGCTATGAGCTCCTAAAATTTCATGTCTGTACCTGCAGTAGATTTGGCTGGGCGATGATCATCAGTCAGTCAGGACATTTCCTTTATATATAGATATTATTACACTTTTATGTTGCCAATTAATATAGTTTTGATAATTGTCTTCAAATGACTTAAATGGTGCGTCTATCGCTAAGTTGTTCACTTTCATTAAAACTTGTGCATAACTCCTAGAGACTCATGACTGCGAAGCTCACCAAAGTGTGCGGTGATTTTTAGGTGGCGAAAGTGGGGGGGAGGGGGTTAGGTTGGCGAAAGTGATATTTTTAAATCTTCAAAATAGCAGCCTCCTGCATTTCTGAATGTAGTGCTTCCAACTCTGAAATGAATTCCTTTTATTACGTTAATTAAAATCATACGTTCAGCTAGAAATTATCACTACATTCATTGAATGTTAGTACAAAATTCCCTGGGTCAGCTAGTATAGCATAAATGTTTATTTTCATTTGCCACAATTACTTTTAACTATTTAAAAAATGTTAGAACTATTTAATATCCAAGCTGTACCGATTTTAATTTCCATGTATCCAACATAGCGATACTTTGTAAATCCTCCATGGTTCTGTCGCGTGTAAAACATCAAGCTGTGTAATCCCGAGGAGTTATTTAGAAATGCTTTAATTGCGAATAGGACGTTAATGTTGCAGAGTACAGAAATTTCACACATTTTTTTAATTTATGACGTCAGAGTTTAACTGCCGTAAAACATACAAACTAATTTTTAGTAAAACAATTCCTAAAAATCTGCAAATTATGCTACAAATTCAGAAAGAACCGTTTTTAAAAGAAAATTTTCTCCACTATCTGATGATGTAAATGCCGTTTTGCTGCAAACGTAATTACCGCCGTTATGACGAATTAAGTGAGCAAAAATTAAAAAATCGCATAAAATAAAAAATTTCTAATTTGAATTTCGAAAACTTTCATAGTTATTCTGTTATTCGGGGCGAAGACGAATCCAACGAATCAAAGATCATTAAAAACAGTCCAGTCGTTCTTGAGTTATAAGTGTTGGAATAAACCCGACTTTGTTTTATATATATAGATTAATGTGAAAGAAGTTTCAAGAGAAGAAAAAGATTGGAACATGCTAGAAGATAAAAATATCACACAGTTACCTAATAACTACAATCAGGAATTCACAGAAAAAACAGAATTTTCAGAGAAAAAAGACAAAAAAAGTGATTTCCTCTTTATTCACAAAAAGCTGAAGAATCTCATCCCTGAAAATTATTTTTAAAATAATAAAAACATAACACAATTTGTAAATGATAGAATCCAACTTTATGAATCAAAACCAATGCTAAAAAAAAAAAAATTGCCCACTGAGTGCCTTTTGCTAAGCATCGAATCTATGCAATTAAAAGGGAATATATTTATGTTTGTATATTTAATGTTTATTCCTACAAGGGGTGATCAAATGAAAAGGTACGAAACGATGTAAAAACGTAACTGGTAAATATTTGCATATTCCGCCATGGGAGAATGTAGCGAGACATCGCGGGATGGGATTGGAGTCTCTGACTGGGATCAGAGCATGCGCAGGAGAGAGCAGAGGTTCTTATCAAAAGCGGCGTCCAAATGATGCGGCAGTCTGTATGAGGACAGGATGGCGTTCGTGTTGCAAAATTCGACGGTTGAGGAGCAGCGAGGTGTTATCCGATTTCTGATAGCGGAAGGTGAGGAACCGGCAGCTATTCATCGCCGGATGGTAACAGGTTACGGGGAGAAATGTGTCTCTGAGAAGTCTGTTAAAAAATGGAGTGCCCGTTTTCGTGCAGTATGGGACTAGCACTGCAACATCTGTTTTGGTATCAGGAAGACCCCGCTTTCATGGAGCGGATAGTCACAGGTGATGAGACCTGGTTCCCTCACTACGAGCCAGAGACAAAGCGGGACAGCATGCAGTGGAAGCATGCGTCATCACCTCCTCCTAAAATGTTCAAAGCCGCGCCGTCAGTGGGCAAGGTGTTGCTCACCGCCTTTTTCGACGTTCAAGGTGCGCGACTTGTGGAATTCCTGGAGCACAGAAAAACCATTAACTCCGATGTGTACTGTGAGACACTCCGACGCCTACGCAGGTCCATCAAGACCGGGGATTCTCACGGAGTGTGTGGTTCTGCTCCATGATATCGCGCATCCACACGTCTCCAGTCACACACAGGGAACTGGCCAAGTTCAAGTGGGAGACGTTGGACCATCCGCCCTACAGTCCAGACATGTCGCCCTGCGATTTCCAAGTGTTTGGTCCACTGAAGGAACACTTGAAAGGGAAGCGCTTCAACTCGGACGATGTACTCAAGGATGAGACTTGGTCTCGTCACGGCCACAGGAATTCTGGGAACAAGGAATCCTGCGGCTTGTTCAACAGTGGGATCGTTGTGCTCAGGCCTATGGTGTATATTTTGAATAAAGTCTACATTTGTACCCACCATGTCGGTTCGTACCTTTTCATTTGATCACCCCTTGTAAAAGGCTCAACTGACTGATTTGAAATTTAGTACAGATATGCAAACAAAAAATAGAAAAGAAAAAAGACATACACTACATCAAAAATTTTAAAATGCATCCACTCCCCAATTTTTAGCTATATATATATTTTTGCTATTTTCAGTTGTAAAAAGCTTTTTTGATAAACTAAGAGTAGAAAAGTTAGACTCAGTAGTGAAGTTAGATATGTAAGTGAGATTGATATCATTTTGATGTCACAAATTAAAAAAAAAAAAACACCTCAGAAATTCAATTATGACTGCAAGCTCCGACATAAAATTTTTGCAAAAGATGAAATGGTTAGCCAAATTTTTGTTTTAAATCTGCCATGATAGCACAGGGGGAAAAGAAAAAAAACCTCAAGGATAGTTATTTTCTTCTGCAGTTCAAAATATAATCTGGGAAAAATGAAGCACTGAAATTTTCGCAATTTATTTTACTTTTGTTGGATTCATTTACTTTTCTTAGAATATGGCATCTAAAAATTTTTTTTTTATCCATTTATTTCTGGATTAAAGTTAGGTATCATCTATTGCTAAACAGGGTTTCTATAAATTTCAAAGCTTCTGTTTCCCTGACTTCTGCGACATTTTTCCCAGACTATCTTGCAAGCTTGTGTGGACTCTATATTCCACTTATTTTCAGTCTTACTTTGTTTCTTTCAAACCTTATACATTTTAAACTCCCCACCTCTTTTCTTCTTTTTCTTTAAACACCCAATGATAAATATTTTTAAAAAATAAAATTATTTGACAATACTGCAAAAAGTATGCCTTGTAATAATTTAAAAGATTAAGCATATTTCAGTTAAACAAGATATGTTTATATATGACACATAACGCATTTAAAAATTATTTTCAGATTATCCAGAGAAAAACACTTTCACAGCAACATCTTTAACAACATAAGAAATAATTTTATGAAACAGAGATGGGCTTACTTTCAGGGTTAGAATTTAAGATGTTAAAGTGAGGTGCCAAAGGCACCTAACTATTTTATCTTAGTTGCCAAAATGATCTACTTAGGCGTAATTTTGAAATTATTTATTACAATCATTCAAATATCAAATCATAGCCAAGTATGAATATTGATTAAAGTTTGGTAAATATATACACATACATTAATACTAAAACATTAATAAATTTATTATATAACAAAGGAACTTTTTTAAAACTTGATTAATGGAATTTGTATATCATATTTCATAATATCAAATTTCAATTTCAGTAACTTTAAAAATTTGGCAAATTTCCAAAAATAAATTGAAATAAGTGTGTATGTACTTTGTAACTGCAATTGAGATGTTGACGAAGGCATTCTTAAAGGATAACATCTATGTGTAAATTTTACACATAATTTATAAAAGTTTGCAAGTTTGAAATTGTCTAAATTTTGGCAGGAAAAATTTCTGCAAAATATATGAAAATATAAATACTGATTAATTACTTACTACAGGCAAGGACTTATTTAATGGAGGGGGGGGGGATTTTTGTTACTAAAATGATAATGATAGTCTTTTCGTGAAGAATTCTGCTTTTTTTTTATTGTTTGGACCCCTTCCAAAATATTTTTTTTTTTTTGGTATATGCCTGCTTAAAGGAAAGAATTGCCTTTTTTCTTTCGGAACTGAAAATTCAGTAATCTCGAACAAGAATGGCAGGATACCGGTACAATGGTGAACAAACATACATGTGCCATGTGTACCTACTGCAGGGGCAAGAATGAACAATAAAATTCAAAATGCCTCAGGTGGCCTCAGAAGAGTAGTTCCCTGAATGATACGTTGTTATAGGCTAGTAATAATAATTATGATACAAATGTTAGTGTTCTGTTTTCCATTTTTCTAGCTCCGCTAAATCAAACTCGAAGAAAGCTCAACTGAAACTCCTCCCATTAGAGTGGGCCACCATGGGCCAATACCAACCGCCGTGCAACAAAGTAGTTAAAAAAAAAAAAAAAAAAAAGATGATACATGCCGATAAGGAAATGGAAAATAGGGTTTGAAGGATGATTGGCAATAAACCTTTCAGAAGACCCAATGTGTCAGGCAGGTTATAGCGATTGCCGTTGATCACTATACTTTGCTAAGTAAAGAAATTTTTTTAAAGTTAGGCGTCAAAAATAACAACCAGGTATTTCATTGTTGTCAAACTTAAATTTCTGGGCGCAAAATACGACTAACGACTGCTTATTTCTAACCCTGCTTACTTTTAAATTGTGTAGTAGAAATTCTCACAAAAACTTCAAGATTTGAATTAAACTGAGTGATATAAAACTACATATAGATTTCAAGAAATAGCTTTAAAAATATATGATAAATCAAAGAAATTCTGTTCATTTCCTTCGGTGATTTGCCAATTATGATTTCATTCGAACAATTTTATGATCAGGAAACAATCAGTCAAAAAACATCGTATTATATTCTGGCTAATATGGGATCTTTAATCTATGTTTTTTTAGGAAAATGTGCACCTTTTTAAAAACTCTGATTGCTCTAGGAACTTGAAAAATAGTTGTACTATGAACTGTTACAATCAGGGAGCCTATAAAAGTTGTGGAATACTCAGGGGAAAAAAATGTTTAACATGTAGAATTTTGTAAGATCTTGTTTAAACAGGTTACATTTTGTCCCATTTTTGAAGGCAATTTTCGTGCTTAATAACTTTTTCAGAAAATTGCATTAGACGTACAGGTTTACTGTTAGTATTAGAACATAATGCAGTTAGGTATGAACTTATATTATTTATTTTTTTTTGCGTGTTTAACCCTCCAAGCGGCTGAGACGTAAAATTCCGTTCACTTCATTCCAGTTTTCACTGCAATGCATCTATAATTTAAATTATTTATAACACCAAGGCATCATACAATATATTTCGATATTAAAGCTTGTGGGTATTTTAGGAGTTAACTTTTTAATAATTACAAATCTTCCTATCAAAATTTTATTTTTTAAATAATTTTAAAGCTGCATGAAAATTTTGCAGTGAAAACAACTTTACATTATTTGCCCATTTCCAAGACGCTCAGAGGGTTAATATCATTAGTTTGTTTTTAAAGCTGTTCAAAATCCTCTGATGACGAACCCTTTTTAAAAGGAACACTCTTAACAGTATATTTCAAAAATGATCCTTTGATTCCGGTACATAAAATCAAATAAACTGATTACGTTAAGGACTTCAAAATTTTTAGAATTTCTTTTTATAAGTTGTACTGTACACTTAAATTAGAGATAAACCTATATCAGATATCAAACTCTTGGGAAAAAATTCTTAAAAAACTGAAATTTTGCAGAATGTCACTGAAAAATTTTGCTGTGCAATTCCATTTTTAAGAATTTGTTTCAATAAGTTTTTAAAAAGACAATGTTTCTCCATTTATCTTAGTATATAGTGCAGCTTATAAAGAACCATAATGAATTTTTTCAAGTTCCTGTTGCAAATATCTATACTATTAAAATCTGTGTGTGTATACTATTAAAATCTGTGTGTGTGTGTGTGTGTGTGTGTGTGTGTATGTGTGTAGCATCATCTCCTCCTAAACGGCTGGGAGTTCAGTTTCGAATGCGGTAGGTATCCACGAATTCGGAAAATTTTGAGAAAGAACCTCCGCTAATTTAAATTTCGAAATTCGAATTATTTTAAGAGATATTGATAAAAAACCCCGTCAAAAACGCTAATTTTTGCTCTCCGCAATTCCGCGATTGTAACCCCTGTAGTGAAAATGTGAGAAAAAAGCATCGAGGTTGCCATGTTTGGCTATTTTATTAAATTATTTAGACTCCTGCAGTAAAAATAAAAGAATAATGATTTTTTTTCTGTTTAGATTATTTACAAAGTTATTTTTTAATTAAAGTATTGCATGCATGTGAAATCAGAGCTGGTATTCAATGCCTTTTATGTGTAAAAGAATAAGGGATTGGGAGATTTCCGAGACTAATATGTATATTTTTTAGTTTGGCGAAAAAAAAATGGCTGATTTGGTGATATTGAGAAAGTAGTAGATTCTACCGATTTGCACAGTTTTGGGCTTGGCGCAATTTACTGCGAGCAAACCGAAATAGGTTTAGGTTTGTGTGTGTAGGTTTTATTAAAATACGGCGTTAAACTTTAATTTTCCCATGCAGAAATAGTGCAATTATTAAGGCGATTTTAAGCGATCGATCTTCGGAATTTTCCCCAAATTAAGTAAATTGATTTACCTTGGGGGAATGCCGCCAAATTTCAAAAGAAATGAAATTCTCGCATTCGGTAAATTGGAATAAATAAAACACGTTATAGTAATTTAAAATACTGCTATGCTACTTTTCAAATAGATGCTTGCATTAATTTTTGACGATGAAACCATACACAAATAACTATTTCCCATTTTGATTGCTGTTAAATCAGTGCTTAGAATCATTCTCTGAAAAAAAAAGAAAAAAAATCTCGCAAAATGGCGTATGCAGATTCCTTCTTTAGTACCTTTCTTAGAAAAGTTGGCGATAAATATTCAAATGTAGTGTAACTCCGTGTTTAATAGCGTGTTTTTTTTTTTTGCGTTTGTATTGCTAATTCTATGGCACGATTGAGATGAGCCAATGTTACGAGCGGATGTATAGATAATTTTTTTTTTAATCCAGCCAAACAGGGTATAGTAAAATAGGAATTCTGTATAAATACGAAAGTCTTTGGAGATGAACGAGAATGCCTATAAATTATTGCATTTACTGTGAAGTTAAATTTAGGATTCATTTTGGCTATTTGCCATCGACTATAGGCGTTAATTATGCCAATATGGCAGCTCTAGCAAGCATAAATAAATTTCATTTCATGTTCTATTTCAATATTGCAACAATTTCCGTAGTTACGGAATCCGTTGTTGCCACTCAAGCTGTTAAATTTAACAATTAAGTGAAAACACTCATTTCTACAGCTCTTGACTCGAAAAATGAAAACGCATTCGATATGACACAATTAGAACATTATCACAATCACAACGTCAATAACGCGAACCTGTAACATTGGTTATTTTTAACTAAATTCATTTTCAAGGTCTTTAAGAAATCCTGTGTACTATGTCAAAGCCTCATATCTTAATTCCGATTAGTTTGCAAGAAAATTGATTAATCAGTATAAACTGAAGCAATGAAACTTTGTAAGCGTTTTTCTTGAAACGAGGAAAATGCAGATTGACGTCTTTGGTGTAGAAGTGGCGATAGGGAGAACTACTTAATTCAGTAACGTTAATGGGGAATGATAATTGAATATGCGCATGCACAAGGATCCAAAAATCAAGAGAGTATGAAAAGTCAGGAATATGAAATGAAAATAAAAAATAAATCAAATAATACGAGATATAACTAATAATAATACGAGAATGACATTGCAATCATGTGTACAACGAAGGTCCCAATTGCTTATAATATTCCCCTAGCAATGACTTAGTCCGACCAGTGGCCGAGCGCTCAGCGCTCTGAACTGAGAGACGGAAGGTTTCTGGTTCAAAACAGGTCGCGTCCGCCGACCTAACCGTTCGGAGTTTTCCTGTATTCCGTTCGGAAAATAAAACTGTACTCGCAACATGCATATGTTGGGAAACATATATGGCTGGTTTCCTCCAAACCGTAGCGTAAATACCGGTTACGACCCCTTAGAAAGACCCCTACGGAGGACAACCCCACCCCTTGGCCTAGATCCCATATGTGGAGACTAGAAACAGGATAGTCTCCAGATTTGTAGAGAGTTCAATTTAACGCCCAGCGTCGTGTGCAACTTATAGAAGCAGTTCTACGATACCGGATCCATCAAGAAAAAGCCTGGGCAAGGTTATCTAAGAGAAGCTGCTTCTTTTTTTATCTCAGTGACATTGACGTAGTTTTTGTGCCATCATGTTGCAGTCATCTCAGATTTGCACTCATGACGTCAACATTTCATCACGATTAAGTAATTTTTTACTTTTATAGATTCCGCATCAATGGGCTTAATTCGAATTATATGTATAATGAAAATGTTCTTTTCCTACCGTTCGGAGAACGGGTACGCAGCTAGTTTTATTTTAAAGTGCATACCAAGAGCGTGAGAGATATTTTGTTTCTTCGAAATACACCCTTAATCAGTAGCAGTACCACTTGACTTGGTTGATATTCACTATTAACAAGTTGTAAAAACTTATAGATTTGTCTTTTATTTTAAATCGTAACTGCTATACTGACAGAGGGAAGTTTGACAAAGGGAAAATTTTTTGCAGCTGCAACTGCAATGACTAAAGGCTTCAAAACATTTCATTTTGAATTAGTTCTCAAAATTTTTTGAAAAAGGGTTCCCGAATAAGGGATTAATTAATATTAATGATGCATATTAATTAGTAGATCAACATTTAATTTAATGCACTGATTATTTATAAACCATAATTAATTAATATTAATTATAACACCCTACCATCCCCATATCCCAAAAGTATAACACATCCTATTATTTATTGGTTACACAATAACCCGGGGCCCCCTTCTCTTGAGACAGGCGATCCCCTACCCTTCAGTCCGGGCTGATTAAGTTCCTAATCCAATTATGCAGATCTTCAAATAAAAAACAGCACATAGGATTTGATGTTTGGTAATGGCAGATAAATGGTTCACATGCATTTGATACCATTTTACAAAAAGCAAATTTGCATTTTCATAAATGGATAGCTGACAGCATTCTTAAAAGATGAAACTGCTGCATTGTTGGGAAGTTTTGCTTCACCTATAAACATTTTATTATCCCAAATCTTTGAATACACAGGGCCCCTTTAAAACATTTTGAATACACAGACTCTGTGGTATGCACAGAATGCATGGGGAATTGGATTGTTAAGCAGACAAAGATTGCGAAGGGAAATGCAGATTGCTTTGCACGAGCGATCTTGGCTGAAAAGATAAGAATTACTTTTTGGTCCAACTATAACTAATAAGCTGAATTTCACCATGAAATCTGATTTTTCTTCCATTTCCTTGACTTTTCTTAATTTTCCCTGACCTTTTTTTCCCCCATTTCTCTGG
Organism: Cheiracanthium punctorium; assembly: GCA_038373885.1. Classification (NCBI taxonomy): domain Eukaryota; kingdom Metazoa; phylum Arthropoda; class Arachnida; order Araneae; family Cheiracanthiidae; genus Cheiracanthium; species Cheiracanthium punctorium. The sequence goes on from JAWZYV010011777.1 coordinate 463,889, forward strand.
CCAAAATTGGTTTCCCTGGTTTTTCAAGTCAGTAAAAACTCTGCTACAACTAAAAAAATTTTGTTTTTCCAACAACAGACATTGCTGCCTCTGCTAGGAGGCTGAAACTGCATGCAAATCTGCATAGATATAATGCAAAATGGCAAAAAATGCATCCAAAATCTGAGTACTTATAAAGCATCTGTAAGTTGGTTTTCTATTTGTTTCATATTTATGTATTTTAATTTCCTAAGAATTTCAGAAAAAACATTCTTTTGAATTTAACAATTTAAGTGGCAACAAGGGATGTTAATACTGCTATAACTATAATACATAGAATTCATTATTTTAATTGGATAAATATAATGAGGATACTTTTTATGAATACAAATAAGAATTATTTTATTGCAAGATTGCTTTTAACAAGAGCACATTGCAAAAATCCCTAGCAGAATAAATGTACCCGTGTCAAATTATTTGAAACCTTAAAAAGAAAAAATAATAATAATAATGAATTTTGATCAATGCATGAAGATCTAAGCTAAACAGCTCAAAAAAGCAAACTATAAAGTTCTACAAAGTAAAGAGAACTTATTCTTTTAAAATTTAGGTTTGCTATTCTGGTGCCAATTTCATTTGCTCCGAATAAACCTCTTTTCAATAACGAGGTTTAATCAATTGCAGGCATTTTCTTGTGCTTTTTTCACTGCAAACAAGAGTCCACAGAATCTTGAATGTCAATTTAAAGTGCTGAAACTAAATAAAAGGATTTTTCTGCTAGACCTATTAACATAAAAAAGTAAGCTGTGTTTTAAATGGCTGAAGTGCACAGATATTCATAGTATAAATTATTAATTGACTGTTTATTCAACTAGGGCTGCATCAGCATCTTATTTAAGATTGACTGGCTGCTACTTAATGCAACGACTACGTTTCTGAGACATTAATAAAGGGACTTGAGTTTCTGGGATAATTTCTGTTTCTGGTGCAAATAAAACTTTGTTAATATTAGTTAAGGAATGTAATCCTGATCCCATTGGAGTGGGATTTCATTGGATTCAGCACAAATGTTTTGGGTCTGATCTTGTGGGATTAGGACCATAATCCAGCAGGATTGAAATGGATAAACATATTAGTTTTATTACAATTTCATGCCGTCTTCCCCACTATCAATTGACCAAACATTTGTGCATATTTATGTATCTTATCTAACAATACATGAATCAATAATTAAATTTTTAAAATTATCTTCCAATGGAAGTCTGGATCAAACAATGTTTTTCGCTAACTTCCCAATCTCCAAATAAACTGAAATATTTCATACTAATTTATCTCTTAGCGAACAAGCCCGAATAAATAATAAAAAGTTTTCATTTTAGATTATTTTTTTTGTTTGTTTGTTCACACTTTTAATTACTTTATTAAAATTAAATCAAGACTAGGAAACATTTTGTTGGACTTGTTTGATATTTTATGCTTTTTTTTAGCAACTAAGAAATATAATGGTAAGTATGTTAATGTACCTATTAATTTTATAATTGTGTAAATTATTTTCATTACATAAAATTAAATTTTCTATTAAAATCATTTTCCTTTTCTTATATATTTCTCTCTGTAATGAGTTGTTAAATTTATTCTAAGCTTGAAGGAAATACTCATTTGAAGCCTGTCAAGCAATCAAGATGAATAGAAGAAAAAGTGAGGAAGATGAAGAAAAGAATCTTTCTGGGGCAGGACATTTGACTTGTTCCCCCTCCCCAACAAACAATCATGGGCGCCCATGCCAGTGATATCTATAAAAAGTGACTTTCAGTTAACCATGCAAAAATGTATAACTCCCTTAGGGTTTCATAAAAAAAAGCCTTTTTGTAAAGTGCTTAATTAGATCTAGACTAGGATGATGGGACAGGCAACTCTTTATATTCTTTATTTTTAGCAATTAAAAAAAAAAAAAAAAAAAAAAAAAAAAAAAAACTTAGTACATCATACTGTATACCATGACTATAGTTTTCATATTTTTGTAAATTGTACTAATAATCAAAGTTAAACTTCATAGTGCTCAAAATCTTACTTTATCCTACTTTTCTTTATTAAAATGAATTCTTAGCTGAATGAAATGTCAATTCTGCAGGATCAACAAATCTCAATCCCAAAATCCCACAAAATGAAAAATAGTGAGGGATCGGATTCCCTAATATTAGTATCTAATTGTAGTCTTCCGTAATTACAGTTAGGTGGACACCACTTACTGTTAAGTTAGTACTTGATTTATCAATGAACATATTTCATCACTGTAATCTCCCACTTTAAAGCCAACAAAACCAAATGCTAATCAAATAGAACATATAAATCAACAATATAATAAATTCATATCACAACAAAAATAGTTTTATTAAATACTCACACATTATACATTTTTATATGACAGTCATCTGAAGCTGTTAACAATGTCGTTGAATCTTTTGAAAATGTTAAAGAACGAATAGGCATAGCATGACCTGAAAACAAAGATTCATTTTTCAATTTGCTGAAACATGATTTAGGACTTTTTAAATAAGCATTTTTCCATTAATGGATTATGTTTCTTCTTAATGTTTTAAACAATGGAACATCCTCAAAAATTATCAAGTTAATATAAACACTGTTTACAAAATAAGTACACAAACAAGGCTTAACATTTTAACAGTTAAATAAATAATAATAATTTACCTTCTAAGGTATGTACTAATTTTCCTGTGGCAATATCAAAAACTTTGATAATACCATCTATAGCACCACTAGCAAGATATTTTCCATCAGGACTCTAAAATAACTGATTTATTATTCAAACATTTTGAAAAGTCATATGTATACAAACAGAATCTAATTTGCAATAAAAATAAAATAATACAATTATGTTCTTTTATCAATATACATCATACAAGGGGGAAAAAAACTGCAATATAAAGAGTGTTTTATGTAGATTCTTTAAAGATATCACCATTTACAATTTTGTCAAGTTGTAAAAAGTCAGTTATATAAGCAGATGTGACACCAGCAGTGGGAACCATGGGGGCCATGCACCCCTGTCGGGAAGTTCCATCGGAGATTTTTTAGCAAAATATTTTATTTTAGAGAAGTGAAGGAAATTTTGTGGCCAAATAAAAGATTCTATGAAAATGGCCTGACTAAACCAGAATAAACTATGATTTTCCCTCCCATTCCCACTTTGCCGAGAATTTTACACTATTTTCAAACAGAAGTGAGTGATCATCTGCAGCTGGGAATCCATTCATCCGTTGTCAAAGGAATTAGCAAACTAGATCGCATTTCTAGGGTGAGCAGCGAATTTAAAGTGCCTGCCCATAATAGCTGTCAATTACTTTCATAATGACCTTTTTTACTACAATTTCGGAAGGGAGGGTCACCAGATTGCCCTGTTAACCAACAAAAGATAAGTGATGATCATCATCCTGACTAGGTCATTAGTGATGCAAAAGAAGGTGTGGTTGTCGTAGGGGGGGGGGGGGCAATCCAGAATCCAACTAACGAATAAATTTTTTCTAATAAATAAGTAAATAAAATAGTTAAGCTTTGAATTTTATAACAAAAATTACTAAAGCACAACCTATTTACCCATATATATCTTTAAAAAAATCAGAATGTTTAATAACTCTCATAGGTTTGCCATTTCAGGGTGCCCACCACAGCACAATCACAGAAATAGTTGCTTTAGTAGCCTTCAGGTTACAAAATAGTAGCCTTTATGGTAAAAATAGTACACTTTTTAACAATGTAAGCAGACTGAAATCCTCTAAACAAAATTTTAAAAATTTAAATACATTTTTGTTTTCTGAAAGAAGTTTATATAATATTTGTGAAGATTATATTCATTATATATATATACAGTGCTCACAACTGTTTTTAATGATATCTCTGGGGGAAAAGGGACCAAATTCTAGAAAAAAAGAGACTTTGTAAAACACAACCCACAACATTTGCATCTTTTTTTTTTTTTTTTTTTTTAACACTCATGCTACGGGATTTCAGCTTAGCTGATATTTTTAAATTTGTACCTAAAAAGATCAGAAAAAGGGAGGAATAAAACAAATTTATATAATTCCCTATTCCCAAATTTGTGAAATTCCCTCATATTTCCTGCTGGCTCTGTTGCCAGCAGGGAGGGCATGTCCTGCATGAGGACCTAAAATAACGCAAATAAGTGAAAGCAGGAAGATAGAAAGAGAGGGGAAAAAACAATAAGTTTTAAATAAATGTAGACAAACCAGAACATTGAAATCCACCTTTTTAATGTTAAAAGTTATCTCTTTAAGCAGCCTGAGTTGCTCTTTATCAGCAATGCATAGTACCCGATGCTTCATATGAATAGAAATATATAGACAACAAAAGCCTGGGGGAACACCAAATGTCAACATATCTCGATTTTAAGTGGCTATAACAAATGTCAGCATATCTCGATTTTAAGTAGCTGTAACAAATTCAAGTCAGGGTGAATCACCATTATCGGCATTTTTGTGCAAAATTAAACTATTCTGCAAAGGTTTACTCACACAAACTTAAATTTGAACAAAATGTACTGATATTTTAAAAAAGTATGATTTGAAAAGGGGGGGTGGGGAGAATAGAGTTTGCGTCGAAGCACAATAAAGATAACAATTGTACGAACGAAGAAAAATAACACTGAAGAATAACTTTGTTTAATACATTTTCTTTTTTTAAATTAGTAATTCTTTCTTTTTCAGTATTTAGAATTTTTAACTTTTTGGTAGTGATCCTAAAATTGGGAATTATTTGTGCATTTGACTTGGATCCATCCTGATGTTGTCATATAATTGTAAGGATCCCGTTAAGTATTTGATATTCATCATGACACAGAATTAAACATGTTTACAAGTGTAAACAACTGCGGTAATTTAAAGTAGATGCTAAAAAAAATTAAATAAATAAAATCTGAAACACTTTCATATTTTAAATACGTACTAAAGTGCTCTGTATTAAAAGTGTATCATAATTCATGCATTGTCCAAATTTTTCTTCCTTGTTTTATAGAACATATCTTTGGAATCAAAATTTATCTTAAAATTGTCTAGTAAAACTGTTTTACAATCTTTGCCAAGCATATTCGAACTGTACTTCACCATTTTAAATACTGCTTGGAAGGGCCATCATAATCCATAGAGTGCGTCGTGTCTTTCTTGTTCCACAAACACTTCGGAATTGAAATCTATATTAAAATCGCCTTCTAAAACTATTTTACAATTTTTGCCAGGAATATTCTAACTCTATTTTTCCTTTGTAATAATCTGTCATGTTTGAAGATATTGCCAAGCTTGGTTTGGTTTTGAAGACTTTTTGATACAAAATTTGGCGATCAATTATCAAAAATTGCAAACCTCGTGCGACTTTCAACATTTTATTCTCCCCCTCCCTCCTTTCTCGTTATCTGGCAAACACATTTTTAAAAAATGCTTTAGCACGAGAAATTGTGTAGGCAAATTATGCCAATGCTAAAAAACCTGCTCGCACTGTAGTGCTTAAAAAAAAAAAAAAAAAAAAAAAAACATTTTTTTTTATTTGTGTTTCCCTATCTTCTCTGATTGAATCATTAAAAAGTGAGGGTGAAAAGGAAGATCCAGATTCTGTTTTCTATTATAAATAAGCAGGACCAGTAAAAATTTTTGTATTTGACATTTATGTGGATGGGTTTCTCAGTTGGTTTGCAATTAGATTTCTTACAGGTGCTTATCATTCGAGAGTTACCATGGCATGACTTTGGAATTTCTAGAATCCATGGTGAAAAAGAGAAAATAGGGACCGTTTACATGGAAAAGGGACTTTTAGAGAGCTCTAACTAAAAAAGAGACTTTTAAGGAAAAAAAAGACTATTTGTGAGCTCTGTATACTACTCCACAGCAGGTGATGCTTGCACTTTAGTTCTGTTTCCTTAGATGCAGAAGTTCATAGAACATAACATTATAAATTAGACAGTTTACAATGTCTTTCCAAGTATTTTAAGTTAAACATAAAATGCAAAACGCAGTAGCAATTTAAAACTGCATACACCAGAATCAATAAGCATGCAGGTGACAGAATTTAAGATTGTCGAATTGGTAACAAATTTTTGTTGTATTATTATGAGAATTGAAAAATAAATACTCAAAATAAAAACATATGATTCTTTTTAAAAGTTTAATAAAAACACCGATAAAAAAAAATAAGCATTTAAAAACAAGCAGGTGTATTAATTTTGATGAAGCATCTATTACCACAAATAAAAGTTAGTATTGTTATTAAAATTAAGTTTTGCATTTTGTTGGATATATATTGGTTAACTAGAATGCACGATAGGAACATTTAATATTCACATAGATATGGCATTAGGATTGGGGTTCCTTGTTCAGTGGCGCAGCGAAGGGGGGGGGCAGAGGGTCCGGACCCCCCCATCCCTATGAGTTAAGGGGCCGCTATGAGCAGGGTCCGTTTATTGACAGGGCGAGTGGGGTCCATGGGCCACCAATTTAAGGGGCCCATTTTTTTTCTCTAAAATGGGCCCATTTTTTCCTCTTTCTCTTCTTTCTATTCCAAATTTATTCTCTAAAAAGTATCTTTTCTTTAAAAAAAAATCTTTTAAACTTTATATCCGTAGTTGGCTTGAAAAGGAGGACGCAAGATAAAATCACCATGTAAAGGGGAGTAATTCGCACCCTTGTAGCTCAAAGGAACGGAATATCCTCAGAAAGAATCTATTCATGCTACAATTAGCTGATAACAAAATTGTCATGAAGGAAAGAGGAAAATATATTGCCTATATTGTAGTCTTCAAGCACACCACTCTTCTTTTCTTGAGATAAACAAGCCACAGTATTCAAATAGTGAATATACACCACACGCACACACGAAACAAACAATAAAAAAAGAGGGTCTGCTGGGAGCTTAGATGTGGTATAACGAAATTTCGAATTGTTCAGTGAATTCACTTAAGTTGGATGCCTGTAATTTGTAAGCAAAAGTTTAAGTTTTGGGTTCTTTGTTTCTTACGATCATGAATTCGTCCAGTTTAAAAAGAAAGAAAACCCAAAGTGAAATGTTTTTATCTTTCTTCGAGAAAAAAAATTAAAGACGATGATGGTGATCGTGCAGCATCAAAGACTGCTGATAGTATGGACGGGCCCGGACCCGGTGAAAAATCTGTTGCACCGAAATAAACCTTTGAAGGTGCTGAATCTCAAGCTCATCCTCTTGATATTGGGCTCTACATTAACAAAGAGGTAAACTTTACTTGATTAAATTTCAAAATAACTTTACAGAACGGAGGAGGTGGAATCACACAAACGTGGTTCATAATTTATTATCAGTAAAAATGTTAATATAAAAAGATCGTTCAAGTATAATCTAGCAGATGGTTGAAGTGTTTTTATTTATAATTGACCAAGAATTTTCTAAACATAGACAAACGTACTTGCATGTATACAAGATGTAATGATCCAACTTATAAAGATTATTTAAAACTATATCATAAGCTTATTATTACTGGCAACTACAATGTAGTCAATGATAACAAATACATTAAATTACCTTTTTTTGAATTCCAGTTTGTGTCAAATATTGTTACTTTTTAAACACATATTATGCTAAAATATATGAAGAGCTGTTTATTTATTTTATTAATTTCTTAGGTAATGGAGGATCGAGGTAATATAATAAATAAGGATTTTGAGACTTTACACAATCGACTCACAAGATGAGATTCACACAATTTTTTTATTTCCTTTTCTTTCATTGTTTTTTAAATAAATCATGCATGATGAATCAATAAGTTCATAATTAGCCTATTGAAAATTTTCTTCCTGTCAATTGAAGAATCAACTATTACATTTATTTTTTTACAAAACTTGAAATAGTGAACGCATGTTTTGTAACTACAGCAGATATATTAATAATTAAAAGTTTTTTTTTAAATTAATTTCAGTTTTTTTAGTAAAAAATTTTTAAACATTAAAGTTTTAAAGAATTTTAATAGGAAAATTAAAATTGCGTGAATAATGTGATAAAATATTACTTTTACAAGAGATACCATTATTTAAATAATATCTTTAATTGTTGTCATGGAGAATAATTTTTAAATTTACAGTTATTCTTTTAATAATTCTATTTTAAAGTGCGATAGCTAGAATAAACTAGTTGAAAAACATAAGACTACTTGTTTATTAGGAACCACCGGGGAAGAGTTCTCTTCAAAACAGTCCCCGGTTTAAATCGCCTTTATCTCCTTTATCTCCCCCCCCCCCCCCAAAAAAAAAGAGCTTCATTTAGTACATGAATTTAAACATTCGGTGTAATAAATCTTTCAAAATATGACTGTATAGTTAGGCAAGTCGGAGTGTCCAGGCTGAGTAATTTTTTATTTTTTACCAACTATGCGAAAAACAAATATTTCGCCAAGTATCGAATACATATGGAGAGCTGCTCTTTTGGCTCTTGGCTTTTGACTCTTTGCGGCAGTGGCGGCTTGTGACCCGTTTCAGTGGTGGGGCCCGAAAAAAAAAAAATAGTGCCAATTAAAATCGCGGAACTATATATACATATAGAACAACCTATCCCCACGTGCACACAGCATAAGTATTTAAAATTTCTAAAATGACAATTATCGAATTTACTATACAACTTTTGCTATTTTTTACCTAGTTATGTTAAATTGAAAAGTTTACTTTATTACTAAACAAAAAGCCACATTTAAATATTTAATATTTATGTTCTTTATAGTTGCCTGTTCATAATTTTTAGATGATTTATTTATTTTAAAATAAATGTCAACATATATAAAAAATACATTTATACATCGCTTTTCGTAAATCAAGAAAACAAAACAGAAAAATATCTGACTGCACTGCAAAAATACGATCACGCAAATAAAAAATGATGTCCTCCTAAGCGGAAAATTTCGCCAATAGCTATCGATTGCTGAAATTCCCCGTACGGTCGTGTAGATCACCGTGCGAGGGCCCGAAGATCTGGGACCAGAAGGCAGCGCCAAATAAGCCGTTTGGAAGCCAAGTTAATTCCGTGTCAGTATGGCTTTTGTGCTCAATGCCAAATATGTCAACCCGGTGAATGGAGAAGAGACGCCCAATTCAGGGCAAGCCAGCCCATGGCCCATGCATGGTTTAGATAGGGGGAAAATCGTATAACTATCGCTTTTTTAAGTGCGTTTTTTAATGGATAGTATTAAAATAGAGTAAAACGCGTGTATTTTTTTTAATGAAGGTAAATTACTGAAAGAACTGCCTTACATAAAAGGATAATACTTTGATTTAGACGGTGCTTAGTCGGTGGGGCCAGGCCCCTCTGGCCCTTAATGACGAGCCGCCAGTGCTTTGCGGCATATTGTGTGAATTTCCTAGAAAAAGTAGACTACATTTTTGAAATCGGGTTTAAGGTAAACAATGTACCATAAACGTGGGAGAATTTCTCACAGGTGTACTGAGCCCGTTTAAATTATTTCAGCCACAGCTCTCCCAGCTCCCCTACTTTCTACGTCCCTGAATAGACCTACAATCTATATATGTGAGCTGATGTATAATTTTGTGAATTAATTTCTTCAATAATGAATTTCTTCAACTGACATGTTTCATGTTTGATGATAATTGTATATAAATAATATTTTACAATTTCTATTTAATTAAAATTTGAACGAGATTTATTAATTTTTCTTTTCAGTATTATTCTTTGGCTATATTTTGTATAAGAGTGCACGATATGCAGAGTTTGTGTGTATTTATTAGAGCTATGCTTTATTAAAAAGGTTTTTAAAAGAGGAGAGATATTTTTTAATGAATAGAATAAATATGTGTGAACATAGGACTAGAATTAGAACACCTGAATGTATTTTATTTAGTGTTAAGAAACAAAGAACTCCACCATCTCGAAAAACGGTCGTTAACGATTAGAGGCTTACAGTTTTCCGTTAGTTCTTTCATTTTTCTTATAAGAATGTATAAAAGCTTATAACTAGCAATTTTATTACAATAATACATTTTTATAATGGCAAATGTTTGTGATTGATTTGCATTACACCGAACAATTGAAATTTCTTCAAGACAAAAGTCTAACAGCTAACGTTAAATTTATGCAAAAGTGTCGGAGGGGGGGGGGGGGGTATCAATCCCTATATCCCCCTGGCTATACGCTGGCTTGCCAAAAGGGGGAGACAGTGGCAGATTTCCCAATAGGCGCATGAGGCGCGTGCCTCCGACCTCATATTTCTAAGGGGCCTCCAAATTCGGTTTTCAGAAAGAAAAAAACTATATGTAAATATCTGTTCAAGAGACATAAACTTTGTTCATAGTTTCAGGATTGCTTCTAGAGTAGAAAGCGCTTTTGAACAATCTTTTCTTTGGTGACTCCCTTTCCTCTTCACAGCATTGGACCATAATCTAAACTAATACTTTAATACGAATACTTTTAGTTTATAAGTAATTGATGCTTTAATTCCGTATTTCACTGTAAAAATATCCAGGAACGTTCCTTGGAAATAAGGATAAGTTAGACTTACAAATACTATACAGAAAGTATACATTTCCCTTTGAAAACTTTACTGTTTCGTTCAACCCATCACTTAACCGAATAGTGGTCTCACGACCTTATAAAACAGGCAGTTCACTTAAAAATGACTAGAATTGTAAAAAAAAAAAAATCCAGTAGTATTCCTTGAAAATAATAGGCAGCTGAGGTGCCCTAAATTCCAAGGAAAGTTGCACGAAAATACCAAGAACTTTACTGAACAATATGCAATTCAGTGGATCTTTCCTGAGCTGTTCAATAAAGTTCCTGGTATTTTCATGCAACATTCCTTGGAATTTTAGGGCCCTCAACTGTCCATTTTTTCCAAGAAAAATTCCTAGATTTTTTTGCATTGTTTTAATTTGCTCACTATATTTTATCTCAAAAAATACAGGTGCAGAGGGACCCTATGCCTTTTTCCCTATCCGGAATCAATTAGTTGTGTTGGGGAATTACGGCCAATTATCTACAAGTGAGATCTATGCCGATGGGTGTGGGTGCTCCCCTTGGGGGTCTTTCTAAGGGATTCTAATCCCTATTTACGCTAAGTTTTGGAAGAAACAACGGAAAATTCCTAACGTTTAGAATGGCGGACGTGACCTGGATTTGAACCAGGCACCTTCCGTCTCCCAGTTCAGAGTGCTATGCGCTCAGCCACTGGTTGGGCCGCACTGAATCAGACTGCGGCTCAGTAGCTGGTATTGCAGTAGGACATTCAAATACACCTGCTTTATAGATTGCCGCCCCTCCTCCCCAAATCAAAAAGTGTACAGTCTGATAAGAATATTTCTCATTTTAAAAGAGAAAAGCCTGAACCGCTTTATTCTACAGCTTGAGATTGAAAAATTTGTCAAAAATTAAATATTTTATATTTTTCAGCCGTTCTTCGTTTAAATGATTTAGGAAAGGACACTCTGTATTCAGTGAAATTTTCAAATATACCTAGAATATATAATTGTTGTTGGTTGTCACGATGTGAAAGAAATTGGAAACAATAATTTATCTTCTTTCAAAAAATCACTAAAAATTAAAAATTTAAGCTAGAGATAACCTATTTTATCTTTTTTTGGAATCGAAACTTTCCAAGTATGCAATAATAAAAATTTGCCGACCAATAATTAAGAAGGTATGAGCTGATACATGTGCGATAACACTTTTTTGGGGGGGATTGGGGGAAGATATTTGATAGTTAAAAAAAAGTACTGAAAAATTAAAGAAAGCAATACTTAGCGTCACCGAAATTTCACATGCGTGCAAAGTTTCAGCTCGATCGGATGATAGTGGGTTAAAATTCATAGACAAATTTTGAACTGGAATGTCATACACAGTTAATTAAAAACTTAAAAAAACAAATGATGATTAATTTAATTTTTTGTTTTCAACTAAAAAGTATTTATGATAACTATATTATAAATACGGCATGTATTTTATAGTCGCAGATGAAAATGCTAAACATTAATAATAAACCTAGGACCGAAGCTTAGAGCATACCCATTTACCCATTATAAAGTGGAATTTATTTTTAAGTCAATAATATTTTTTGTACTTTAACTACTTAAAGTATTGTTTGTTTTTTTTTAATTTTTCTTGTAGTTTTTTTTTTTTTTTTACTCCATTTAAAATATAGAATAATGTGTGTGTGTGTGTGTGTATATATTATTCATACCTAATTACTCATTATTAATAGTCCTAAACTTATTGACAGATTTTGAATAAACACAAAAATTAGGCTAAACCGAAAGTTTACTTTTACTATTAAACTGCTTAGTTTTGCAGTTCCAAACGTGAAATTTATGAATATATTTAAATATTTATAAATATATGTTCTTGAAGTAATGTTAAATTTTTGGTTCATTTTATCCAAGTAAAGAATTCTTCTGAACTTTGAGATGTCAAAGTCATGTTTCTGATCAAGTTTCCCTTGTTCTGACCTTCAAAAGTACCTGTTAAGTAGTCAAAATTTTCATGACTGAAACAAGACATATGCCAGTGGTCACAAAAAGTAATTCGACGTAATTAAGTAACAGTGAAAAATAATCAATATAAAACTGCAGTTGCTGGGTTATACTTAGAGGTATGCTGATGTTTATTTAGCGTTAATCATGAAAAGTGAAACGTAGTACAAAAAGTATTGAGATAAAAAATGTTTTTTAAGATGAACAAATCTATAAACATAAAAATTATTTAAAATTTTAATACTCCTTTTGTAGCAGGCCCTGAGTATCGGACGGACACTTGGTGCACATGCCCTGGGCACACATGGAGAAATAAGCCAAAAAATTGAGTTTAACACGATATACAGGGGCACAAAAATTGAACCAGCTAAAGGACACAAAATCTGATAAGTGCCCTGGGCACAAAAATGTTATAGTGAAAGTCAGGCCCTGGTTTTTAGACATAAACTAGATATAAAAGGAATCAAAACATTTTAAAATAATTAGTAATAATGTAAAGGAGTTAGTGATTTTTTTTTTTTTTTTTTTTTGAGGAGGGTGGCCTCAAAATTGAGTTGCGCCTCGGGCCTCTCAAGAGCAAAATCCGCCACTGTCGGGAGAATATAGGTATTCCCACTGATTCTGCGCTTTCTGGGGGCCTGAGGGTGAAATTTGAAATGTTTTCTGAAAAGTTAAAATTCGTGAAACATTTCTTCCGGGGAGGGGATGACTGCTGAGTGCCTGTCTGAGACGACCAGTCCCCCGCCCCCCTACACAAACTTATATGGGTGTCATTTACAGGGGCCCTGTGAACAGCAACATGATCATTTTAGGGGGGGTCTGATCTCTCCCCCCCCCCCCCCGTTTCCGAGTAATTTGGACCCCCCCTAAAAAAAATTTCTGGCTGCGCTACTGTTCTTGTTAAATATTAGCGATATCTTTTGGTCTCTTTATGTTTTGGGGTCTTCTTTTATGTACCAATTTTGTCGATATTTTGCCAAAAAATCGCCATTACTAGCAGCTTCAAACATGATTTTTTTAAAAAGAGACTTGCAATGTTTATTTACTTATTTAGCATCACACAAATGGTGTAGGAAAAATGATAGACAATTTAGATAGATTTTTCCAGAACTTTTAAGAAAACTCCCCAAAAAGTACAAATATGTGAGTAGGTCATCCCAGTCTTGAATTGGGTTTTCTACCAAATGCTTGCTATTAAGAGCATATCGATTTGCATAATTTTGATGCCAGAGGCACCGTGTTTCGTCTGTTTTGCCAAGCTGAATTTTAAAATTTGTTTATGAATTCAGTATGGTTGTATTCTGTGGAGCAGTCAAGGGTTCTGCTCAAGTATTCTGATATTTTAGCAAATGGAACCATTTTATTTTCTGTAAAGAAGTTGCAGTATTTGAGGAAGTTGCTCTGATTGAGTACTAATTATCTATAGAATTACTGCTTGTAGATTCCAGTAAATTGTGCTTTGAAGATTGTTTGACAAGTTTCTAAGAACAATTATGTTTGTGTTTCATCCTAACATCTCGACTGGCAACTGAAACTTTCCAAAAACCCCAGACTTTAAAGCATACTTTCCAATATGAATCCGACAATTGAGCAGATATTCTGCAACAATGTGAATAATATACCGCTGTGTCGTCCTGAAAGTTGGCTGCATTATGTTTTTGGAATTTCAAAGTTTTGTCAATTTTTTTATTATAAAAACACATCTTTTAGTGTAGTGAACTATAATGGAATGACACAGACGGTATAAATCCAGCTTACCTGTTCTTACCAGATATTTCTCAAAATCTACGAGCAGACACAGTTGCACTATGCTCAGTGATTATCATGCTGTTAGTAGCGTGGTTACATGCACTAACTGAAACGTTCTAGGTGAAAAACAGAAATTGTATTGATACTCTTAGAAAAATAGTTGCCAATTTCCTAAAAATAGATGCTTTTAAACTATTTTTACATGTAAATATTCGCCATAGTTTCCTATTCTCGATTATAGTAGCAAATAGTCTCCTTTTAGTCACCAGTGGGCACCCTACCCTCAGTATGAAAATATTTTTTAATGATTATTCCATTGGTGTCACCAGAAAAATTTCCAGGATGGGTCAAAATGTCAAAATACTAGCAGTCTCTGTGTGGGAGATTGGGGTTGAAGAAGGGATAAAATCGATCTGAAACAAAATTATTGGCAGGTATAATTTTCGTGGTAGGGATATAAATTCATGACTCTTAATATACACTCTATAACAAAAAAATCAACGCACCAAGAAACAATCATCCGATTGCTTTGAAATTTCGTATGCATGAATGTTTTGAACAGATATGCAAATGATTCAAATTTGGTGTCCAATGAATGAATAGTTTGATCTCTAGCGCATCGGAACTGCGCATCCAGCAGATGCATATAAGGAGCAGTTCTTCAACGGTTGTTAAAACTTTCGGTTTTATTGCGATTCAGATGACCTTTCAACAACTTAAAAAAATGCCTCGCTGCAGGATTCGTGCTCATTACGAGCAACTGCCAGAGTTTGACAGAGGTCGTATCATTGGATTGAAAGAGACCGGTTGGACTAATCGGAGAATCGCTCGTCATTTGAGTCGAAGCGATGCGACGATTCAAAGATGCTGGCAAGGATGGGTGGAAAATGGCAGAGTGCAGCGTCAGGATGGTAGCGGTCGACCTAGGACTACAACAGATCGTGAGGACAGAGTGATGGTCCGATCAGCTGTCACAGCACCTTCTTCATCTCTATCAACCATCAGACGTTTAACCCAAACACCAGTGTCCATCATGACCATTCACAGACGGTTGAGAGAGCGAAATCTACACTCGCGCTGACCGTTACGCCACCTGCCACTCACGCCTGCACGCTGCCGATCCAGATTATAGTGGTGCAGGGCTCGGTGAGGTTGGAATGATGCCGACTGGGGACGTATAGTCTTTAACGACGAATCCCGCTTTCAACTGTTACCTGACAATCATCGAAGACGTGCTTGGAGGCGCACAGGGCAGAGGGGCGATCCTGCTTTCACTATTGCAAGCCACACCAGCCCTCAACAAGGCATTATGGTCTGGGGTGCCATTTCCTTTGACAGCCGGACCCCTTTGGTCGTCGTTAGAGGTACACTTACTGCACAGTGGTACGTGGACGACATCCTAAGACCCGTTTTGCTACCGTTCCTTTTGCAGTGCCCTGGGCTGGTTTTTCAGCAGGACAATGCCAGATCACATACGGCTCGTGTTGCTCTAAACAGTCTGCAAGCTTGTCAAACTCTTCCTTGGCCTGCCAGATCGCCAGATCTCTCTCCCATCGAGCATGTCTGGGATATGATGGGAAGGCGATTGCATCTGGCACAGACTGTTGATGACCTCGTTCGACAATTGGAGCGAATTTGGCAGGAAATACCGCAGGTGACCATTCGGGAGCTTTATCGGTCTGTGCCACGCCGTGTGGCAGCTTGTATCCAGGCTAGCGGCGGGTCAACACCTTATTGAACTTGTTACTGTAACTCTGAAATAAATTATTCAATTGTTCTGAAATTTTAATCATTTACTATTTTGTACATTGTCTTCCTATCCACCAATTTTCGTCTCAATCAGACACCTCCTTCTTGGTGAGTCGATTTATTTGTTATAGAGTGTATTTTCATATTATGTTTCCATAGTTTCTTTCAAATAAACTATATTATACCATCTACATCATTATAAATATTTTGTTTTCGTTACTTTATATAGTAACTTCATTTGATGCAGGCTATAATCTTAATACCAATCTAAAAAATCACTTATAAAATTAAAATTAGACGAACTCATTTATATGTAATATATAAACTTATTTCTTCATACGTATCATTCACAGGAGAGAAAAAAACCTAAAGACTTCAGTAGGCATTTGGATACAAAATTGCCAATTGCTAGTCCAGAGAATCAAGAGTCCATATGGGTAACTTCCGGCCAACGGGCCGGATGTGATCTTTTGTCAGTAATTTTTACAAAAGTAGGCTATATTCTAATAGTATTTATAATGCAAAATGATAAAAATAATCATGTTCAAGCATTAAAATGTCAAATTTTGCGCATATTGAGGTGATTATTTCCCAACCCCCCACCCATAAATTGAATCTTATATACAGTGGTGGCGACAGACTTTCCCTGCTGGGGAAAATGGCCCTCCCGTCAAGGAAAGTCTGGAGCCACCACCGTATATAAGAATAAATTTATGGGATTTATTAATTAAGCAAGTTTAATATTTTCATGCAATTTATATACATTTAACCAAATAGATTATGGTAAATACTTTACCTCATTCAAAATCATTATTTTACAGCACAAATACCTTAAGATTAATCAATCATTTAGTGTAATAATACTAAAATATAACACCTCATTAGAATTAATTAAAAGTAAATTATCTTTATACATTTTTAAGCCATAGAGAACTTGGTAATGACTTTTAGATGAAAGCAAGTTTCACAAAATAAATTGGCTTAATTTTTCAACTTTTCAACATAAATTTGAAGAATAAGTTTTGCAAATTATAAAATTCTAAATGAAATTGTTAGACACCCAAAAAAGCAATATATAGGAAAATGCAAACAATGTTCATAAAATAAATTAAAACTTTCTAATAGCAAACTCAGTTATCTCCGCATGTAAAATTGTAATTTTTACAGCAATTTTTAATTTTATTTAAGTGTTAAAAGCATTTATAAATTGGGGAGACACCATCATATATTTCTGGATGCCATGCAAGTTAGAAATAAATAAAAAATAAATCTTTCCCCGGATACTCACAAATGCAATACTAAGAGTAAATTTTCCAGTTGTGTCTAGCGAAGACTCTAATTTCCCACTTTCTACACCATACAAGTTAATTTTGCCTGAGTGGCTACCAGTTGCAATGTATTTTGAATCAGGTGAAAATGTTACTGTCCAAGCATCAACTGCAAAAACCAAATTATAATAAAAATTAATTCTCAACATCTGCAATTCTGAACATTTTTTATTGCATATTCCCTAAAATGGAAAAAAAATATAAGATTCACTCTATATAATGCATATGTAGTCAAACATCAAATTATGTTAAACAATGCAAGTACAGTTCAATTATATAACAAATTTATATTTTGAGTAAATAAATGTGAACTAGGATTTAAAAAAAAAAAATGAAAAGGGAGTTGAAAAAAAAACTGAATAACAAGCAAACAACACATTGAACTATTGGCAGCTCAATATACAACTACTTGGCAGAAATCATTTCTGATGAGTTCTGCTAAATAATAGTGAGAATGGAATTTTAAATAGATTTTACTAAATAGCATACAAACAGTATTTTAATATTTTTCATTAAATAAACTCTTGAGTTTTATCCATAAGTAGTTTAAATAGTATAAAAGCTACATAACACACAATTAATATTTATTTCTCAAACAAAAAACAAAATAATAATTAAAATTTAGTTACTTTCATATAAAAGAAACATTCATACTGGACACAAAATTTAAATGATCTTAAACAGAGAAGGAAAATAGCAATTCTGTTATGCATGAAAAAGAACTGTAAAATTACACCTGAAAAGGAATTAAGAAAATCTCATAAACACATGCCTAGTTGTTTGCTTTCACACACACACATATATATATATATATATATATATATATATATATATATTCCCAACCAAAACATCCCTTGTTTCAATTTCATTATTACTACTATTATTTTGTATCATTTTCATTCATATTTGAACCTGCCATCTTCAATAAAATTTTTTCCTTTACTATTTTACATTTTTGAAAGTGGTTAAAAAAATAATTTATGGTATTAGTGTTGACTCTAGAAAAAAAGGGCAGCCGGGGGGAAGGGGGGGGATTTTCAAAAGGGGCTTTGGGGTTCCACGAGAATGTACAGGTAGATAACATATAGAAACTGGTTTGAAACGGTCTGATCCCCGAAACTTCAACATGTAGAGTTGTAATATGTGTTCTGACTTACAATGCATAGTAAGATTTTTTCCAATTTGTCTTAGTCCCAGAGTTGGCAAAAACCCGGGTTTTTGTTTGATGCCACAAATACCTAACAATACACGTTGGAATTCACACAAAATGTGCATTTCGAGCTTTTTGGACAATTATCATAAATATGTAACAATCGCATCTCAGCACCAAAATGAATTTGAGACGAAAATTGCAAAAACATCCCCTCCCCTCCACAAAAATCCAAAAATATTGGATAATGAGTCAATTTACAAGGAGTGTTTGAATTTAAACAAGCAGCTCATAATTTTATCTTCAGCTCTTGATGAGCTCCAAAAGGATACAACCACACTGTCACGTTCTGTAGAAATATGGAAAAATTTAATGGAATCAGAAGAATTGAAACAGCACAAGGAAGTTATAGTGAAACGGTATAAACAGATTATGAGACCTGAGCATTTTTTAGCTAATATAATGGATGCAAAGTATGGAGGGGAAAAGCTTAATTCAGAGGAAGAGGAAGAAGTTGAAGCATGGATAATACAGTATCATCCAGAGCGGTTACCTGCAATAATGGCTTTTAAAATTAAAGACATATACTATTTTCCTAAATCACTTTTCTCAGAAAATATTGTGTCACAATTTACAGCTTCAAAATGGTGGGAAATTCTTAAAGAAAAGGTACAGAAGAACAACAAGTTAGATTCTGATTTTTGTAGTTTTTTCAGTCTCTGCATTCTGTTCCATGTAACTCTGCTTCCATTGAGAGAATTTTCCTACATTTGGATTCATATGGTCTAAGTTGCAGAACAGACTAGGCTCAGAGCAGTGTGAAAAATTAGTAAAGATTTACAAATATTACCACAAAAATCAAAGTGAATGTGATTTTCATTGGTAAACTGTAAAATAGATCAATCAATTATAATTAATTTGAAATATATTTTTCATTCTACATTTTTAGTTTGTTGTCATTTAACTTTAATTGGGATTATCATTAGACATTAATCACACGTCATATTTTGCATAGTTTTTTACTAGAAGATTATCAACAGTTTATTTTCATTATTTCTTTTACAGTTTGTAAAAGTTGATACATGAAAATGTTCATTATAATGTGGTATCAAAACTTATGTATAATAATCACTGCATATTTGCTATAAAAAAAAATTAAATAAGTAAAAGAATAATAAAAACAGTATAATAGCAAAAAGTCTGTGTGATGTTTTCAAACTGAAAATTTCAGGGGTTTTTTCTTTATATTTCTTAAAGTGAAAATATTATTAGTTATATATAATTACATATTTCTTAATGAATACAAGTAATTGAAATATGATTAATAATATTTTTTAATTCTTTCAAAGTAGAAAGAAAGCTTGTTTTCTGTGAAGGATCGTGGCTCTACCTCTGTCAAAAACACTGTTGGTTATACTGTCTAGTAGTTCCAAAATTTTCAGTTAATGAAATTAATTTTAGAAAATAAATATTTTGAGGTAAACTTCATCTGATTACCATAGATATGACTTATTTTTATGTAATTTTGATAAGAGAAACCATCTAGGTTTTGGGCTTAAAAGGTAAAGTGTATTTCTAAATACTATAGGAGGGATTTGCAGGCTCAGAAATGATTTTAAGCAAAAACCCAGGTGGGTTTTTGTTGGTGGACCCACCCAGAAAAACCCTCACGGGTTTTTCTGGGCTGGGTCCACTTTGCCAACCCTGCTTAGTCCCCCCCCCCTTCTTTTGGAGGAAATATCCAGTAGAAGTAAGTGTAAGCGAAATAGAAAAATAATTTGTTGATAATATTTTGGTCTAAACATGACAAATATGTGAATTAAATCTACATAACTAGAAGTTTTGATTTTTAAAAAAAACTTCTAGCATAAAGAAGTTTTAATATAAGTAATGTTGAATTTTCTGCTTAATTTTTTTTCTCAAAATTACGTGACATACATGTTTATTATTTATGAAAATAGTACATTTATTGAAGAAGATTTCAGAAATTTTTAGCCAGACATGATTTGTTAGGCAGTAGGGGAAGGCAGAGGGACTGTTAATTTTTGTTCCTCCATTTTATCACACTATCACTACTGGACCACAATTACTGGATCTCATTCATGTATGATATTTCACCTATATTGGTACAAACTTTTAAACAGAAAAGGACTGTCAGTGTAAGTGGATTAGGGTAGATGCATTTAGCATGTAATGAAAATAATAAAATTTCAGCAATGCAGGATGTATAAAATTTAATTATATAAATCAGAATTTTATTTAAATTCTTTTGTTTGCAATAATTATTGAATGAGTACCAAGTAAAGATTTTCAAAGTTATCCTTATTACTATTACACATTATTAAAATTGCATCAAACAATTTAACTCATCCATCAATTGATAACTACAGAAATTGGGGAAATTTAATTCAGAACAAAGAAGATTGCTGGAAAAAATGGCATAGTCATGCAAATTTTGTAATACATCCTATGGTTGGGATGTAGAACACCATATCAAATCAAATCACTGAAATATATTTGTTATTCCTCTTTCACTTCTAATTTAATGTTTGCTCATTCCTGAAAAGTGAATATAAGTTTTTTAAAGAGTACTATTTCTTTAAAATAAATAAAAATAATTACTACATGTAAGTTTTTTAGCAGGTATAAAATTAATATATTTTTTTTTTTAAACTCACAGAATTGTCCAAAGGTATGTATGAAATAAAGTTTAAAATATTTTCAATAATTTATTTTTCATAAAGCTTTATTTTTAATTTCTTGTAACATACTTAAAAAGGTCTCTTTAAAAACACTAAATTTTCTTTCTTAAACCTTGATTTAATCTTTTTAAAATAAAAATAGTACTAATCAATATTTATTTTAACTATCAAATGTTTTTAATCAGCTTAATATAATTAAAATAATCAACATCCTGGTGCCAAAAGTACTTAAACAAATTATCTATTAATAAACCTTCCAGAATTCTTTTTCTTTTTTTTTTTTCAACTGAAAATAAGCTTAAATTGATGACAGTTTGTTTTATGAATAACCTAGCTGTTAACTTATGACACAATTTGTTTTCTGAAGACATCCTTTTCCAGAACTAGATTTCTTTTGCTTTTATTATTATTTTTTTCCTTTCTTCATTCATTAAAATGTTGAGAATTTTAAAATCGGAAGGTGTATAATATGAATATTTAAAATACCAAATCTTGTCAATAGTCTGATTTACTGAATTCTGCATTTACTTCACTTTTATGTAATTAAAACTGTGGCGTAATAAGTGGGGGGGGGGGTCTGCCCCGGCAGCAAAAAAACAAACATGGTGGCCGGTTGGACACTTAGAAATAATAAAGTGGAAAACTAAAGGACCGAAAGGGGGGCAGAATACTGAAACTTAGAAAGAATGGGGCGGCAAACTGAAAGACCGCACCGGGCGCCAATAACCCTAGCACTACATTGCTAAAGCAAAAGATCATTATTATGCTCTGATTTTGGCAAAAGCATAATGTGTTTCAATTGCTGTATTCCCAAAACGTCGCAAATCCCTCGATTTCCAGATGGATTTGAGTAGATAAAGCCACTGAACATGGTACACGGCTGAAGTGTTGAAGTTCCCACGTTCGGCGGGCCCCGCCTGCGCGACTGTCGGTCTGGAGTTTTGGTCGGTTTCATCAAGATGTACGCGTCAATACCCATTAGAACTCCTTAAAAAGTCACCCAACCAAGGCACCCCCAAGGCATGTACTAAGAAAGCCGATTAAAAAGAGCAAATCGTTTAGGGGGGGGGGGAGGGGGGACTTGCTAGTGTTGCGAAACTATTAAAGACATCGAGAAGAGCAATAATTATATACAGCTGGCGACGAACTCTGGTATAATGATTGTTTGATAATTCGCAACTACATATTTATCAAACGTAGCCACCAATATTTGAGGATTGACAGATGGAATCAGAAATTTTTAGATAACTTGAGAAAATTTTGAATTTCTCAACTGTATTTTCTTCCCCTAACTCCTAAGTGAAATGCCGATCGGGCTTCTCACTTGAGTCAGCAAAAACAAAACATACAAGAGGGGCCTTTTCGGGTTACTCAGCTGTTCGGCTCGCGCAAAAGAAAACAAAGGAAAGGGCAGTAGGAGTACTTCGATCTGAAAGAGTAGAATATTTGAAAAAAGCATTTTAATAAATTACATTTGTGGGAAAGATCGGATTTCATAGACGGTTTTTGTGAAAGGGCCGTTTTCAATCAAACCTATTTTTATGATGGGATTATTGTACTCAATCGTAACCGTTTTAATTAACGTATTATCGTGATGGGCCGCAAATGGTATGTAGGAAATAAAAAGTGCTGGTTGTTTACTAATAATAATAAAAATGTAAAAGCAGGAGGGCGCATAAAGAAGAGAAATAGGGCCGCCCGGTGCTAAAAAGACGACACAAAAGGGCCACCGGGCGCTAAAAAGATATCAAAAAGGCCGCCAGGCGCTGCACCCTGCCAAATTAATCTAGAGTCAACACTAGGTATTGGAGGTTCAAATAAAAATATGCTTAAGGGGAAATATTAGTTCTCGAGACTGGTGGAAAAAGATTGAAATTGAGATGCTGGTGCATACTCAACAAAATTTTTTCTACCAAAATTTCAATGAACAAGCAGCTGATTTAGTCAATTCGTTGGAGGAGGGAGGGGGGGCGGCAATTAAGTAACCTTAAAATAAACAAAACCGTGGAAAATTTTCATGAATGATAAAATTTAAGACAAAATATAAAATCACGACCCACTAAAATAAAAAGAACCTCAAAGTTCATTAAAAAGGTTAAAAGGGGAGTTTTGCATAAAATCGTAGGAAAAGCGTAAGAAGAAAAAAAAAATTGGGAGTTTCACATAAAATCCTAAAAATTGATAAAAGTGTAGACTTTAAACAGAAAGCATACAAAGTGGCAAGTATGAATTGCCAATGATTTTACTCTATGTGTTGAATATTCAAAAGTGTGGTGGAATTTGTATTTTAAAATACCATAATTTTTTCACTTAAAAGGGTGTTTATTAAAAACTACTACACTTTGCAAAAGTTGTGTAAGAACATCATTATGCTTTATTCCAACAAAAACACGAAAAATTCAAGTTTTGTAATCGCAAAAACTGAGAAACTATCAATTTACCATACATTCCTGTTTTTTCGATTACCGGCAATTAAGTAATCTTAAAATTAAGTAAACCGTGGAAAAAATCACATGAACGTTAAATTTTAATAGATTATTTTTAAAAATAAAATATGGGCCATGATTAATCAAAATTAAAAAAAAAAACATTTTTTACGCTCTTTAAGGAATTATGGAGATTAGAGTAAAATAGGTTAAAAATGGGTGTTTCCCATAAAATTGGTGAAAAACGGGTGTTTCCTGTAAATTCATAAAAATACACAAGTATGAATAGGTATATTTAAGCTGTCTTAATGATTTTACTCTTCTTTTATACGTTGAAAGTTCAAAAGTGTGGTTTGTATTTTAAAATAACAAGTTTTTAAATTTAATAAAATCTATGCTTTTATAATATAATTTTAAGACTTATGCTTTATTTCAACAAAAACATGAAAAATTCAAGTTTTTTAACGGGAATCGATCGGTTTGCCAACAAATTTTCAAAATCATGCAAATTTTCGGACCTGAAAACAGGGTTGGCAAAAACCCGGGTTTTTCTGGGCTTTTCTGGGTTTTTGTTATCTTTTGTATGTTTGTATATTTATACAATGATTATTATTTGATCAGGTCATTAATTGAATTTTTTCATATAAAAATACTATAATTTCCAAGTACTAAGAACACTACTAAGATTACTAAGAACAGTAACTAAGAACAATACTAAGACACTAAGAACAATTCTAACTACTAAGAACAATAATGCAAATATGTGACAAACAAAACTGCAAATCTAAAAATTATTCTTCTATGTTATTTATTTTTGGTCATACATTTACTTAATGCCATTCAAATAGACGAATCCATTCCATAATGAATTTTTCTTATTACTATGGCATCAGTCTACTCAAAAATGTTTTATTTTGGGTTTGAGTTTATGTTTACATCTTTCATTATTAATAAAATTACTTTGCTTTGATATTTGATAAACAACTATTTTTTGCTTCTAGCCAATCATTATTACGATAAAAAAAAATTTTTTTTTTTCATGTGGTTATATTTATAGGCAACATCATTTTGTAGTTTGTTTTGTTTTGAAATTTTCTTGAATCATCCAATCACAGACAATTACTGAGGATGACCAATGAAAAGAATCTTTAGCCACTTGTTCTTGAGTGAATGTTCATAGTAGCGCATGGTTTTAGTGTCAAAACTGCTGTTATTCTTGCCCTTTTTTTAGTATACATTTTATGCTTTGATTAATTTGTGTTTTTAAGTTTGTGTAATTACTTTTTCCATTCAAAATGTCAAATCATGGTGGAGGAAGGAAAATAGCAATTGAATGGTCTGAAGTTGTTAATTTGGAGAATGACACAAGAGTAATGTGTAAATATTGCAAAGAGATGGTATCAAGAAAAATTGAAAGAGTGAGAAATCACTTGAAAAGGTGCAACGCCAGAGAAAGGCAGAATGAAGTTCAAAATACAGATAACAGCTCTGTTGCTGATCAAAATAGATCTGCCACTGAAAATGATTCTGCTGATGCTGATGATATTACTGGTTGTGTGAATCCAGACCAGAAAAAACAAAAACGAAGTATTCAAGGTTCCATGTCCCATTTTGTAGTGAAAACTACTAAAGAAGAACAAGGCATTATTGACAGGAAAATTGCAGCATTTTTCTACTCTGCAAATATTCCATTTGGTGTTGTAGAAAGCCCTCAGTTTATTGATATGATTGCTTCATTGAGACCAGGGAACTCTTTGCCTAATCGCGAACAATTAGGAGGGACTCTATTAAATGAAGCATCTGAAAAAATAGAGTGAAAAATGAAATGGTTGGAGCTACCATCACTTTAATTCAAGATGGATGGTCTAGTATAAGAAATTACTCGATCATCGGTTCAAGCTTGCATACAGGTAAGGATACATACCTGTTAAATATTACAGATGCGGGGTCTAAAAAAAAAAAAGCACTGAATATTGTGCAGAAATCGCATTAAAATCAATAGAAGAATGCAAATCAAAGTTTGGGAAAGATATTTTTGCTGTGTGTATGGATAATGAGTACAAAATGGAAAAAATGAGAGATCTTGTTAAGGATCACCATCCTAATATACTGATGTTCTGCACATTTTTTTAATCTAGTGGCAAAAGAATTTTCGCCTACTAGCATTTTGAACCAAGTTGTTGAGGCTGAAAAATATTTCAGGTATCATCATCAACTTCATGGATGGCTCAAAGATTATGATTGCTTGATGCCACAAATACCTAACAATACACGTTGGAATTCTCACAAAATGTGCATTTCAAGCTTTTTGGACAATTATCATAAATATTTAACAATCGCGTCTCAGCACCAAAATGAATTTGAGACACGAATTGCAAAAATATTGGATAATGTGTCAATTTACAAGGAGTGTTTGAATTTAAACAAGCAGCTCATTATCTTCAGCTCTTGATGAACTGCAAAAAGATACAACCACACTATCACGTTCTGTAGAAATATGGAAAAATTTAATGGAATCAGAAGAACTGAAACAGCACAAGGAAGTTATAGTGAAGCGATATAAACATATTATGAGGCCTGAGCATTTTTTAGCTAATACAATGGATGCAAAGTATGGAGGGGAAAAGCTTAATTCAGAGGAAGAAGCTGAAGCATGGATAATACAGTATCATCCAAAGTGGTTATCTGCAATAATGGCTTATAAAATTAAAGACATAGACTATTTTCCTAAATAACTTTTCTCAGAAAATATTGTGTCACAATTTTCAGCTTCAAAATGGTGGGAAATTCTTAAAGTAAAGGTACAGAAAAACAACAAGTTAGATTCTGATTTTTGTAGTTTTTTTTTCAGTCTCTGCTTTCTGTTCCATCTAGCTCTGCTTCCATAGAGAGAATTTTCTCTACATTTAGATTCGTATGGTCTAAGTTGCGAAACAGGCTAGGCTCAGAGCAGTGTGAAAAATTAGTAAAGATTTACAAATATTACCACAAAATTCAAAGTGAATGTGATTTTGATTGGTAAACTGTAAAAAAGATAAATTATAATTAATTTGAAATATATTTTTCATTGCACATTTTTAGTTTGTTGTCATTTAACTTTAATTGGGATTATTAGACATTAATCACACATGTCATATTTTGCATAGATTTTTACTAGCAGATTATCAACAGTTTATTTTCATTATTTCTTTTACAGTTTCTAAAAGTGGACATATGAAAATTTTCATTATAATGTGGTATCAAAACTTATTTATAATAATCACTGCATATTTACTATTAAAAAAAATTAAATAAGTAAAAGAATAATAAAAACAGTATAATAGCAAAAAGTAGTCTGTGTGATGTTTTCAAACTGAAAATTTCAGGGTTTTTTCTTTATATTTCTTAAAGTGAAAATATTATTAGTTATTTACTTATATATATATATATATATATATATAACTAACAAGTAAAACACAAAGCATACTACAAATAAGACATATCTCGCATAAAAATATAACAGCTATTAGCAAGAATTAGAAACCAGATTTTGAAGCCAAATAAAGTGCAAGAATTGTTGTGATAATATAATGGAACGGAAATTATAACCACTGTCACCATCGTCAGGGGCCACAAACAGTGGATTATAATTTACAGCAAACCAAATAGTAGGGTTTCGGTTGTGTGGCATATCAGATGAGATATTAACTCCACACATCTGGGCCCAACCCTACTATATAAAGGAAAGAAGAAATCAAAAAGATAACAAAAATTAGAAATAGGAATATAATTTTACATACCAGACCTTGAGCACATGGAAATTTCATTTGAACAATTGCCAATACTAAGAATTGTAAAAAGTGAAAAATGGTGTTGCCACTAAATAAAAGTGTAAAGATGAAAGTATAGGAGTTGCCAAATACTAAAAGGTAATATTATTAAATTTTAAGAATATCCAGGTATATTAATATAATAAATATATATTGAATAATAATAAATTAAAATGATTGAATAAAATAAATAATATAGCAAAATTAAATATAACATATTGTTTAAAAAATATAATGATTGTTATTATTGACAAAGTATGTATAATAAGTTATTGTATGACAGAAGATTAATCTAGTAAATAAGAAAAAAATAAAAAATAATGTTTAGGACAGAATAATCACAATATAGGAACCCCCCCCCCTTTTTTTTTTTTTTTTTTTTTTTTTAAATCCCTCCAGATATATATATGCATGCATACACACATCCAAATTGTTTTTAAACATATACTTTTTTTTTTTTTTTTTTTTTTTTTTTTAATAATGAGAAAAACTTCCTCCGCCCGACCCAACCATCCAATTACAACCTTAAAACCAAAACCCCACCCAACCTCCAGTAAATTAACATATATATATATATATATATAAAATTACATATTTCTTAATCAATAATGAATACAAGTAATTGAAATATGATTAATAATATTTTTTAATTCTTTCAAGGTAGAAAGAAAGCTCTTTTTCTGTGAAGGATCATGGCTCTACCTCTGTCAAAAACACTGTTGTTATACTGTCTAGAAGTTCCAAAATTTTGAGTTAATGAAATTAATTTCAGAAAATAAATATTTTGAGGTAAACTTCATCCGATTACCATAAATATGACCTATTTTTATGTAATTATGATAAGATAAACCATCTAGGTTTTGGGCGTAAAAGGTGAAGTGTATTTCTAAATACTATAGGTGGGATTTGCAGACTCAGAAATGATTTTAAGCAAAAACCCAGTTTGAACAAAAACCCAGGCAGTTTTTGTTGGTGGACCCACCCAGAAAAATCCGTGTGGGTTTTTCTGGGCTAGGTCCACATTGCCAACCCTGCCTGAAAATGACCAGAAACATTACCTTTCAAGTTTTTTAACTGCAAAATAACAGGAATCAATCGGTTTGCCAACAAGTTTTTCAAAATCATGCAAATTTTTGGACCTGAAAATGACCAGAAACATTATGTTTCGGATTCAAATTTTTATAGTATTTGGCACCATCTGCAATTTTTCTCAATATGTATGAAGAGGCCTAAAAATTAGGGGAGGGCAATGTGCCCCCACGTATCACGCTGTTATGTCAAAATAGAAAGAAGGAAGAAGACTAGGGGAGATGTAAGCAGAATCTTAATAATTATTGTTGCATGGTAGTTTGTAATTACATAAACACAACTCAAAACACTTCAGGGATCGCAAAGAATTTACCCCAGCCTCCTTGTCCAAATTTTGAATTTTATAATCAATTCCAAATAATCTGAACGGCTCTGGAATAATACCAGACATTTTCATACAGTCATTTGCTCAGCGTATAGGACAGTAAAAATAAACATCTCAGGGGTGCATGCAGGTGACAAAAGACTTGCATTCACACAGTCGCCGATTCAATTCCATGGAGCGGCCGCAAAACAGACACAATTTTTTTTTTTTTTTTTTTTTTTTTTTAAATCGACAGTTTCCACCTCTTTCTTTGCCAATTTGGCCGTGGAAGAACGATTTTCTGTCGCTGACAGAAAATTTTATAAAGAATAATTCCCGATTTAAAAATTCAAGAATGTTTCCCGACTTCTGGACTCCCTACGAAATCTGGTTTTCAAATTTGTCACCTAGAATAAGGTACGAGTAGCCAAAAACTTGAAAATAGTATGAAAATGATGTTTTTCATTCAAAAGAGTCGCCCAAGTCACCTTATCTTTACATTAGTAGCAAAAGTCACCTTTTTAGACGCCAGTGGACAACCCTGCCTAGCACAATTGTTTAGTGGACCCTAACCCGCCCCTTCCCCCCAGGACTAAATTTTAAGAAAATCCTCAGAGCCGCTTTCGAGATCTTTTGGACAAACTAACATTCATTATTTAATATAGGAACAGATTTAACACAAGCGACTGTTTCTTAAACCTATAATGATTTGAGCTGCAGTGAAGTGAGCTCATTCCAGTTTTTGAAGGTTGGTGGAAGAGACACAGCAGTAAATTAGGAATCCATTTTCACAGATTGATCTAATTAGTGGTAAATGCAGTCCTACTCTACATATGTGCTACTTATACCTCCAATGAACATAGATAACATATTAAATAGAATTCAAAAGCTTTCAAGCTGTCAATTTTGAAGAAGGGAGATTGCATGAAAGGCTTATAAAGAGATAAACCAAATAAAAATATAGGTACACCAAAAGGGGGGGGGGGAATTTACTTTTGAAATGACTCTGGTATACCACATACACGGTACACCCACGAAAAGGAAAATATTCCTGTTTGCAATAAAGCTTTGGTATTAAGCAGCATTTGAAAAAGCCTATGCAGGATAAGACCCAGACATCTATCATGGCAAACTATCCTTTTCACTAAAAGAAATTTGTGATAAGAAGTTTTTATTAATGTCCCTGCTTTATAATGATATCCGACAAGTAGGGACTGAAGTAATTTCAGGAGCTAAAAAATTTTTTTTTCAGAGCAAGTGAAACCGCATTAGAAGCAGCTCAATTATGATAACATGGTTACCTAGCAGTGATCAGTCAGTTGACTATCAGCTATACAAAGCTAAAACTGTCCATTCCAGTCAACCTTTAAGATTACTGTAACAGTGTCAGGAGTTGGGTCCAAACCCACATTCTTTACAAGACCAGCGATTATTTCGAGCACATTGAACCAAATGGTCATTTTGCATTATACAATGTGTTATAGAAATTTTAATATTTTATTATATTAAAAATAGGTTTAGAATCAACATTTTATTATGTAATATTATATTATTACTGGACACCCATCACTATGCAAAATTTCAAAGTTGTAGTTATACTGGTATTGTGTGAAAAATTGATGACAAGATTTGAAAAAGTGTAATGCAAACTGACAAAACAATTAAGCTGAGTAAAGTTTCTAGCTATGCATTACAAAAATGGTATTTTTAAAATGGAACTATGGAGCTTCTTGAACATAAATATATCACATATAAATATATCACTTATATCACATACCAAATTTTAACAAAAATAATAATAATGATGATGATGATATTTGACGAATTTGCTTGAACATTTCAAACATAACACTAAGCTACAAAAACATTTTTATAAAATTATTTATTTTATGGATCAACATACATAAAGTATACAAAGTACAGTTAAAACTACCTTACATTAAAATGAGTAAGCACAAGATAAAACATTAAAAATAAATAAAAATAGTATTATAAGGTATAATATATTAAACATAATTTTATTTAAAATAAAACCAAATAATTTTCAATCTCAGCAATGTCAGTTACTATTATTTATCAAATGTAATACTTGTTACTAATAACAACCAATATTCAGTATGGGGGGGGGGGGGGGAGTTATTAAAAACGGTTCATCACAGAACTTTACTTCATTCTTGAATAATAGATACATTCATAAAAACCTTAAATAACTGACAAAATCATGTTCTAAAATATACAGCTTGGTGCACAAAATAATTAATACAGAAATAAACAATGTTAAATAAACACCAATGGTAGTTAAATTCGCAGACCAGTTTCATTATGCATGACTTACCATCATCCATGACAGAATGCCATTTTGCCACTAATGATGGTAAGTCATACTACCATAGGTGTTTTTTTAAACATTGTTCCTTTTTATGTTAAAACCATGTGTATCTATACTTACTGATTTCGTATATTATATCACATGCAGTGCACATTATGATAAACATAGAAATAAATATATTTACCAGGTCCAGCATCAATACTTTTGAGCGCTTGACCCATTTGTAAATCCCACAATCGAATATGGCTGTCCAGAGAGCTGGAAGCTGCAACTAAGAGAAAAAACATAATATAATAACAAATATTAAGACTAACATGTTTCCCTGGTATTTAAATTAGCTACAATAGTAATACCTGAGCCGTCATCATTGATATCTACAGACACAACACCTAAGGCATGACCTTCAAAAACATGTCTCAATTCCAGCTTTTCTTCATCCCTAAAAATACACAAACATATATTTTTATGCTAATGTCTGATTCAGCAAAAAATTTTAAGGCTATAGTTTGAAGAAAAAAAACTCTGTTTTCAGTCTTGGTACACAAATTAAAATAAACTAATAGCACCATGGTCTCAAAACCATTCCAGATGGTTCTTCACAAGAAGCTTTACACACTGTAATAAGCGAAAAAGTTGTGCCTTTTGTGAAATTTTCAGAAAAAATTCTTAAAATCTGAGCTGCAAGACTTTTCAAAGAGTG
Organism: Cheiracanthium punctorium; assembly: GCA_038373885.1. Lineage (NCBI taxonomy): Eukaryota > Metazoa > Arthropoda > Arachnida > Araneae > Cheiracanthiidae > Cheiracanthium > Cheiracanthium punctorium. The sequence goes on from JAWZYV010011777.1 coordinate 495,718, forward strand.
ACAGGTTTTGCAAAAATTTTGATTTTTAAGAATTTTTTCTAAAAGTTTTGAAACTGATACAGGTTTATCGTTTATTTCAGTATCTAGTACAGCTTGTAAAGAGACAGTTTCAAAATTTTGAAGTGCCTGAAATAATTAGTTTATTTATACTTATGTACCAAAATCACATGCTTTTTTCGAACTACACCATTAAGGTATTCTAAAAAAACTAGTTTTAATATTAAACTATAGTGTTACAGAACAACAAAGAAAGTTTTTGCACAGTTTTCCTGCATTGGTAAATAATTATTTTTAAAAGTGAAGCAGAGGTCTTAGTTCCTAACTTTAAAAAATTAAATAAATAAAAATAAGCAATGTTTTAATTTCACAAGAATTGCATTGGTAATTATAATTTTTAATAAAATAATTTTCAGTGAATTGAGTTAGGAATTTTGACTGAGATTTTAAGGAAGTAATTATTAGCTGGTACTTGAACATCTGTAATCATACAGCTAAAAGAACTTTCTAAGTAATACCAGACATACCTAAAATAAATCAGTGTGGACTTTTTTGAGTAATACCACCTATCTGAAAAGTGAAAGCACTGTGGAAGGGGGAGCTTTTCAGCTGAAAGGTGGATCTTACCTACCATCCAAAATGGTCCATACTGTTTCCTTTTATATAAAGTATGTTATTCACAAAGTTCTTCATTAGTTTTAACCACTGAACACCATTTGTGTATGTGTGTGATTGTGCCTATTTAAGGCAAACCTACATGATAAGTATCTGCCTAGGGAGGGGGTCTTGGGCAGAGGATTTTTTAAGGTGTTCAAATGCATATTCATGTTACATCTGAAGAAAAATACACAAAACTCCAGATCATTAGATCAATAGCTATGTAGTAAGATAGCACCCTGGATCTTTAAACTTCAGACATCTACCAAGTTCAGTGTCTTATCCATTCAGCCATGGTAATTGTATTGATAACCATACTTTCACACAGTAAAAAATTTTTAATTAATTTTATTTATTATTATCTAACATTTATTGTTCTGCCAACTGTTATCAAAGTCAGAATAAGAGCAAAATGCAGAATGCGCAAGAACGTGATTTGGCACCCCTGCCTTACAAGTAGCCTTATGAAAAGTATAGAAAACTCTCCAAAAAAGGGTCTGTGTGCTCTGTAATGTAAATTTGTAGGAATTTATACCTGAAGTTGGCATTTTAAAAGGATTAAAAAACTAATAAGTAGTAATAAATAGCCTGTATCAAATTGTTGTTAGCTGAACAAAAATTATTCGAGTAATTTGCATTCAAAATTATATAAAAATTAAAACATTTACCTCACTCCTCATCCCACCTCACTTCATTTCAGTGCCCTCGCAAAATTGCATATGTGCAACCACACATACAGATGCTCTTTACTAGGGATGAAACGAATATTCGGTATTTGGTGTATTCAGCTGTTTTGCCGACTATTCGGTATATTCAGTTGGCTGAATATTCGGTAAGCCGAATACTGAACAGATATTCGGCTGAATATCGCCATATATCCATCTGAATAATTCCAGAAGAAAGAGAAAAAAATATTTTTAACATTTATTTTTAAATGCATTTACAACTCCACATAACTAACATTACAACTCCACATAAACACTGTGCATAAACTTCACAGCTGTCAAGGTCAACTCTGCCGACCAAGTTGGCAGTCATGTGGCTTCAAAATCAAAATGCATTTACAAATAATATTGCTTAGTTATACTTCAATATGTTAATTTCATATTATAAAATATCCTAAGTCGTTGAATTTCAGGCTGAATGGAACATAATCTAAGGTATTTTATAATATTACAGAAATTGAGACTTTTCTACTTCATGACACTACTTTACTTGGTTTTCTACCTTCTTTATGGGGTGGGGGTAAGAGGAATCTTTTCAGATCTATTACATACGCAACTTTGAAAAGCTGCTAAATGTGTTTTGTCCAGAGGCCGTAAAACCCAAAGCATGATGTGATTATGCATAATTACCAGATTAATCACATTTACCATAGCATATTTATCAAATTAGGAGTATCTTAAAATATAATTATGTTGCTTACTATTAGAGAACCAAGATTTTTTAATTTTACAGATAATACATTGTTGTGTGTTTTTAAGCACCTATAAATAATATAAAATGAATTTTAATTAGTCTTTTATTTAGTATTTGATTACAAGTTTGAGAAGCAACATTTTATTTACAATTAAAATGAAATTTTTTAAATTTTAATATTCAGCCTAAACTATGTGCCGAATAGTCAGTATTCGGCCTGAGCTATTGGCCAAATATTCGGTATTCGGTCAAATCGCTATTCATTACATCTCTACTCTTTACCCCTCTTTTTTATTAAGATCTTAACAGACCAATGTAAAAGAGAAAAAGATTATTTATTTTATCTGCGATATTTTTATTCATTTTAATGGGGCATAAGGCAAGAGTTAGTCTTTTTTTTTTTTCTGTAATCACATTGGATTGATTACATTGAAATTTCTTTATAGTATATTTGTTTGCAGATACAATTTGCAGTTAAATAGAATTAGTGTTTTTTCAAGATGCCCCTAAATCGGGTTTTGGCTGCACATTAAACATACATACATGAAATAAAATAAAGTAGCAGCATATTAAATGGTTCATCAAATTTTTGAAAGAATTACATTTGTATTTTTAGTACACTTATGAATTTCAGAACATAATTATCAAGATTAATAAATACTTTTTTTAAAAATAGAAAAGATATTTTTTAATAACTCTTAACAGAACTTGATGAGATGGGAAAATCATTGCTTAAGATAAAACGAAAAAATTGGAATCCAGAAAATAAATCTATTACCATTTCCAAGACTTAACAGTATCGTCAACAGCACCAGTAACAATATGATTCAGACAATCTTCCTTTCCCTTACGCCAGGCACAGCACCAAATTGCATCTTCATGTGCTAAAATAAAATAATAGAATTAACTCTACGATGTTTCTCAAGATATTTTATTTCTTTTCAATTTATTCAAGAAGAAAAATATAGTTGATAATAATGAAGCTTTAACTATAAAGCTTAGAAACATAAAATTTATATATTAGAAGCATGTACCAATGCATAAATAATATTACAAAAATTAAATGGAACCTCCCTAGAAATTAAGGTAAGAACAACCATAGAGATAGGATCAAAACTCAAAAAAATTTTTTGCATTTTATACACAATTATTATTATTATTATGAAATTTTTAAATTTATGTGTGCTAAATATTTCAAAGTTCTTTTTTTAATTTTGGCCTTTAAATTTATTCTTTAAAGAAATCTTGCAACTTTTGAATATCTTTCTAAAAAGTCTAATGGTGCTAAAAAAAATGTAGACAGTCGCTTTACAAGCTGCACTATGCACGATTACAAGCAGTACACCTAAAAGATTTATGAAATGTCTAGAAAAAAATCATACACATACAGAATTTTGCAATACTTCACTAAATGGACAATTCGGCCCATCTGAAGACAATTTTTGACCTTAAGTATTTGCTCTAAAAGTTGCACAAGACAAAAAAAAAAAAAAAAAAAAAAAAAATTCCAAGCACATGTCAATGTTAAGTAGTAACTTTTACATGTGTTATTTTACAAAGAGTTACATGGTGTTAATTCATCTTTTAAGACCAGCTCTTTTGAGAGTTTTTTGTTGTTATATAAGTTTAGTGTTAAAATAAAAATTCAATGAAGATGCATTATTAATTTTTCCGTGAGGTTTTAGATCATTAGATTATTTTGAAAGGAAAGCTGTCCTATATGATGCCTTTTGCTTTTTAGGAACAGCCTCAAACACAAAGATATGTGTGTATGTGTATTTTCATTAAAAGTATGATTTTAAATGTTTAACTTGTAAAGTTAAAATATTTAACTTTACTTTCTGTATAGGTATCTTAAGTTCCTGAATCACCTAACCCGTTACCTCCCAGCGATTTACTTACACATCACCTTCTTTAAGAATGCCCACTGAGAACAATTTCTTTTACTTACTTCATATTGTCATTGGCTGGTTTCCTTACATATCTGGCTAACACCCCCCCCACACACACACACATACACACACACACAAAGGCATTGAAAATTAATTAAAATGCAGATTATAGTAAAGCCAGTTACGTTCAGCTTGGGTATTTGCTACCAGTAGAAATATTTGACAGCGTTAACTTTGCCATTATAGTATTTATAGTAGGGGAAGTTGGGATACATTGGGACAAAGGCTCTAATTCCTTTATTATTGCAAAATAAATTTTGAAAAAATTCACACTTTATGGCACTACTGGTGCATGCATGAACCTGTGTTTCCAGTTTATTCATAGAAGTCTGCTGCCTGCGAGCAAGGTAAGTTTATTTTATCACATAAAAAGTAAATTTTGTTAACTCAACAAATATTTTCTAATAATTTTATGGAAAAAAATATTTAAATTTTTGCAAGTACTATGTGCTTTTATATACATTTAGCTTTCATTTCCACCATAAATCATTGTTCTATGTACTCTGGAAAATTAGGCCTAAACATTTGTTTTGAAAGATTTATGATCTTAACTAAACCTATTGGGGCACATTGCGACACTAATGCATGGGGTGCATTGGGACAGACCCAATGTGCCCCCATTCAGTCGTAATATGATTTAGATATCTTAATAGCTTTTCTTTTCTTTATTTATTTATTTTAGATGCCCAAAGCAGAATGTTTTTTATTGTTCTGCAACACACTTTCAGATTATCAGAACTGTTCTACAGACATTGTGTATTTATTGTAAATTTGATCTTAAATAATCTAAATGGTACTCATGTAAAATATATAAATTAAAAATATATGAATACTTTCAAAGTATTTTATTGTATATGTATGTAGAGGATCGTATGCTGACCCTATGAGTTGACGAATTACTGTTATGCGTTTCTAATTAAAAGCAGGACATAACTCAATGATGAGTCGAAGGATCACACACACACATTTAATAAATCTTCTATTTACAAAGTTATACTAGAAGTCTTTTACACCACTTAGGTACGTTAACAAAATATCATCCACACAGGATTCACTTCTTTAGAAGAAACAATAAAACAAGCCACCTAGGCATGCACGAAAAGTTCCATCATCGTTCAATATCTCCGAACGTCTCTCTCCGTCAACTTCACTCTAACTAACGGCTCGCTTCTTCCGAATTCGCCAGCCAACGAAAAACAAAACACCACGTGACCTTCCACGTCAGGGGGGGTCTCGAAGGAAGGGGTGAATGATCTCTTAGCCCCTTTCAGCAGCTGCGCTCTTATGGAAACTTCGGGTTCTACAGGCTCGGCCATCTGACCTGCGGTGTCCTCACCGCCCAGGACTATAAGGATATCTGAAATAAACACTTAAAAAAAAGAAAAGAAAAATACATTATTTACAGGTCATTAGAAATATGAAAAGTTCTACAGTCTGCTCCACGGTTTCATGTGATCTGCCGCAGAACTTGTGATGTTAGGACCCTCATGACGTCCCACTTTTTCGACGTCGTATCTGTCATGTCCTTTGACCTTCGTTATTTTGTAGGGGCCAAAATATTTCAGTCGTAGCTTCAAACCAGTCCCGAACTGTGTCCTCTGGATTGCTACTAAGTCGCCTAATTTGTACTCTACTGCTCTCTTTCTTTTCTTATCATAACCTTTCTTATTTTCTTGTTGCATTTTGAGGATATTTTTTTTAGCCTCTTCCCTTAAGGAATTTCTCTCCTCCAAAAAACTTCTCTGGTATTCTTCGTTTAAGACTTCGTTAATTTTCAGGTCTTCTTTGTTCTTCATCCTAACCCCTGTCAATAATTCAAATGGGCTAGTTTTGATACTTCTGGCGGTGGTACTGTTCAAAATTCTTTGAACGGAGCTGACATATTTGTACCACTTTGTCGGGTCTTTGATTGACAATTTAGATAGCACTGGTATTAAAGTTTTATGAATCCGCTCCACCTGGCCATTTCCTCTTGGAATTCCTGTGGTTGTTTGAATGTGTTTGATGCCTTCCGCTTCACAATAGTCAGCAAATTCTTTTGAGCTGAAGGCGCTTCCTCTGTCTGAAATAATTCTTTCAGGGTTCCCAAACGTCGTCTGCTGCAATTTCAGCTTCTCGAGGGCATCATGAGTACTGGTTGATTTGACTGGATACAACCAGACAAATTTTGTGAATGCGTCCACCACACTTAAAACATGTTTGTAATTTTTGTTTGTAGATGGTAACGGTCCGATAAAGTCTATATGATAAGTACTCAAGGGTACCTCTTCTTTCGGGATAGGATTCAAGTATCCTTCACCCTTTCCTTGCTTTTTATTACATAAAATGCATTCTAAACAGTTGGTTATAACAGCTTCGACTTTCTTTCTCAGACCATTGACATGAAAATCTCGTTTGACCAGTTCTAAAGTTTTAGATGTAGCGAAAAGTCCATTGCTATGAATTTTCTTAATCACTTGTAACTCCATCTCTGCCGGTACTACGAGTAACTCTCTACCAGCTTCGTATTTGTATAGCACGTTATTCTTGATGAAATAGTTATCTTCTTTTCCCAAGGCAACTAATTCCTTTAGCAATTCGCAATGTTCATCTTCTCGTTGTGCAGCAGCAATTTTATGAGTCATATCAGCCGTCAGAGGTTCTGATACTAATACTGAGACGTTTCTGCTGAGTGCGTCAGCGTGTTTCATCTGTGAACCTGGACGATGGACTACCTCATAATCAAAATCTTCCAGTAGCATTGACCACCTGGCTAATCTCGGAGACAATTCTTTTCTACTCATCGTTTTCTGGAACGCTTGACAGTCTGTCACTATTCTGAATTTGGTGCCTAACAAGTAAGGTCTGAATTTTTTCAATGCTTCGACCACCGCTAAAAGCTCTAGCTCGTAACTGGAATACTTTTCCTGCTGTTCTGAGGTCTTTTTGCTCATGTAGTGTATCGGATGCATTTTATTATCCTTCCCTAACTGTAGTAAAATTGCGCCGAATCCGAAACTACTGGCGTCCGTGTGAAGTTCTAATTCCTGACCTTGTCTGTAAAGATGTAATACTGGGTCGTTCACTAATGCTTTTTTCAGTTCTTCAAACGCATGCTTTTGCTCCATTCCAAAACGGAACTCTTTGCTATCTCTAAGCAAGTCACTAAGGGGTTTGGCGATTTGGGCGTAGTCTTTGACGAATTTTCGAAAATACCCTGTTAAGCCTAAAAAACTTTGGATTTGCCTAATGTTTTTTGGTTGTGGGAAATTCTGAACAGCCATTATCTTCGCAGGAGATGGTTTGATCGTTCCACGTTCTATGATGTAACCCAAGAATTCTATCTTCCGCTTAAGAAACTGACATTTTTTCAAGTTCAGTTCTAATCCGAATTCTGAAGCGGTTTTTAAAGCAAGTTGCAGTTTCTTAATCCCCTCTTCTTCGTTTTTGGATGGTATGACCAAGTCGTCTAAGTAAATCAGAATGACGCGGTCTTTCAGAAGGTCTTTAAAAATATGGTAAATGTATCTTTGGAACACGCACGGGCTATTTGACAACCCGAAGGGAACTTTTAGAAATTCGTACTGCCCCTCGTGAGTCACGAAAGAGGTGTACTTTGTACTATTTTTTTCTATGTCTACATGAAAAAAAGCATTTTTCAAATCTAACATGCTGAAGACTTCTGCGTCCTGTAACCGATCCAACACATCTTCGATAAGTGGAAGTGGGAAATGATCCCTAACAATTTTCTTATTTAATTTGCGGAAATCGACACACAATCGCGAACTGCCGTCTTTTTTCTTAATTAAGACTATGGGTGCTGCAAAGTCAGAACAACTTGGCTGAATAATTTTTTCCTCGAGCCAATCCTGAATTTGGTTTTCTACAATTATTTGTTCATTATACGGCAATCTACGGTGACGCTGACAAATAGGAATTTCGTCTGTCAGAATTATACTCATTTTAACGTCCGTACTTTTAGTTTTTTGTGGTTTGTAACTCTTAACAATGTTTATCACTTCTCCTCTCAAACGTGGATTAATTATGTGACTAACATCAATAATCTCTTCCGGGGGTGTTTCCACGAACAAGGCCAAAAAGTCAGTTTGTATAGGAAGTTCATCTGGTACTCTCTCACATGCTTCAAAAGATTCAGCATTTTGGGAGCATGCAACGAATGGGGAAATATTCAAACACTGATCAGTCTCGATCTTTGACATTTGCAACCCGAGAGACTGTTGTTTACAAGTAACCGGAAGTACATCTGGTTCGAAATTAGGTGTCGAGTAAAGGTATTTACCTAAATTAGTAACTCGTTTGGTAGGATAGACTACGTCAATCATGGCTGCACTTTTTATGTTAACATTCCCTTGCACAAAATTAAATTCTAGTTTCGATATTACATCCATTCCAATGACTGCACTAAAGCGCATATGCTTCATAACATAAACATTAGTATATACTGTACAACTGTCAATCACTATTTTAGAATTAAAGAAACCAATGGGTGAAACTCTTTCAGAATCGATACCACACAAATGAATATCTGTACTGGATAAAATAGGAGATCCCATCTTTTCATAAATATTCTGGTCAATCAAAGTTACTTCGGAACCAGTATCAACTAACGCTTTCACATCCAAATTAAAAATATTAACATATTTCTCAATTTTATTACCAGATGTTTCCACAGTTTTGTTCTCTACCTCCGATTCAGCTTTATTTCTATAACGATACTTTGCTCGATCATACCTTTCAGATCTGGATCTATTTTTACTTTCTGTTTTGCCTGGCTCTTCTACAACCATTTGATTAACAATTTTTCGTTTACCTTCACCTGTACGATCAAAATTATCGTTCCTGAACCTATATTTACATTCTGCAATTTTGTGTGAATAACTATTACAAGCATAACATTTTTTCCTAGTAGCTCCAAAATTTCTATTATCTTTCCCTGGCACGGGGCTAGAAAACGTATCATTTTCTCTATTCACTATTTTAGGAAATGTTTTATTAGATAAAACACGAGCTGATTCATATTCTTCTAACTTTTCCACTATTTCCTCCCTAGTGTTTCACTTATGCCAGTTATCTATAAAATGTTCTTTAACCTCTTGTGGCACTCTTCTTTTAATCTGGTCAGAAACTATCAGTTCACAAAGACCAGTGAAATCTTTAACATTAACGCCATGAATCCATTCTTCAAAATAATGGTTAAGTTCGAAAGCGAATTCTCGCCAAGAACAAGAACTTTCTTTTTTATGAAAAAATAACTTTTGTCTAAACTGTTCTGCAGTTAATTTAAATCTTTTCAGCAATACTGCTTTAATGTGATCATAATCATTTGAAACATTTTCAGGTTCTCGAGTTATGATTTGCGCGATGTCTAGGGGTAAAAATCCGAATAAGTGCGTGACCCAATCATCTTTTTTAATTTCGACTCTTGTTGCTTGCCTCTCAAAGAGAGCGAGATACGTGCTAATGTCTGCTTTTGGATCCTTCGAATCGAAACTTTTGATTATTTTTGTAAGATCTATTTTGTTTTGGATTACAAAAGGTTCTGTACTGTTACCCTTCTCATAATTTTTTGATTTTAATTGTTCCAATTGGAATTCACGTTCTAATTTCTCCTGTTCTAATTTTTCCCGCGCAATCTTTTCTTCGCTTTCGCGGTCTGCCGCAATGTTACTGAGAACAGATTTTGTGAATTCTTCATCATACTTCGCATCACTAATAATAATATGTTTCATTTTAGCAATAGTTGGGTTATCGGGGATCTTTAAATCCAGTTCACGCATTAATTTAATAATATCCTCTTTTCTATGTTTTCCGATGTAAGACATGTTTACTGATACAAAAATTGAGTACTTACAGTTTGTAGTCTTCGGCGATCAGACTCGCCCTGGTAATCCACCACTGATATGTGAGCACACAACACTTTCCTTGAAGCACAAGTACTTTAAACAAATATCAGTTCAATATTCCATATTATTCTTCACATTTATCCAATTCTATTCTTTTCAATTTAATCAGGTTCTATGGAATCTAATTCTTATTCTGTCCCGGCGAAAAATTACGAAAAACTAGAGGGTTTTCGACATCCCGGTCGAGCCCCCAGAATTTGTAGAGGATCGTATGCTGACCCTATGAGTTGACGAATTACTGTTATGCGTTTCTAATTAAAAGCAGGACATAACTCAATGATGAGTCGAAGGATCACACACACACATTTAATAAATCTTCTATTTACAAAGTTATACTAGAAGTCTTTTACACCACTTAGGTACGTTAACAAAATATCATCCACACAGGATTCACTTCTTTAGAAGAAACAATAAAACAAGCCACCTAGGCATGCACGAAAAGTTCCATCATCGTTCAATATCTCCGAACGTCTCTCTCCGTCAACTTCACTCTAACTAACGGCTCGCTTCTTCCGAATTCGCCAGCCAACGAAAAACAAAACACCACGTGACCTTCCACGTCAGGGGGGGTCTCGAAGGAAGGGGTGAATGATCTCTTAGCCCCTTTCAGCAGCTGCGCTCTTATGGAAACTTCGGGTTCTACATGTATATATTGTATGTATGACTTGCGCTAAATTTAAGGCCTAATTATATGATTTTTCTAACTATTTTGATGAAAAATTTCAGGGTCGCATTATATTCCGGACAATATGGTAATTACTCTGTGCATATGACATACAGTTCAGTGGCAGGGACTTGGCATCAGCCAACACTGAATGAACAATGATTACATAAGATGGCAGGATTTGGTGTCATTGAATGCAAGTGATCATTAAATAAAAATAGACAAATCAATTGAATTTCATTATTTACAGTTAGTTATTTATCACAACCGAAAGCAATACTTGAAACCTTTGTACATACAGTATATTAAATGATAATGATAGATCAGCACTAACGATTAAAAACAGCGCATCAATAAAATACAGTTTGTGGTGCAATTAACTGAACTGAATATAAGCAATAACTGTTTGGCAAAAAAAGAACTTTTTTTTTAATTTAGGCTTTTTGTTTCCTGCCTGTTTCAGTTTCTTGTCAGTTTTAGAAGCTAAATTGCTGCTAGCAGTAATTATTAATTTCGTAAGAATAACTGAAGTTCATATAAAAGTAGTTATTTATTTGAGAATTTTTTATTTATTTAATAATTAGACAAAGCTTTTTATATAAACAATTTTTTTTAATAATTCATATTGCAGGGCTCCCACCAAATTTTCTATCAAAAAAGGGGGAAAAGGGACTATCCCTTTAAGAAAAAGGGACCATCTGTAAGACAAAGGGACCAAGAAGGAACTATTTAATAAACAGTCACTTTTAAAGGAATAAAAAATTTCCTCTGAAATATAACCTCAATTTTACATCTCCTACTTCTTAGTCCTTTACACTGAAGTAAACACAATGAAAATATTCTCACATGAATAATATAAAACTTTACTAAACCACTTTTAAGTTTTCATACATTATTTTTGAATTGAATATTTTGAAAGATACAAAATTGAGAGTTCCACTGCATAATTTATTCAGTTCCCTAATACACACTTATTGTTCACAAAGAAATAAAATTGAAAGATTTCATTAATCAAATGTGTAACATTCTTCTGGAAATGATTACTAACACACATAATTAGATGAAATCCTGGCTCTTATAATAACTAAACAAAGCTTAAACTACATTCTTGTAGACTCATACAAAACTCAAACACAATTTGCTGAATATGCAGAATAAAAAAAATAAGTAAAAAAAAAAAAAAAAAAAAAACTGAAATCCGCCGATCAGCGACCCCTCCCCTCCAAAAAAAAACTTCCGCTTTGCACAGACCTTATTATTAAAGGTCAAAATTAACGATCGCCACTCGCGGACTGTATTTTTGAAAGTGGAGACTGCAAATTTATGTACCAGTCGCCACAGTTTATTTCCCCACTCTCTTTCCTTTTTTTACACAAAGTTTATATTAATTGAGAGTAAAACAGAAATGGGGCATTAAAACAGATGTTGTTGACAGGAGTCAACTAAACTCCAAGATCGATGTCGGCATGGTGGGGAGGGGGAGAGCTGGATCATTGATAAAGGGAATTAGTACCACTTGACCAATTAGCAAAAGTAATCATCTGTTATGGATATTTTCAAACGGGGATTACGACAATGCGTAAGATTGCAGTTTGAAGCAGACACCTGCACTTGTTTGTTTTTGCAAGGGCTCTCTTTCTGAGAACAAAAATCCGAAGAGTGGCGAGCATTCATTTACAAATTCTTTTCTTGTGATCTATTAATACCAAAAAATAAAATAAAATAAATAAATATTTCAAGATTTATTCCGGCATAATAAGGCTTATGGCCAGCATAAAGTTGATGACAGCTGTCCGTCGTGGAACAATGTTCGTCATGAACAAAGACCAACGGAGTACGCAAATGCAGCTGCGGGGGATTTAAAAATAGGGATACTTTGTTCTCGCAAAAAGGCAATTTTGTGTACCATATAGGAAATATTCAGAACTGGTTTGGTGCAATCTGAAAATCATTAAAGTTTATTCCTAAGCGTTCATTTCTTATAGTCAGACACATACATTCAGATCAATGGACGTCATGAAGTCGCGCAATTTAACTCGCAATAAGGCACTTTTCATTTCTAAATGAATCCGTAATTCCCTAATGGTTTGTAAATATCTTTAATAGCTATAGATAATTTGAATTAGGAAGGCCAGATAATGATTATACTAAGCAATCATTAAAAACAAAAACTTGCAAGTGCGTGAAACAGCCAGTTATAAACTACAGAAGCTGCCATTATTTATACTGACAGTTTTCACCAAAAAGCTGAAGTCTAGAATTATAATTGTGAAATAATTATCAAATATAACACCCACACTGTAGGATAGGCGGTGAAGTTATTTTGAATTCCTTTCTTACCCCCAACTGAAAGTTATGTTAGTTTTTTGTTGCTACATTAGGTGAAAATAAACACCCCAGAGGTGCCTCTTTTTGAGTTACGCGAACGAAAGAAAACAGATGAAATGAATAAGCGATGACTGTCACTCTCTGATTCTGATAAGCATTCAATTAGGAAAAAAGTAACTTATTTTTAAAAGGAAATTTTATCGGGTTTCATTTACGATAAATGTCTGATTGCATTGCTTGGAATTTTGTGAAGGAACAGTTATACATCGTGTTTAGTTAAGGGTCGTTTCAATCGATCATATTTTTGTTACGGTATCATTTTAATAGAAAATGTTTCGTAAAGGGAACGATTGATAATCTTGACTGCGATGATCCATTTAACGGAAGGGGCAGGGAGAATGGCAAGTTTTCGAGTGAAAACTTGGACATACCAGGGCAAAAGGTGTAAAAAGGGATGCCAATTGCTGAAAGGTTGTTGGGCACCGTGCTTTTTAAAGAGTCATAGTAGGGGGGCACTACAAAGAAATACTTTTGACAAACGCTAGGTAGTACTTAAATGTTAATTCAAGGAAGGCTAGATGTAGCGTGCACGGATCCGATATTGGTACCGGGACAAAGCCACATATTCCGCCAATCACCGTCCTCAGATGAACGTTAGTGTGTTCTGGAAAAAGTGTTGCCGGACTAGTTGCTACGATGTGACGTAGGTCGGTCGACCTACATCACATCGTAGCAACCCGGTAAGCTCTAGCCGTGCGGCGCTTCAAAGTGAAGATGAACTAAGGATAATGATTTAATCAACAATGAAAAAACTGTCATTCTGCCGATTTCAGATCTCTTGGCCGACGCCGACGATACACAATTATTCTTCTTCATTAAAATTTTTTAAAAAACGGACCAATACGGACGAAAATAGCCTAAAACAGACCATAACGGAACTGGCACCAAAAAACTGACTTTTAGGGAAAAAGGGGACCAAGTGGGAGCCCTGAATTAATAACTTTTATTTAAATAAAATGGCACTGAAATTTAAACAAAGCAGTAACTTATAATCTGCAATACCACTGGTCCCAACTTGTGCAGATTAAAGGGGCTGCCTGTGTACAATTTTAAGTTAGTTTGATGTGAAAATGTTACTTTTGATTACAGTTACAAAATGGCCTGGTGCTACAAAAAAAATGTTTTTTTTTTTTCACTCTGCTAGTAAAAAAATTCCCAGATTCAAAGAACTTTATTCATAGATCTAGTTAATTCTATACCATATTATTGTAATATTTAATAGAGTAGCAAGCACTATAAGATATAAATATACGGTAATACTGTTAAACTATTCTTACCTTGTTCTTGTTTGAATATAACAGAATACTGAAATATATAAAAAAATAAATAAATAAATCATGTAAAAAATAAATAAAACTTAAAAAAAATGTGTGCAGAAAATGAAAAGCACAAAATAGTGTAAAGCACTATACATTTACAAAATAAAAAGCAATACTGGTTTCAAGAGCATAATAGAGATTGATTGCCTTTACAAAGCTTTGTTTAATGATGTTACATTCTCTTTGCTTTGAACCTTTGGCTAAAGTCGTGTTTCCCAACCTTTTCACTTCTGCAGATCGACAATAATTTAAATTCGTGGACTAGAGTCAGCTAAAAATAATAAACACCATATAAACATATGTTTTTTCTTATCAAATCTAGTGTTATACAAATGTTTAGTTAGAACATTTCCTGTTGATTTTTTAAATAAATTTGGTATCAGTGGATCACAGTAAAACTTTGTGGAACAGCACCAGTCAACAAGAATTTAATGCTGGTCTTACAGGTAGTTCAGAAACACAAAGTGTGTTGCTATCGTATGCCCCAGTTTAAACAATTAATTTTACTTAAATCCATCATATACAATATAGAAACACTGGTGAAAATATTGAGGCTTATTTATTTGATTCCCTTCTCATGCTTTACACCAGATCTAGGAAGCATTATACATCACTTTGCAAAATTGAAGTCATTATTCATGAAACAGAAAGTTGAAATTTTTAAGCTTACTATGACTCGTCAATAAATTTAAATTTAGCACCAGGTATGTTGTTTGTTTACAACTGTATTGTTTATCCTTGTAATTTCTTTGGTGAAATCATTGGGCAATATATGGCCAGTGAAGAATGACTTATTATAGTCAAGGATTATCACGTAACAGCAGTTAGCTGCTTCAAATTTCATCTCTAGAATGTTTCTTCGTAGTTCGGAATTTTTTTTCATGTTATGGAGTTAAAGTATTGTTGCAGAATACTCGGCTAGTTTCTGCATTTGTCATTCTAAAGTCCAGTAGGTGTAGAAAGTTCTGGTAAAGAGTCCACTTGTTAGAATGAAACTCAAACTTTATTGCTTCTACAACTTTGCCCAACAATCAGCTAAACAAAATTCGCAAGCACAATCAGCCAGTAATGTGATTATTACAGTTCGCTTAGAACAGAAGTTTTCACAAATGCTGTATTTCTCACACAAAATAAAACACTTCCACAGGCATAAATTCAGTGGAAACTTACAAGGATAATTGTACACAGTCCCTCAAAACTCAACAATGAAGAATTTACACACAGCACTCAAAAGCAAAACTTCTAAAACAAGCTAAACATAGCTTTTCTAATAACCAATACAAAGCCTTAATCTTTCACAGACATCTGCTCTCAACACAAGCAAAAGCAAAACTGACTTGACTGGGGCTGTTTCTATTTATACTTTCGGAAGTATATTCCAGAAAACTCGGGACCTCCGAGTCCCCAAACAATCAAGTTTTGATTATGTCATAGAAATATTGTGTTTGATCCCAAGCTCTGGAATTTTTCGCACAGTTGGCCAAAAACATAACCTGTGATAAACCTAAACACTCCAAATCTTCCTAAACTAATTAAAGGTTGATAACAATTTCTAAAATTATTAACTGGTTTGTGAAAATATGGTTTAATAGCAAGTGTGTATGTTTGTTGCAAATGTGGTTTAAATGGGAAGTTAAATAAAAGGAAGCATGTCAGTGATGGGTACGTTGATGTCAGTCAGGGAGGGGAAATAGTAAGTTACAGCAGTGCATTAAGCCGATAAAGATGGGGGTGGGGAATGAAGTAATGCCCATATCACACCTTCTCCTATGTTCAATCTTCAATTCAATCAAGTATTTCGTTCAACTCAACTGGTTTGACTGGAAAAGGGAATGAGCGAATCTGATGTCACTGCAGCCTCTCCGTTTGCTTGCCTGTGATTGGTCTATCGGAGAAGTTGAATGAAATACTCAATTTTTCCCGTACCGGGTGGGAAAAGTTGCGGATGTTGAACATACATATCGCACAATCCTTTTCACTCAACTGTTGTAGAAAACAGTTGAACAAAAGTGTTGCTTGAGTTGAAGATGGGGAAGGTGTGATATGGACTTAACAGTGAAGTCGAAGTGAGTTGCACGACAGTGAGGATGGCATAATGGATGTTTCTGAACCGAGAAGTATGTGAATGAAATGAAAAACATAAGATGCTTTTATTTAATTTATCATTTTGGCGTTGTATAAGATTTTTGAGTAGTTTTGAAGTGCAATTGATGTTTTTTTGTGTGCTTTTATTAGTGTTATTCATGAGCTGCTTTTAGATAAACTGTAGAGCTAGTCTGTAATCCCCCAAAGTTTTTTAAGTTACAAATGGGCCACTGTTTGCCTATTTTAGATTAGCTGTACAGCAAGTTGCTGAATTCGCCACTTTTAGACTAAAAATAGATCGCTGGTTGAAGATTTTTTTAGTTATTTTGTAGTGAGTTTGATGTTTTTTTGTTTTTGTTAGCACAGTTTTTGTGCAATTTAAATTTGATTATTAAAATTATTGGAGTTTGCTTTATTGATCATGCAATATGGCTGCTGATAGTCACATGGGGACTGTACTGGCTCCTAGGAAATTCTCTTCTTTTCAGAAGGGCAGCTGAATGTGAAGTACAGCAAAGCTAACAAGCCATAATAATATGTGCACTAAATGAAAAGAATAACAGTTACTTTGTGACTGTGAAGCTCATATTATTCTACAAGTACAACAATGAAACTGTCAGAATATTGTAATTTTATGGCAAAACTGTCAATGCATTTAGAATACTTAAATATTGTGCTTAGAAAAACCCCTTGATCTACTAGTGCCAAATTTCTTGAACTCTGTTTCACCTTGAACCATGCCCTGCTGCCTCCCCTCCTCCTGAATAAAAAATAAATAAAAATAAATCTTGGCTATGATTCCACATTGGTATTAAAAGTTACTTAATTATCAACTTAGAATAGCAAAATATGTTTAAAATGCATTTTTAAACTTGTGACACCTAAGTGATGTCGATTTCAATTTATACTATCATGTTTTAAAATATTCCTTTCTTTATTCAAACGCCCAGTTTCAATGTATTACCACAACAACAAATTTAGATATTTTATTTGTTTCCTTTTAAAAGAGGGCAAAATAAAAATTTCATTATTTATCAAAATATAAAAAATACTAGCTGCTACCCGCGACTCCGTCCGCGTCGGCTTTAGAGTTAGGTCCCAAAAGAAATGAAGCATGTGTGAATTAACACATATGTTTGCGACAAAAGAAACTGCATTTAAATATTATTTGCTTTTTACTTATTTTATATGAAGCATGGTAGTATACTTCATTTAAAATAAGAGAGTGAGCAGAGTTACTAAATTTAGATTTTTTTTCAGGCATTTGGCGAATACAGTTACGACAGTATTTGCTAACTGTTTTATTTGTTCTTGTGAAAGAAATATTTATGCTATAGCATGAATTTTAGCCTACGTTAATCAGGAATAGTGCAGCTTTCTAATAGCGAAAAAGTTTTAGAATCGGTTCTATAGTTACATAGATACCCAGAGAGCGTAATGTATTAAAATTATTTTGAGTGTTCCTGTAAAGGAACTATTTGCACTACATGCATGAATTTTAGCCTATAATACTCAAGAATAGTGTAGCTTACTAACAGTGAAAAAAGTTTTGGAATCGGTTCAGTACTTACAGAGATACACATAGAGTGTAATGTAATTCTTATGAGTATCCCTGTAAAAGAACTATTTGTGACATTTGCATAAAAGATAGCCTATAACACTCAGGGTCCCACCAGTGTCTAAGAAGTTCTACTCTCTAAACTGGAAGGCTGGAAGTGCCAGGTTCAACCCCTGGTCGAGCCTGTCGATCTAGCCGCTCGCAGTTTTTTGCGATTTTCTCCAAAACCTCGCGTAAATACAGGCTAGGATCCCTTAGAAAGTTCCCCACAGAGGAATTCCCCATATAGGCCTAGGACCCTAGTGCAGTCAATCGGTCTTAATCCACAAACAAACAAACAATAATATTCAGGAGTAGTGTAACTAAGTTTTAGAATCGGTTTAGTAGCTATAAAATTTCCACAGAGCGCAATACATTAGAATTATTTTGAATGTTTTTGTAAAAGAATTATTTATGCTATATGCTTGAAAGGTTGCCTGTATGTTAATCCAGGGCATAAGCTATCTTCATTACGAATTTTTCCAAATCCGTTCAGCAATTTGTGTGTGATTCATAAGGATGGAAGCGAGACGAAAAATAAGCATCTCGCGTCTCGCAAAATAGCCAAAAAGCTTGTCTCGTCTCGCAAAAATCCCTATATCGTAATGTTAAAAATGTGTGTCTCGTCTTGCAAAAAAGCTGTAAATCTCTGTCTCGTCTCGCAAAAAAGTCGTCTCGTGTCCATCCCTAGTGATTCAGTCAAAAACATCTAAACACACAAACGTACACATTTTTTAATGACGATGTCATTTTATCTCTCAATACGCTTATTGAAAAATGTGTCCCAAAAATGCGACATAATAAAGCGACATAATTTTACATGTATTTAAATACTATTAGTTCACAACAGCTTTAATATCGAGATTAAAGCAATCTTTAGTCTCGATATTGTTACACTATTTCGTAAGCTGTAGAATATGCTCCACATGTATTATACCACATAAATAACATTACATGATGTTGACAACAATTTTATCTTGAGTTTTTCAAAGCGTGGACAATGCATTAGCGCAGTTATGTTACACACGACTTTATTAAATTTTACCTAAATTAAAATCCCTACATGAAACAATGGATGCATCATTTACGTTTAAAAGCTAAAAATACACCCTGCTCCGTTGAAAATCATGTCGCTTTTGTAAATGAAAACGTTCGTGATCTAACTTCTGAGAAAAAGCTTATTACCCTTATTGAACTCTTAATGCAGTATCACACTACATAAAAGTGACGTTTATCTCACTGTCAATTCGCACTAAATAATAGTGTTGACTCTAGAAAAAAAGGGCCGCCGGGGGGAAATTTTCAAAAGGGGCACCCTGTTCTCAAAAAGGGCACTTTGGGGTTCCACGAGAATGTACAGGTAGATAACATATAGAAACTGATTTGAAACGATCTGATCCCCGAAACTTTAACATGTAGAGTTGTAATATGTGTTCTGACTTGCAATGCATAGTAAGATTTTTTCCAATTTGTCTTAGTCCCCCCCCCCCCTTCTTCTGGAGAAAATATCCAGTAGAAGTAAGTGTAAGCGAAATAGGAAATATAATTTGTTGATAATATTTTGGTCTAAACATGACATAAATATGTGAATTAAATCTACATAACTAGAAGTTTTGATTTTAAAAAAACTTCTAGCATAAAGAAGTTTTAATATAAGTAATGTTGAATTTTCTGCTTAATTTTTTTTCTCAAAATAACATGACATACATGTTTATTATTTATAAGAATAGTACATTTATTAAAGAAGATTTCAGAAATTTTTAGCCCGACATGATTTGTTAGGCAGTAGGGGAAGGCAGAGGGACTGTTAATTTTTGTTCCTCCATTTTATCACACTAGCACTACTGGACCACAATTACTGGATCTCATTCATATATGATATTTGACCTATATCGGTACAAACTTTTAAACAGAAAAGGACTGTCAGTGTAAGTGGATTAGGGTAGATGCGTTTAGCATGTAATAAAAATAATAAAATTTCTGCAATGCAGGATGTATAAAATTAAATTATATAAATCAGAATTTTATTTAAATTCTTTTGTTTGCAATAATTATTGAATGAGTACCAAGTAAAGATTTTCAAAGTTACGCTTATTACTATTAGACATTATTAAAATTGCATCAAACAATTTAACTCATCCATCAATTGATAACTACAGAAATTGGGGAAATTTAATTCAGAACACAGAAGATTGCTGGAAAAAATGCAAATTTTGCAATACATCCTATGTATTAGTCATGCAAATTTTGTAATACATCCTATGGTTGGAATGTACAACACCATATCACATCAAATCACTGAAATATATTTGTTATTCCTCTTTCACTTCTAATTTAATGCTTGCTCATTCATGAAAAGTGAATATAAGTTTTTTAAAAAGTACTATTTCTTTAAAATAAATAAAAATAATTACTACATGTAAGTTTTTTATCAGGTATAAAATTAATATTTTTTTTTTTAACTCACAGAATTGTCCAAAGGTATGTAGGAAATAAAATTTAAAATATTTTCAATAATTTATTTTTCATAAAGCTTTATTTTTAATTTCTTGTAACATACTTAAAAAGGTCTCTTTAAAAACACTAAATTTTCTTTCTTAAACCTTGCTTTAATCTTTTTAAAATAAAAATAGTTCTAATCAATATTTATTTTAACTATCAAATGTTTTTAATCAGCTTAATATAATTACATCCTGGTGCCGAAAGTACTTAAACAAATTATCTATTAATAAACCTTCCAGAAATCTTTTTCTTTTTTTTTCAACTGAAAATAAGTTCAAATTGATGACAGTTTGTTTTATGAATAACCTAGCTGTTAACTTATGACACAATTTATTTTCTGAAGACATCCTTTTCCAGAACTAGCTTTCTTTTGCTTTTATTATTATTTTTTTTTTTCGTTTCTTCATTCATTAAAATGTTGAGAATTTTAAAATCGGAAGGTGTATAATATGAATATTTAGAATACCAAATCTTGTCAATAGTCTGATTTACTAAATTCTGCATTTACTGCACTTTTATGTAGTTAAAACTGTGGCGTAATAAGTGGGGGGGGGGGGTCCGCCCCGGCGGCAAAAAAACAAACATGGTGGCCGGCAGGACACTTAGAAATAATAAAGTGGAAAACTAAAGGACCGAAATGGGGGCAGAATGCTGAAACTTAGAAAGAATGGGGCGGCAAACTGAAAGACCGCACCGGGCGCCAATAACCCTAGCACTACATTGCTAAAGCAAAAGATCATTATTATGCTCTGATTTTGGCAAAAGCATGATGTGTTTCAATTGCTGTATTCCCAAATCGTCGCAAATCCCTCGATTTTCCGATGGATTTGAGTAGATAAAGCCACTGAACATGGTACACGGCTGAAGTGTTGAAGTTCCCACTTCGGCGGGCCCCGCCCGCGCGACTGTCGGTCTGGAGTTTTGGTCGGTTTCATCAAGATGTACGCGTCAATACACATTAGAACTCCCAGTGCTCACAACTGTTTTTAATGATATCTCTAGAGGAAAAGGGACCAAATTCTAGAAAAAAAGAGACTAAAAAGAGACTTAGTAAAACACAACTCCACAACATTTGCATATTTTTTTTTTTTCACTCATGCTACGGGATTTCAGCTTAGCTGATATTTTTAATTTGTACTTAAAAAGATCAGAAAAAAGGAGGAATAAAACAAATTCATATAATTCCCTAATCCCAAATTTATGAAATTCCCTCATATTTCCAGCTGGCTCTGTTGCCACTCTGCATGAGGACCTAAAATAACGAAAATAGGTGAAAGCAGGAAGATAGAAAGAGAGGGGAAAAAACAATAAGTTTTAAACAAATGTAGACCAATCAGAACATTGAAATCCACCTTTTTAATGTTAAAAATTGTTGCTCTTTATCAGCAATGCATAGTATCCGATGCTTCATATGAATAGAAATATATAGACAGAAAAAGCCTGGGGAAACACCAAATGCCAGATATGTGAAAATTCCACACAGTTCAGTATGTAAATAAAATTAAATTTGCAGGGAAAATCCAAGGAAAAGGTAGAGAGTGGGGGGGGGGGGGGGGTTTAAATCTGCTGCACATGTTGTTGTTTTTTTTTTTGTTGTAATAAATTTTAGGACTCCTTATATGATAGTCTGAAAACTAAAAATATAAAAAACAGTGTTTCTCTTTTTTAAAGTGTGCATATTTCGATTTTAAGTGGCTATAACAAATTCAAGTCAGGGTGGATCACCATTATCTGCATTTTTGTGCAAAATTAAACTATTCCGCAAAGGTTTACTCACACAAACTTAAATTTGAACAAAATATACTGATATTTAAAAAAAGTATGAATTGAAAAGGGGGGGGGGGGGAGAGAGAGAGAGAGAGAGAGAATAGAGTTCGCGTCAAAAGAACAATAAAGATAACAATTGTACGAATGAAGAAAAATAACACTGAAGAATAATTTTGTTTAATGCATTCTTTTTTTTTAAATTAGTAACTCTTTCTTTTTCAGTATTTAGAATTTTTAACTTTTCGGTAGTGATCCTAAAATTGGGAATTATTTGTGCACTTGACTTGGATCCATCCTGATGTTGCCATATAATTGTAAGGATTATCCCATTAAGTATTTGATATTCACCAATGCACAGAATTAAACATGTTTACAAGTGTAAACAACTGGGGTAACTTAAAGTAGATGCTAAATAAATAAATAAAATCCTAAACACTTTCATATTTTAATACGTACTAAAGTGCTCTGTATTAAAAGTGTATCATAATTCATGCGTTATCCCTATTTTTCTTCCTTGTTTCATAGAAAATATCTTTGGAATCAAAATTTATCTTAAAATTGTCTACTAAAACTGTTTTACAATCTTTGCCAAGCATATTCGAACTGAAATTCACCATTTTAAATACTGCTTGGAATGGGCATCATAATCAATAGAGTGTGCTGTGTCATTCTTGTTCCACAAACACTTCGGAATTGAAATCTATATTAAAATCGCCTCCTAAACTATTTTACAATTTTTGCCAGGAATATTCTAACTATACTTTTCCTTTGTAATAAACTGTCATGTTTGAAGATATTGCCAAGCTTGGTTCGGTTTTGAAGATACAAAATTTGGCGATCAATTATCAAAAATTGCAAATGTTGTGCAACTTTCAACATTTTATTCTCCCCCTCCCTCCTTTCTCGTAATCTGGCAAACACATTTGGAAAAAATGCTTCAGCACAAGAAATTGTGTAGGCAAATTATGCCAATGCTAAAAAACCTGCTAGTACTGTAGTGCTTTAAAAAAAAAAAAAAAAAAAAAAAAAAAAAAAAAAAAACAGAAAAGAAACATATTTTTTCATTTGTGTTTCCCCATCTTCTCAGATTGAATCATTAAAAAGTGAGGGTGAAAAGGAAGATCCAGATTCTGTTTTCTATTATAAATAAGCAGGACCAGAAAAAATTCTAATATTTGACATTTAAGTGGATGGGTTTCTCAGTTGGTTTGCAATTAGATTTCTTACAGGTGCTTATCATTCGAGAGTTACCATGACATGACTTTGGAATTTCTAGAATACACGGTGAAAAAGAGGAAATAGGGACCATTTACATGGAAAAGGGACTTTTAGAGAGCTCTAACTAAAAAAGAGACTTTTAGGGAAAAAAGAGACTATTTGTGAGCCCTGAACTCCTTAAAAAGTCACCTAACCAAGGCACCCCCCTTAGAAGATATCCCTTGTCTAGGCTTGCCATAACAAACAAGCAAATCCCGCGAATTTTCGAATCGCAAACCGTCGTTTTGCTAAGGCATTCTTTCTGTATCATCTGTAATTATATATGATTAGTAAATAACTGTTATACATTACGAATAATATGTACCAAGAAAGCCGATTAAAAAGAGCAAATCGTTTAGGGGGGGGGAGGACTTGCTAGTATTGCGAAACTATTAAAGACATCGAGAAGAGCAATAATTATATACAGCTGGCGACAAACTCTGGTATAATGATTGTTTGATAATTCGCAACTACATATTTATCAAACGTAGCCACCGATATTTGAGGATTGACAGATGGAATCAGAAATTTTTAGATAACTTGAGAAAATTTTGAATTTCCCAACCGTATTTTCTTCCCCCAACTCCTAAGTGAAATGCCGATGGGGCTTCTCTCTTGAGTCAGCAAAAACAAAACAAACAAGAGGGGCCTTTTCGGGTTACTCGGCTGTTCGGCTCGCGCAAAAGAAAACAAAGAAAAGGGCAGTAGGAGTATTTCGATCTGAAAGAGTAGAATATTTGAAAAAAGCATTTTACGGTTTTTGTGAAAGTTTTTTGTGAAAGGGCAGTTTTCAATCGAACCTATTTTTATGATGGGATTATTGTACTCAATCGTAACCGTTTTAATTAACGTATTATCGTGATGGGCCGCAAATGGTATGTAGGAAATAAAAAGTGCTGGTTGTTTACTAATAATAAAAATGTAAAAGCAGGAGGGCGCATAAAGAGAAATAGAACCGCCCGGCGCTAAAAAGACGACAAAAGGGCCGCCGGGTGCTAAAAAAATAACAAAAAGGCCGCCGGGCGCTAAAAAGATAACAAAACGGCCGCCGGGCGCTGCGCCCTGCCAAATTAATCTAGAGTCAACACTAAATAAATAACTAATTTCATTTTTCCCAGATTACAGTTGACCCCTTTATAACATGGGTCTAAAACACGAATTCTTTACGATCATTTTCGTGTAACACGTTAAAAGAGACTCGTACAGCACGGTAAAATGAGACATATGTTCTGATATTATGACGCCTTAGCTCCTGTAATTAACATTCCTTTTGAATGGTAACACCAAACATCATTGCAATTTTACGGAGCGCGAATAAGTTTTGCCGTGATTATACCGCGCAGTTTGCACTCCAGGTGGAGTATAGCGCAGGACCCGTACAACACGGAACGTATCTACCGTGTTAGGGAATCTACTGTAGTTGCATAGTGTCAAATTCAATAGTTAAGAAAATTCTGGGTTGCCGTATTTAGTAATATTTCATCTCACCTTGGTGGCCGAAATGTATTAAAACCAAATATCCGAACTGTATCAAAAGTAAAATTTACTAAAAGAAAAATTTTTAATTTTGTATAACCCTCAGAACAACTTCGGAGTTTGCCATCTATGACGGTTTTTCATGACGTGACAACTTATGCTTGCGTACAGTGGCGTAGCCAAGGAGGGGATAGGGGGTCACAACCCCCCAAGCGGAGTTTTTTGCCATACAAAATGTATATTCTTCACTCCCTTATCGCACACACGTGTACATATATGTGAGTTGCAGTAGTCGTAACATTCCCATGAAAAATTTCTGGCTACTCCTGCTTAATCAATATACTTCAGGATCGGAATCTCCGCGGTAAAAAAATGGTCTAAAAAATGTGACATCAGAAAATTCTGATTAACACAATGGGGTTACACAAATACGTGCCGGACATACGCTCTTGCTTCCGGAGGAGCAAATACATTAGAGGGTATGTGCTGCTCCGGATAATCTGCCAGCAAAACAGCAAAAATGACGTAAAAAATGACATCCACACTCGAAGGAAATAAAATTAAAGGTATGTAGAATTGCATAAAAACTTCGATTATTTTTAAGGTGCAAGTCTGTTACAGTTCTATTTGTTTCACAATTGATGCGTTTTCACTTTTTCGATTCTTAAAAGCTGTAGAAATGAGTGGTTTCACTGAATTGTAAAATTTAACAACTTAAGTGGCAACAATGAATTCCGTTGCTACGGAAACTATAGCAATGTTAAAAATAAAACATGAAATGAGTTATTCATGTTTACTTTGCTAGAACTGCCATATTGGCAAAATTAACACCGCCAGTCGATGGCAAATAGCGCAAACCACAAATTAAACTTGACACTAAAGGCAATACGCAATACTCTGTTTGGCAGAATTTAAAAAAAATAATTATCTATGCATACGCTAGTAACATCGGCTCCTCTCAATTGTGGAATGAAATTAATAATATGTACAGAGTTGCACTACATTTGAATATTTTTCGCCAACTTTGCTAAGAAATGTACTAAAGTAGGAATCAACAAACATTTCAATTCGTAAAACAAAAAATACATTAGAGAGTATTAATTAAGCCTTTCTAACAGATTCTAGTCAAAGAAACTTCCGTCGTGCTGCTTTAACAAATAAGAATCAATTATTTATTACACAGTACTTCGATTGCCAAATGCCAACATACATCATTTTGCGAGATTTTTTTGTTTTCAGGGAATCATTCGAAGCATTGATTTAACAGCAATCAAAATGGGAAATAGTTATCTATCATTTATATAGTTCACTCGCCAAAATTTAACGCAGGCATATTATTGATAAGTAGCAGTTATTTAAATTATTAACTATAGCAGGTTTTAATCACTAACTACCATGTACAAAATGAGAGAATCTCAATTTTCTGAAATTTGGCGGAATTCCTCTAACTTAAATCAGTTTACTTAATTTGGTGAAAATTCTATTAAAATCGCCTTAATAACTGCATTATTTCTGTATGAAAAATCGAAGTGTAGCACCGTAAAATTTATACTTGTTATTAAAAATACTATTTCGTTACGCTCTCATTAATTTGCGCCAAGCCAAAAACTGTACAAATCGGTAGAACCTACTACTTTCTCAAAATCGCCAAATGAGCCTTTTTTTTTTTTGCCCAAACTAAAAAATATGCATATTAGTCTCGGAAATCTCTCAATCCCTTATTCTTTTACACATAAAATTGAATTCCAGCTCTGATTTAACATGAACGCAATATTTTAATTAAAAAATAACTTTGTAAATAATCTAAACAGAAAAAAAATCATTATTCTTTTATTTTTACTGCAGAAGTCTAAATAATTTAATAAAATAGCCAAACATGGCAACCTCGATGCTTATTTCTCACTTTTTTGACTACAGGGGTTACAATCACGGAATTGCGGAGAGCAAAAATTAGCGTTTTTGATGGGGTTTTTTATCAATATATCCTAAACTAATTCGAATTTCGAAAGTCAAATTAGTGGAGGTTCTTTCTCGAAATTTTTCGAATTCGTGGATACCTCATTCGAAACTCAACTCCCAGCTGTTTAGGAGGAGATGATGCTACACAGACACACACAGACAGACGCGCACAGATTTTAATAGTATAGATGATGGATATATAAGTACAGATTCCTAAGTTTAACAATTATTTTTTTTTTAATTAAAAAATTTTTTTTTAAATTCTGCAAAATCAGAAAACTAGGTTACATATTCAGGGCAAACAGTTTTTAAAAGAAAAATTTTCTCCACTACTTAATGATGAATCATTTTTGCAAGGTTAGCTGCCATTATTACGTACTAGCTGAAGTACCCGTCCTCGACGGGTTAGTGAATGCAAATTTCCAAAAAGCAAGAACTTTCGTCAGCATTGTAGGAGTACACAGAATGGATGGAGTATGTTACCAAAGTAAAGAAAGCGAAATTATAGTTTTTATGTATTGTTAAAATATTACAGGTTAGAGAGTAACTAAGTAATACCATTTGATTCGCTTTAGACGTAATTATGTGATGCGCGAATGAATATTTACACATACTGAAATAATTTTCGCAAAATCTCAAAATTTAATCAACATTTTGAAAATTTGGAAGCCTAGAATTTAAGTTGAGTGACAACCTATCATGTCACCCAAATTCGTTTCATTCCCTGCAGTCTTTATTTCGTGATGCTGGAACAATTTTCAGCATTTTAAAACGATTTTCGCAAAATCTCAAAATGTAATCAAAATATTTTTAAAATTCAACGCCTATAAATTAAGATTAGAAACTACCTATCATATCACAAAATTTCGTATCATTCGTATTAGTCGTTATTACGTGAAGTTTGAAGAAATCATCATTGAACGTATTTTGAGAGAATTTTCACAAAATCTTAAAATCTAATAAAAATGTTTAAAAAATTTGAACTCCTATAGTTTATGTTGAGTAACCATCTATCGTGTGACCAAATTTCATATCATTCGCTTTAGTCGCTATTACGTAATGCGGGAACAAAGATTCACTCAGTTTTAAACGATTTTCACAAAATCTCGAAATCTGATCGATTTTTTTTAATTAGATGCTTATAGTTTAAGGTGAGTGACCACCTATCATTTCACCAAATATCATTTTTTCACCTTTGCAGTTATTACGTGATGTGCGAACACAAATTTATGCAGTTTGAAATGATTTTTGCAAAATTTCAAAATCTAATCAAGATTTTTTAAAAATTCGACGACAATGTTTTAAGTTGAGTGACCACCTATCATGTCACTCAATTTTATATCATTCACTTCAGTCGTTTTTACGTGATGCTTGAACACAAATTTACGCAGTTTGAAAGGATTTTCGCAAAATTTAAAAATCCAATCAGGATTTTTTAAAAATTGGACGCCTATGTTTTAAGTTGAGTGACTACTTATCATGACACCCAATTTCATATCATTCGCTTCAGTCGTTTTTACGTGATGCTTGAACACAAATTTACCCAGTCTGAAAGGATTTTCGCAAAATCTCAAAATCCAATTAAATTTTTTTTTAAATGGAACGCCTATGTTTTAAGTTGAGTGACAACCTATCATGACACCCAATTTCATATCATTCGCTTCAGTCGTTTTTGCGTGATGCTTGAACACAAATTTACGCAGTTTGAAACGATTTTCGCAAAATCTGAAAATCTAATCAAGATTTTTTAAAAATTCGACACCTATGTTTTAAGTTGAGTGACCACCTATCATGACACCCAATTTCATATCATTCGCTTCAGTCGTTTTTACGTGATGCTTAAACAAAAAAAAGCGTCACGGACAGAATGACAGACAGACAAACTTTTTTTTGAGGGTCGCATCGGATTCCCGGGTGCTTGAAACGGATAGAAATCGCAAAATTTTTGAATTCCAAGAAATGTACAGACAAAAGTCTAATTTTATTTATATAGATTAGATAAGAAAAATAAAGGGTAAGAAAGGTAAAAGGAGGGGATACTGCAAATACATTTGAGTGCAAAAATAATAAATAACAAGAAAAATAAAAGTTTAGAAACAGTTCTTACCATTTTTCAGATTAATCTTGCAATCTTGAACAAATACCTAGTTGGAAGAAAATTGAATAATATATTTTTTTTAATTATTCAATGTGATGGATGAATACATACTCAGAATCTTTTAAATTCATTTAGCTTTATAAAAATGAAACAGAAAATAATATCTTAAAATATGTAATAAGTTCAGGGATGAGATTGACAAAAAAGGAAAAAGTCTGAAAAAATGTGAGAATGACATTTGCGCAATAATACTTTTGAATTTCAAGTTCAATAAATATTGTAATTGCTAGTGATATTAAATCTATCCTTCTTATATACAATTTTGCCTTAATAAAAAATATATAAAAAAGATTCAGAAAATTTTTGAAAAATTGAAAAAACTTATTTTTTAAGAAACATTGAAAAAGTCTGAAAATCAGTCATAAGTCGGAAGAAACTCATCCCTGTAAGATAAAATATACCATAAAATCTTTTAAAAACACTTTCGAAGGTTTGATTCACCCCCATCATCAGTTACTTCACTGTGCACTTGTCTCGTTTTTTAAATCCTGCTCGAGCTTCGATCAATTTGAGCATGTAGTAACCAGGTTCTTTTGTATTTTCAATTCAAATATTAAACTTATATCATAAACTCCAGCTATTCTTTTTCTCTTTTTATTTAATCTTTATATTTTCTTTTCTGATACATTTAAAAATGTTTCTATTGGGTTTGATGGGAATTTTAATATCTCTTTCAGCTGCTTCATTTAATATTTTTATTACTGCTCCTTTGCAGTATGGTATAGCATTTGGTTTCTGTTCATTTTCTATAGAGATGTAATGAATAGTGATTTGGTGAAATTGGATGATGAGAAAAACATATTTGTTGTTGTTTGTGGAAGTCATGGTTTTTTTTCCATTGCTCAGACGTGTGCTATTAAATGTTAATGGCGTGACATTCGTGAAATGGCATTTTATAAGTGTTTGAGTGTTTTAGATTGTTTTGGTCACAGCGTTTAATTTTGAATTTGTTTAAACAGATGCATTTTGATTTCAGCATTGTCAAATCTTAACTTCTATTTCGATTGTTTCGGGACATTTGTTTTATTTTTGTCATAAAGCCATAAGCATTTGTTTAATTTTGAAGAGTTTAACTGAGTATTTTAGATAGTTTTTGGTGACACATGTTTTTGTCATAAACGTTTGTTTAATTTTGAATTCGTTTAACAGGATGAATTTTGATTTCAAAGTTGCTGGATCATAGCTCTTATTTAGATTAATTTGGTGTCATTTACATTGTTTTTGTCTTAAATCTATAATAAATAGCCAGCAAGTTGTTTAGCCTCACTGGCTTGTGAAAATTCACTTAAAAAAATTCCTGACCAGGGAGCAATAAGTGCCTCTATTAACTGTCAGTCAGTCTAACGACTACGCCTATGATTTTATTTTTTAAAAATTGGAGTCATATTTCAACAACTCAACTCTGAACTCTAGAATTTATTTCTGTTTTCTTGATATTGGATTCAACAGACGTAGTTGCTAGACTGACACAGTTAACATCCCCCTCCTCATTCAGCTGGTCGGCAAAGGCGAGCAGCCTGTAGGGTGCACTTTTTTTTTTTTTTAAGCAGCCTGTTGACAGACCAATTGGTCTCCAAAGGCGGGTTGCACTTTTTGGTCATAGACGGAATCATAGACGTAGACACTCGCTGGATGCTGGATGCAGCAGCTCACTCAAACGTGTAAGAGCGTACGTTGCATAGGCTGGAGGTCAAGCGGTCGAGCCAGCTGGTTGCAAATTTCAGTTGCGAAGAGGCCTCTGTACCATAGGTTGCACAAGCTAGTTGCAAAGCAGCCAGTGTGCTCTGGGTTGCACATTTTGGCCACAAAGTGGCCATCAACGGCCAAAACTGGTAGCCGAAGGCAGCTAGTAATTTAATAGATATGCTATGGCAAATGTGATTAATCTGGTAACTATACATAAAACATCATATTTTGGGTTTTACAGCCTCTGAGCAAAACATTTTTAGCAGCTTTTCAAAATCATGTTTCTAATTGAGGATCCAAAAAAATTCCTCCAACCCCCACCTAACAGTACCAAGAAAGTAGAAAGTCACCACCAAGAAAGTAGAAAATCAAGTCAAGTAGGAAAGTCAGCATTTCTCCATTATTACTAAATAATACATTAGATTATTATTTCATTCAGCTTAAGATTCAATAACTTAGAATATTTTATTATATGAGATTAACCCTTTATAAGGCGAGTTTATGTGCAGAGAGTCGAAAATACTTGGGATTTTTCTGTCCAATTTTATAGGATTAAGTCATATTTTTTCTCTCCTGTAATATCCCACGTAAAAATTGGAGAAACAAGTATTAAATAAACATAGGAATTTTGCAGGAGAATACATTAATTATTCACAAAATCAAGTCAGAAAACTACCTGCTGCTTGTACGCGGAATTAAACCAAAAATATATAATTAAAAGCAATGATTCTTATGCTCAATTTTCGAGTAATTTCAAGCCTTCTTTGAAATTATGCATGAAAGCAAAGTTCATAAGCCAAATATAATTTAGAATCTAACTAAGCATATATATATTTGTAAATGCATTAAAAGAATATTTTTCTCTCTTTGTTCTAAATTTTCAGCTGAATGTGTAGCAATATTCAGCCACAACTAATCTGCCGAATACCTGTTCAGTATTCGGCTCACCGAATATTCAGCAAAACAGCCGAATAGGCTGAATACCGAATAGTGGCTGAATATTTGTTACATCCCTAATTTTCTATATGCTGAAATTTCTTTATTCTATATACGTTGTTTACTGAGTTTTTAGCATAGCCTGCAATTTTACTTTGCTTTTTTATAAAGTTTAATTCTTTGTTAAGGAGGGTTTCATTAGAGCAAGTTTTTATTGCACAATCAACATAGGAAAGTACCAGGGTTTCGGCCCCGCCCACAAACCCAAAAAAACCTGGGTGGTTTTTTTTTAAAAAAACCCAATAAAACCCAATCAGAAATGGGTTTTTTGGGGTTTTATTAAAAATTATCAAAATTTTTCCTTTCTTTCATTTAAATCATTTGTTATTTGACATTAAATGCATATAATATTACCTACATAACTTAATGCATTATACAGGACATGAAATTCATTTTTTCATAGGAGGGGAGTCTCCCTACTAA
Source organism: Cheiracanthium punctorium (assembly GCA_038373885.1). NCBI lineage: Eukaryota > Metazoa > Arthropoda > Arachnida > Araneae > Cheiracanthiidae > Cheiracanthium > Cheiracanthium punctorium. The sequence continues at coordinate 527,923 of JAWZYV010011777.1, forward strand.
CATTTATGAATGGAGGGGAGTTGAAATTTTTGGGAGGGAGGGGGAAAAAAATCAAAAACCACTCTAAATCATTAAGAGCACAAACATGATAAAATAATACTAAAGTAATACAAGTCAAACATTCAAGATAACTATGAGAATATTTATTTTCATCGAAAGAAAGCAAAAGATCGTTTACATACGCCTCTTTTTCATATTTAGCCAAATTTTGTGGCAACTTAACAATTGAGTTTCATTGAGTTTTTCTGGTCCCAATTCTGCAATTCTCATTAAAATGTCCAGGTTTTTATAGTTCAGTGAGTTTCGGAACTTTGATTTAATTTTGTTTTGAGTACTAAGCCCCTTTCACAAGGAACACTTGTAACGGGTAGCACAAGAGCAATTTTTATAATCATTGCTATTATTGGAAATGTTTCACTATATTCCCTTAAGAATTTTTCTGAAAACTTTCCAAAATCTGACAAGTTTTCATTTTTTGCCACCTTTTTGTATAAGGCATACTCTGCCATTGCAGTGTCAATTTCCACTTCTGGACAAAATTGTTTGACTATATCTTGAGTTAAAGTATTGCCAAAATCTGTTTTTGCTCCATTTGCATTGATTGCAGCAGGTTCAATGCACTGAATTTAAAACACATATCGAGAGTTTCATGAGGAAATCTTCGATCCATTTCTTCTATTAAGTTTCCGATATAAGTGGACTTCAAGTTATCTATTCCTAATTTTTGATTATTGCAGGAATCAGTGAGTTTATTTTTACGAAATATATTTCCCTGTAGTTCAGAAAAAAAATTTTCCTCGTTTGGACCACGTGTCACTTGCAGCTCTTCTAAGCTTTCTTTCGTAGATTTAATCATATTGGTGACACTAGAAAGCACCAAATTTTCACTTTGTAAAAATTCGGATAGTATTGTAAATGGTTGGAGTATATCCATCATGATGAGAATGAGAGCTACAAAAGAAAATTCAGAAACTAACTTGAGAATTCCTTTTGCTTTTGCAGCATCCCCTGTTTTTAGACTAGCATCATGTTCCAGTGCAGCTCTCAATGAGTCAAGGGTTCTGAAAACGACTGATACACAAGGCCCCACTTATAAACCTTTTGTATTTAGATTTCTTAAGCTACATTCCGAGTTTTAGAAGCAACAAGTTCATCCGAAAATCGGGAAAATTATCAGAAACGGGAAATGTCATTGCAAAAAGTAAATTTTCTGCGAATTTTGGGAATTTTTCAGGGCGGGAGGCTCTCGCATCGGCAATCATTTTCGGCGGGATTTTTAAATTTCGGGGGCGAATCCCGCCATCCCGTCCTGTTATATTAGATAAATATGCCAGTTTAATTTTTTATAATTATTTTTCCAGCTTCAACATAAAGAATAATAACCTTTTTAAAAATAATACCTTGACCTTGAGCCAATTCTATCTGCAATATTTGTTTTAAAATGAACAGGTGTAGAATGCAGGCAGGGATAACTTAGTATCTCTTTAATAAGTAAGTTATTAAATATGAATTAAATATGTAATTATCAGTATAGTGACAAGGGAAAAAAATCCTTTCCCAGATAAGGGAATAATGGGACATGTCTCTCTTACAGCTTACAAGCATGCATCTCAAGAATGAATTCCGGTTCAGGAAACCCTCCTGTATTCTATTAGTTGCTGCATTACTTTAGTACTGAGAAATATCAAACTGATTCATTATACATTGTTTATGTGGGATTTAATGTCAGACATATTAATTCTAGATTTTTTAAAGTAAAAAGGAATATACATTCAAAGCAAAAATGAATAACTATAAAGAAAATTATTAAATAAATAGTAGTTCTGCAGTAAGTTGGCCTGCAAAGGGTTTACTGACTTATATTCTAACTAGAAAGTATAACTATGACTTAAAAAACATAAAGGTAAAAAAAATTAAAAAGTTCATAAATTTAAAAAGTACAGTTGAACGCCAGAAATCCGCTGAACTAAAATCCGCAAGCGTCCGAAATCCGCACACCTTCTCTGATATAAATAATGAAATTCGCAGTATTCCACCAAATTAAGAAATTGTTGAAAAGTTTCTTCAATCCAGATAAATATGATTCTGATGATGATCTAAAACTTGGGTAATAATAAAATCCATTTGATAAAAGTTTATAGTTAAGAAAAGAATACCCTAAATTTTTACAACAGCTAAGTTCTATAACAAAACAAAAATTAATCATAATTCTGTTTAAATATTCTGATGAAAATATGCAGTTTAAACAGTTATTGTTTAAACTGCATATTTCAACAGTTATACAATTTTCAAAATTAAATAAATAAAAGAAAGAAAGAAAGAAAGTAGAAAAAAAAAATATTTTAAAACAAATCACCATAAAACATGTTTTCAAAATTAGAGAAAGGAAATTTTGAAACCATTTGCTTTGCTAGTCTTCATGTAATTTCTTTTTTCTCCTATGCTTTTGTATTTAAAGTGAAAATATAAATGAAATACTTTTGACTGTGTTTTTATTTCATTGTAATTGAATTCTCCTTTTCTTAAGTCTGAAATGTAATAGGATTTATCTTTTATGGCCTGAAATCTGCAAAATCGTAAAATCCGCACAAGCCTTGGTCCCAAGCTGTGCGGATTTCTGGCTCTCTACTGTTATAGAAAACAGCCAATCAAAAACAATATATTTTTGTAAGTGAACAATAATACACTTTTATCTATGGTCATAAAAAAAATTAGGAACCCTTTATAAACGTCAACAGAAAAAGATAGTACTGCATTAAAGTTGAAGTTATTTTTATATTTTAATTAATTAAATAATTATTATTTTGTAATGAAAGTTTTCTTTTATACTAAAATTATTTTGTTTTGAAATAAAACCATAAAATTTACACGCAAAAAGTGTTATACTATAAAAAAAATCTTAATAAAACCCAAAAAAAACGAATAAAACCCAACCGGGTTGGATTTTTTAAAACCCTGGAAAGTACAGCTGCAACTATAAAATTAAATTTTTTTAATTGAAATGAATTTTTTGTTATTGTTGGTAGTTCTTTTAAAAACAGTGCTTTGCATTTTATTTTGCTCGTCTATCATGATTTGTATGTCTAAGTAGTTGATGATGTTCTGATTTTCTTTTTCAACTGCAAATTTAATGATTGGATCTACTGTATTAGTTTCTTCTATTTCATTATTTTTAATAATAGAGAATATGTCACTGACATAATGTCAATAGATGATAATGTTATTTCTAAATTTATTTACAATAATTACTTCTTATAACTGCATATTACAATATACAAGAAAGCAAGATAGGGACGTACAACCTTTCCCTGGTTGTAAAATTTAGGCTGGCCTTCAGTATCACCCACCCAAATTTCTCGTCAAAAGACGTCGCCAAGCCTGGTGATAAATTGTCAAATGTGGCAACCCAAACTGTTTTATTAGTTCGTCATTACGCTGCCAGGTCCAACTAAGAGAGATATGTTGGCCAATCAGCAAGCAGCGATTACAGCACCGCTTTTCATAGAAGCTTCGGGAATTTTATCATTTCTGCTTTGAAAATTGGTAGGAGTAGCATCTCAAGTAAGGGTCAGACATGTAAAAAATGTGCTTTGCTATGGTTTATTGAAAACGAGTTAGTGTTGTGATGGTAAAGTAAATAGATTTTAAAGGAATATAAAGAGTAGGAGTTTTGATTTTTCAAATTAGAGAAAAAGTTTGGGAAAGCCAAGAGTTACAAATAGATATTTTACGTACAAGTTCACATGGAATTATGTTTATATTAGAGATGTAACGAAAAGTGATTTGGCCGAATACCGAATATTCGGCCAATAGCTCAGGCCGAATACCGAATATTCGGCTAAAGGTTTTGGCTGAATATTACATTTTTAAAAACTTGATTTTAACTGGTAAATAAAATATTACTTTTCAATTTTGTAATTGAATACTAAATAAAGATTAATTAAAATTCATTTTATGTTATTTGTAGGTACTTAAAAACAAACAACAGTATATTATCTGTAATACTAAAAAAATATTGGTCATGATAAAATATCTTTTACAAAATTAAACACTAATAACAGCATAATTATATTTTGAGATATTCATAATTTAATAAATACTAGCTGCTTACCCGTTCTCCGCACGGTGGGAAACGAATATATTCCTTAAACATATAATTCGAATTAAACCCAGTAATGCGGAATCTCAAAACGCGTAAAAAATACTTAAATCGTGACTAAAAGGTGACATCATGAGTGCAAATCTGAGATGATTTCAACCTGATGACACAAAAACTTCGTCAGGGTCACTGGCGATGAAAAAAGATCTTTACGGTATCCAGCTGAAATTTCTTTCTTTCGAAAAATGCCTGATTTCTACATCATATAATTTTGTTTTTTAGGCTTAATTATAGCATCTAATAAATGCCATATGAATAAATTACATGATATTGACAACTATTTTATTTTATCTTGCATTTCCTAAAGTGTGGAAAATACATTAGCGCAGTTATTTTGCAGATGGCTTTATTGAATTTCACCTAAATTAAAAAACATTACATAAAATAATAGTTGCACCACGTACGTTAGAAGTCAAAATTGCACACAGTTTTCGTGAAAATTAAGTCGCATTTCAAATGAAAACATTTGTGACATAACTTCTGCAATAAAGTTTATCACCCTTACTAAACTCTTAATGCAGTATCACACTTGTTACATAAAACTGACGTTGGTCTCACTGTCAACTCGCACTAAATAAATAACTAATATCATGTTTTATTTTTAACAATTTATAGTAGACCCCTTCATAACATGGGTCTAAAACACGAATTCGTAGAACACGGCGAAAAAATTGTGATTGTTTTCGTGTAACACGTTAAAAGAGACTCGTACAGCACGGTAAAATGAGACACATGTTCTAATATTATGACTTTTTAGCTCCTGTAATTAACATAACTTTTGAATGGCAACACCAAACATCATTGCATTTCTACGGAGTGCAAATAAGTTTTGCCGCGATTATTCCGCGCAGTCCGCTCTCCAGGTGGAGTATAGCGCAGGACCCGTACAACACGGATTCCTATAACACGGAACGTATCTACCGTGTTATAGGGAATCTACTGTAGTTGCATAGTGTCAAATTCAAAAGAAAATTCTGGGTGCCGTATTTAGTAATATTTCATCTCGCCTTGGTGGCAAATATCCAAACCGTATCAAAAGTAAACTTTACAAAATTTTAAATTCTGTATAACCCTCGAAATAACCTCGGTGTTTATCATCTACGACGGTTTTTCATGACATGACAACATATGCTTGCGTGCAGTGGCGTAGCCAAGGAGGGGACAGAGGGTCACAACCACCCATGAGGAGTTTATTGCCATACAAAATGAATATTCTTCACTCCCTTATCACACACGCGTATACATACATATGTGTGAGCTGCAGTAGTCGTAACACCCCCATGAAAAATTTCTGGCTACGTCACTGCTAGCTCCTAATTGATCATTTTTCTTTTCATGTATCAGTGATGAATATACTTCAGGATGAGATCTCCATTGAAAAAAAAAATGGTCTAAAAAATCTGACCCCAAAAAACTCTGATTAACACAGTGTTGTACCATGGGCCGTACCCAGATAAAAATTTCGGGGGGAGGGGATGGGGGGGGGGGGGGACCAAAATATGAAAAAGCCCAATTTTTCACAAAAAGTTTCATTATTATTGTTTTGTTAACAAAGTTTTAGATTTCGGGAGGGGGGGTACCGGACCCCCTGGTCCAGTACCCCCCCCCCAAGGCCACCCCGAGTATGGCCTTGGGGGTTACACAAATACGCGCCAGACATACGCTCTTGTTTATGTCCGAAGGAACATGTACTTTAGTGCTTATGTGCAGCTCCGGATAATCTACCAGCAAGGCAGCAAAATTTGACATAAAAATGGCACCCACACGCGAAGGAAGTAAAATTAAAGGTATGTAAAATTGCATGAAAACTTCGATTATTTTTAAAGTGCAATGCAAGTCTCTTACAGTTCTATTTGTTTCACATTTGATGCGTTTTCACTTTTACGAGTCTTAAAAGCTGTAGAAATAAGTGGTTTCACTTATAATTGTTAAATTTAACAACTTAAGTGGCAACAATGGATTCCGTTGCTACGGAAACTATAGCAATGTTCAAAATAGAACATGAAACGAGCTATTTATGTTTACTTTGCTAGAACTGCCATATTGGCGTCATTAACGCCACCAGTCGATGTCAAATAGCTCAAATCGCAAATTAAACTTGACACTAAAGGCAATTCGCAATACCCTGTTTGGCGGAATTTAAAAATAAAATATCTATGCATACGCTAGTGACATCGGCTCATCTCAATTGTGGAATGGAATTAATAATATGAACAGAGTTGCACTACATTTGAATATTTTCGCCTACTTTGCTAAGAAATGAGCTAAAGTAGGAATCAACATAGATTTCAATTCGTAAAACAAAAAATATATTAGACAGTATTAATTGTGTCTGTTTCTAACAGTTTCCAATAAAAGAAACGTAGCGCTGCTTTAACATATAAGAATCAATTATTTAATACACATGTAGTACTTCAATCGCCAAAATGCCAACATACACCATTTTGCGAGATCTTTTTGTTTTCAGGGAATCATTCGAAGGTTTCATTTAACAGCAATCAAAATGGGAAATAGTTATCTATCATTTATATAGTTCACTCGCCAAAATTTAATCCAATAGGCATCTAATTGATTAGTAGCAGTTATTTAAATTATTAACTATAACGGGTTTTAATCAGCGTTAACTAAAATGTACAAAGTGAGAGAATTTCAATTTTCTGAAATTTGGCGGAATTCCTCCAATTTAAATCAGTTTATTTAATTTGGCGAAAACTCTGTAGATCGTTTAAAATCGCCTTAATAACTGCATTATTTCTGTATGAAAAATCGAAGTATAGCACCGTATTCTAATAAAACTTATACTTCTTATTAAAAATACTATTTCCTTACGGTCTCAGTAATTTGCGCCAAGCCCAAAACTGTGCAAATCGGTAGAACCTACTACTTTCTCAAAATCGCCAAATCAGCCATTTTTTTTTCGACAAACTATAAAATATACATATTAGTCTCGGAAATCTCTCAATCCCTTATTCTTTTACACATAAAAAACATTGAATTCCTGCTCTGATTTAACATGAACGCAATATTTTAATTAAAAAATAACTTTAAATAATCTAAACAGAAAAAAAAATCATTATTCTTTTATTTTTACTGCAGGAGTCTAAATAATTTAATAAAATAGCCAAACATGGCAACTTCGATGCTTATTTCTCCCTTTTTTGACTACAGGGGTTACAATTGAGGAATTGCGGAGATCAAAAATTAGCGTTTTTGACGGGTTTTTTATCAATATCTCCTAAACTAATTCGAATTTCGAAATTTAAATTAGCAGAGGTTCTTTCTCGAAATTTTCCGAATTCGTGGATACCTCGTTCGAAACTCAACTCCCAGCCGTTTAGGAGGAGTTGATGCTACACACACACACACAGACAGACGCGCACAGATTTTAATAGTATAGACTAGCTGCTTACCCGTTCTCCGCACGGTAGGAGACGAATATTTTCCTTACACACATATAATTCGAATTAAACCCAGTGATAGGAATCTCTAATAGTGAAAAATTGCTGGAGTTCTGATGAAAAGCTGACTCCATGAGTGCAAATTTGAGACGATTGCAACATGATGACACAAAAACTGCGTCATTGTCACTGGCAATCGGAAAAGTAAGAACCTTACGGTATGCAGAAGAAACGTTTCTCTTTCGAAAAATGCCTTATTTCTACATCATATAATTCTCTTTTTTAGGTTTAATTTATAGCATTCATACATACCATATGAATAACTTTACATGATGTTGAATACTATTTTATCTTATCTTGCATTTTGTAAAGCGTGGACAATGCATTAGCACAGTTATGTTGCACATGATTTTTATTAAATTTTACTCAAATTTAAAAAACCTACACGAAACAATCGATGCACATTATACGTTCAGAAACCAAAAATGCATCCTGTTTCCGTGAAGATCTTGTCGCTTTCGATAATGAAAAAATTTGTGACGTAACTTAAGCAGAAAAGCTTATTACCCTTACTGAACTCTTAATACAGTAGCACACTTGTTACATAAAACTAACGTTGATCTCACTGCCAATTCACACTAAATAAATAACTAATTTCATATTTTATTTTTAACATAGATTAATTGCATAGTGTCAAATTCAATATTAAACAAAATCTGAAATCGTTTCTAGAGCTCTAGGTCTTGTAACTGGAGTAACTGGAAGATATATGAAAAAATAAATAGAACTTTAACAAAAAAGTAATTTATATGAAATATTCTAAGCACATTGGATCCCGTTATTCGGAAAGATTCCACAAACGCCATGGGAAGAAAGAGCAATTAATTTCATATTATATTTTGAATTCCTTGCAAGCGCCTTTGTTATGTACATGATTGCAATATCATTCTCGTACACGATGCTTATCCTATAGTCTCTGGTGATTTATTTTGGATTTTCATTTCATATTCCTGACTTTTCATACTTTTGAAATTTTGTTGCTTTGCACATGTGAATAATCGATTATCATTTCGCATTACGGCTACCAATTAAATAGTTTTCCATATCGCTTCATTCACGTTAACGACGTTAATCTGCCTTTTTCTAGTTTAAAAAAAAGCCTACAAAGTTTCAATGCTTCAATTTAGACACACAGAGGGGTTAGGCAAATACGCACCCGACAAATTGCTTCCTTATGTCCGACGAAGCAGCACATACGTTAGCGTGTAATATGCTTCTCCGGATAATCTGACAGCAAAACAGAAGACAATGACGTGAAAATGACGTCACACGCAAAGGAAATATGTTAAAATTCTATTTGTTTCATATTTAATGCGTTTTCACTTTTTTGGGTCTTAAGAGATGTAGAAATGAGTGGTTTCACTTAATTAGTAAATTGAACAACTTAAGTGGCAACAATGGATTCCGTTGCTACGGAAACTGTAGCAGTGTTAAAAATAGAATAAGATATGATTTATTTATGTTTACTTTGCTAGAACTGCAATTTTGGCATAATTAACGTCGGCAGTCGATGGCAGATATCCAAAATGAATCACACATTAAACTTCACAATAAATGCAATAATTTAAAGGCATTACCAGCTAGTCTAACTGGGTTTTAAAAATATTCTCGTTCATCTCAAAGAGCAGTCGTATTTATAAAGACTTCCTATTTTATTACACCTTGTTTGGCGGGATTAAAAAATATTATCTATTCATACGCTCGTAACACCAACTCATATCAATCGGGGCATAGAATTAGCAATACAAATGATAAAGTTTAATTTTCTGAAATTTGGCGAGGTTTTCCTAACTTAAATCAATTTATTTAACTTGATGAAAATCATTTAAAATCGCCTTAATAACTGCATTATTTCTGAACAGAAAATTAAAATTTCAGGCTAAATTATAGTAAAACCTGCACTTGTTTTTAAAAATACTATTTCTTTACGCTCTCAGTAAATTGCGCCAAGCCTAAAATTGTGTGCAAACCACTAGAATCCACTTTCCCAAATCGCCATATAAGCCAATTTTTTTTCGCCAAATTATAAGGTTATGCACTTTAGTCTCTGAAATTTACAAATCCTTTTTCTTTTGCGTATAAAAAATATTGAATTCCTGCTCTGATTTCCCACGCAGACGATATTTTAATTAAAAAATAACCTAGCAAATATTCAAAACAGAAAAAAAGTATTATTCCTTTATTTTTAATGCAAGAGTAAATCATTTAATAAATTTGCCAAACATGGCAACCTCGATGCTTATTTCTCACATTTTCACTACAGGGGTTACAATCGCGTAGTTGCGGAGAGCAAAAATTTGTGTTTTTGACGGGTTTTTTTTATCAATATCTCCTAAACTAATTCGAATTTCGAAATTTAAATTAGCGGAAGACCTTCCTCGGAATTTTTCGAATAAGTGGACACCTCGATTGAAACTCAACTCCCAGCGGTTTCGGAGGAGATGATGCTACACACAGACAGACAGACGCGCACAGATTTTAATAGTATAGAAGATGCTATGGTAAATGTCATTAATCTGATAACTATACATAATCATATCATGTTTTAGGTTTTACAGACTCAGAGCAAAACATATTTAGCAGCTTTTCAAAATTATGTTTGTAATTAAGGATCTGAAAAAATTCCTTCTACCCCTACCCAATAAAGAAATTAAAAAATCAAGTCAAGTAGTGTCAATAAGTAGAAAAGTCTGCATTTCTGTAATATTATTATTGCATTAGATTGTGTTTCATTCAGCTTAAAATTCAATGAATTAGGATATTTTATTTTATGAGATTAAATGATTGAAGTATAACCATACTTGCCAACCTGGGAAAATAAACATCAGTAAAATCTTGTGCTCATTTCAGTAAATTTCCACCTCACATCAGTAAAACTAAGTTCATTTTTTGTTAATAACTAGTGCTCTTGTTACTACTTGTTAAACTAAGTTTATTTATTGTCAAAATGCTCTTTAATTTAATTTTTAACATCATTTTCATTCACAACTGAACCTGCTGTACTTAGTGAAGTTTTTTTACCCTTCCTGACAGATTTCCGGAGGGGGGGGGGGGTGTTAAAAATTTAAATTTAAAATAGGAATAACTTTTTATTATTACGAAATTGGAGCTTTAAATGAAAGAGTACTAAAGGAAAAATATTTACTTTCAAGGGGGATGGAAAAGGATTGAACTGAAAATCTGAACCTGCTCTATTCAATGCTGCTTTTTTTAAAAATTTATTTATTGGTTTCTTCGAGAGAGGCGAGGTAAAAAATTACATTTATAATCAAAATAGGAATCAATTTTAATTCTTACGGCATTGGACATTTAAATAAACGAGTGTTGAAGGGAAAGTTTATATTCTCTGGACGGATGGAAAAAGATTACACTGAAAAAAATTGAGAACTTCGAAAATCGCCAAACAATCCGTAAAATGACTCGTCATATCCGTACATCAGTAAATTAACACTAAAATCCGTATATTTTACGGATAATCCGTAAAAGTTGGCAGGTATGTATAACTAAGCAGTATTATTTGTAAATGCATTAAAAAATATATATTTCTCTCTTTTTTCTGAAATTATTCAGCCGAATATGTAGCAGTATTTGGCCACAAGTATTCGGGCGAATACCTGTTCAGTATTCGGCCTACCGAATATTCGGCCCACTGAATATTCGGCAAAACAGCCGAATACCGAATATTCGTTACATCACTAGTTTAAATCAGGGTTAGAAATAAGCGGTCATTAGTTGTATTTTGCTCCCAGAAATTTAAAATTAACAACCATGAAATAATACCTGGTTGTCATTTTTGACAACAGAAAATTTAGCAAGTAATAATTATTAATCAAATTTCTTTGTTATATTATAAATTTATTCATATTTCAATATTAATGTATACGTATACAGTTACCAACTAAACTTTATGCAGTTTTCATACTTGGCTATGATTTGATATTTAAATGACTACAGTAATAATTTCAAAATTATGCTTAAGTAGATCGTTTTGGCAGCAAAGATAAAATAGTTGGGTCCCATTGGCACCTTACTTTAACATCTTAATTTCTAACCCTGGTTTAAATGTTGTTACTGTCAACGATGTTGTGTTTAGAAACAAGATGGCTGCCATTTTGTAATCGGGACTTGCATCGAGAAGTTAAAAGGTAAGGGGTTTTTTTTTTTGGCATTTTACGTTTGAGTTTTCAAGTTTTTGGGGAAGTGAGGAGTTGCAAACAGATAATTCATGTATGAGTGAGTATAAGAGGAATTATGTTCCTTAAATATGTTATTGTAAACAATTTTTTGATTAGAACCAAGATGGCCATCATTTTGAAGACCGGAGTTGCGTTAAGAATTTAAGTAGTAAAGTTTTTTTAATATGCCTTTTATGATAGGAAAATTTATTTGTGCAATGCCTTTTTGGAGGTAATAAGGGATATTAATTGGGAGAATTTTAATTATAAGATTTAGGGAGTTTTATGTTGACTATGGATTGCTGATATTTTTTTGTTCGTTATTGTTATAAAAATGTTTCTGTGGGAGGAAAAAATGATAATTTTAAAATTGAACAAAATTTTAAAAATTAAGAAGCTATGTCAAATGACATGCATTTACTTTTATGTGCTCTTGGATAATAATATTGTAGTAACTGCAGATAAAACTGTAATATGTTTTTGTGTCTCAGATAAAAGATGGCCACTATTTTGAAAATCGGGAGTGTTGCTTTAAGAGTCTGAAAGGTAAACCCATAGTCAGATAATGTAGACGCACGCGCGCACGCTGGGCGCGGATACATTCAAAGGTCTTGCAGACAGTTTTCCGGTAATTCCAAGTTTTTTTTTCTTTTTATAAATGGATAGTTACATAAAAGAAATGTTAGGGAAAAAAAAAAAAAAAAAAAAAACGCTATTTCCTTACTTACCTTTTATTTCCATGACATTTTATCTCTAAATTTGCTAAAGTGAAAAAACGAAACTTTTGTAAGCTCCTTTAAAAGTTTTCTTAGTGAAAACGTAAGTTCGTTAGCATTTGAAAATGGCTGTGTAAACATCGTCATGTCTTTAACGCCGTAATAAAAAAGTTTACATTTCTCGCCGATAGATGGCGCTGTTCCTAATTTGCATAAAATAAGAACTCTTTTTTTTTTTTCCTATGCAAATATCCATCGTAGTCCCGCACTAACTGGCAGGTATAAAAAGGGCATCACAAGTTAACCTTTCAGTCGGTCAGACAGTGAGAGTTCTCGGTCTGCTATGTTGTGTGTGTAATCAACCGACGTGATTCAAGTAGAGCCGGATCAGGGATCCGTGCTGCGGTACCCAGATGATTCAATATGATGTGATGTGTTTTGTGAATCAGAATAAGATTGCCGCTGGCGACTTATCTTCGAGAAAGCTTATTTTTATTTGTGTAACTAATCGGATGTTGCTTAAGTATTGTGTCTTCACCATGTGCACTGTGTAAACCTACCATAATCATCTTGTTTCAATAAACTACAGAAAAAAGGTACCTAATTTGTCCTTCTTATTTAAACGCATATTCAAAACCAAAGATTTCTACTGTGCAACTCAAGTTAAATGAGTTTCAACTCTGCCTAGAATCTACAAAAACTTATTTTACAGATAAAATCCAGTGACTATTCAATTTCAGCCAAAGACTTTTAGTTTGTTTGTTGAATAGCTTAATTTATAATACAATATAATCAGTTAAGTTTCCTTTTCACGGTTATGGGCCTTCAAGCCCAAGTTTAAATGTGTTTTGAATATGTCGAGTGTATTTATAATGTGTTTTGTTTTTAAAGTGTTTTTAACGTATACAAACAGATTTTAAGTGCCTTAAGATTATAAGAGGGCGGGCCTGTAGTGTTTTTAATCTTTTCTTGTAAATTGTGTTGTATCCTAACTTTCCAAAATGGAAGCTTCAATTACCCAAATAGAAAAATTGTCTGCCGACAATTATGAGTCTTGGCAGGAAGACGTAAGGGTATTGTTGATGGATAGGAATTGTTGGGAAATAGTCAGTGGTGTAGAAAAAAGACCCCCTGAAACTGACGCTAAGGAATTAAGGGATTACAAGATTAGATACGGGCGTGCTTATAGCACGATATTTTTGAACATTTCAAATGAATATAAGCCTCTTATTTCTGGCACTTATGACCCCAAAGAAGTTTGGGAAAAATTAAATAAACACTTTAAACCTGAATCTCGAGCTCGTGCTATGAGACTCACAGATGACTTTTTTTCATGTAGATTGAACGAAGGGGAGGAAATAGGCTTATTTGCAGCCAGGTTGAGGATGATAGTTAAGCAATTAAAAGACGCTAACGCTCCCCCAGCTGACTGGTATCAGTCATTTCAATTGCTAAGGTACTTACCCTGAGTATCAGGGAATTGTTCAAACAATTTACCGCTGGCCTGACGAAACATTTAAGTTCGATTTAGTTTTAGCCGAACTTTTGGCTGAAGAGGCCAGACTAAAGCAAAGTGTAGGGGATCAAGCTACCGTCGCAATGTCTAGTCAAGTGAAGCATGTCCCACCTAAGAATAGTGTAAAGAAAGACACTAGAAAGTGCTATAGGTGTGGTAGAATCGGACATTTAATTGCTAGCTGTAGGATCCCTCCCCCCAGTAATCGTAAAAGTAACAAACGACAACCCAAGAATCATATGATAGAAGCCCACACAAGTGAGGATTTAAATGATTCTTCATGGATTTTTGATACAGGGGCTAGTGCTCATTTTTGTCGGGATAAAAGACTTTTTAAAAACTTTGAACCAATTAAAGGTCGGTCGATGTCGGTCGCCATAAACGGCATTGATTGTTCCATAGAGGGAAGGGGAACAGTCGAGTTAAAATTTCAAGGTGGTAAAGTTTTAAAAACATTAAAAAACGTCCTCTATTCCTCTAAATTAAGGAGAAATCTCCTGTCAGGTCCTGCATTGGACACTGAGGGCATTACATTTAGAGGGGGAAATAACAAAGTAGAGGTATTTTCACGTGACCGACAAAAACTATTTACAGCACACAAGAAACGTGGTCTGTACCATGTTTACCCTACAATAACTAATAAAAAGAAAGCAGAAGCTAATTTTTCTTCAAAAGGTGACAATCAGAACTTAGAACTTTGGCATAGCCGTTTTTGTCATATTAATTGTAACGCTATAATTGAAACTAGTAAGGGAAAGGTATTTGGCCTACCCGTTTTTAAATTTAAGCCGTATAAACCCTGTCATGTTTGTAAAATAGCAAAAACTAGAAGAAAGAGCTTTAAAAGTATTCCCAAGATTCGATCGAACAAACCCCTCCAACTTTTGCACATGGATGTTTGTGGACCTTTACCTAACCCATCCATATCGGGACATAGATTCTTTTTAACGATAACAGATGACTACTCAAGAAAAGTCACTGTTTATCCTATGAAGCAGAAATCCGAAGTCTTCGAAAAATTTAAGAGGTACCAAAAACGTTCAGAACGGTTTTTAAACAGAAAAATTATTAATATCAGAACTGACAATGGCATGGAATTCTGCCATAATGAATTTAAGAAGTTTTTGGAGGAGGAGGGCATTAAAGCTGAAAGAACCAACGATTATACGCCGGAACAGAACGGTGTAAGTGAGAGATTTAATTACACGGCCTTGGACGCTGTAAAAGCCATGTTACACTCCAGTAAACTGGGAAATGGTTTTTGGTCGGAAGCATTGTTATGTTTCACATACACCTGGAACAGAGTATGCCACGCAAACCAATCTAAAACACCATTTGAGCTATTTTGTGGTCGCAAACCTTCAGTAAAGCATATACGAACTTTTGGATCAAAAGCGTTCGTAGGTGTACCACGTCAATTACGAAGTAAGCTCGAAATGAGGGCAAAACAAGGCATACTAGTTGGGTACGCAATGTTTACCCGTGGCTATAGAGTATGGCTACCGAGTGACAGAAAAGTCGTTGAAACAAGTAACGTAACGTTTGATGAAAATTTACCCACTCGTGAGAGCAGCGGAGTCGTGCTGGAACCCATTACAGCGGAAGAAAGTTCCGATGAGGAAAGGGAACCAGAAACAGAAGATTACGAGAAACCTAGCACATCCGAAGAAAAATTTGAAATAAGTAGCGGTGAATCCGATGAGGAGGAGGGAGAAGAAACAATTCGTTTTTCTAAGTCTAAGGACCGAGTAGCACCACCTAAAGATGTAGTTTGGATGAGAAAAGCCGTCCCTAGGTCAGACGGGTCCAGAAATGATATATACTACGGTATATCAGGAAGCAATGTAAGATTACGATCCTGTAGAGAGGTCGAGGCATATTGCAAGAAACATGGACTTAAGTATGACCCTGAAAAATTTAGTTTTAAAGGTAAAGATACCTACACCGGCATTGTGAAAGACGAAACGAATTTAACCAGTTCCTGACTAGAGGATATAGTAATTCCAAACTCATATTTTCAAGCAATAGATTCTCAAGATTCAGAAGAGTGGAAGAAAGCTATGACTGCAGAAATGAATGTTATGTACGAAAGAGAAGTGTGGAAACTTGTACCCGTACCTCAAAATGTAAAAGTAATAGGCAATAGATGGGTATTCACAGTAAAACACGACTCAAATGGTAAAATAGTACGATACAAAGCTAGACTGGTCGCTCAAGGATTCGGTCAAAGAAAAGGTGAAAACTACGACCAAGTTTTTAGTCCAGTGGTCAATTTCTCTGTAATACGATTATTTTTCTCTTTCTTAGTTGGACATTTTCATTGGTTTCATATGCAAGTAGACATAAACTCTGCATACCTATACGCCCCAGTAAAAGAAGATATTTATATGAAGCAGCCCAAAGGATTCGAAGAGGAAGGTAAAGAAAACTACGTCTGTAAGCTCAACAGAGCTATTTACGGCTTAAAGCAGAGTGGACGTGAATGGTTCAATGAAATACACGGAATTCTAAGTGAGTTAAATTTTAATAAGCTAGAGTGGGCTAATTGTGTCTACATTTATGAAAATAGTTTAGTTTTACTACTGTATGTTGACGACATGGTGTTTATATCTAAAACCAAAGAAAAAATAGAGAAGGTAATTAAACTTTTAGAAGATAAAGTAGATCTAAAGAAGTTGGGTAGAACGAAGAAACTACTCGGGGTACAATTTGTGGAAAATAGGAAAGGACTATTTATTCACCAGGAAGATTACATCAATAAAATTTATGAGCGGTTTAAGAAGTATCAAATACCATTAGTTTCATTGCCAATCGCAACTGGAATTGTAATGTCAAAGACGCAAAGTCCTAGTAACGATGCTGAAACTAAGGAAATAGAAAAACTGCCCTACCGTAATATTTTGGGATGTTTATCGTTCTTGGCTAGTAGAACCAGACCTGATATATCTTACGCTGTAAATATCCTTTCTCAATTTCAATCTAACCCCGGCCAACATCATTGGAACCAATTAGTAAAACTACTGGGATATGTAAAGTCAACATCGAAGTTAAAGCTAAAACTTTCCAACATTAATGAAATTTCAATAAACTGTTATTCTGATGCTGATTTCGCCTCAAATAGAGATGATCGTGTGTCGATGGGAGGTCACATCTTAATGTTAGACAAAACCCCAATCTCGTGGCGAACTTTTAAGCAGAAATGTGTAGCCTTGTCATCTATGGAATCTGAGTTTATTGCCCTGACAGAGGCATCAAAAGAACTGTTATGGATGTATAGAATCCTAGATGAACTAAAAGGTTTAGACATTCTTCCAGAAAATTTAAAAGTTACCTTATTTTGTGACAATCGTGCAGCTATCGACTTTTCAAATTCTCCTATAGAGAACAATCGCACCAAACACATACATGTAAAATACCATTTCTTAAGAAGCCTCGTTTTAGAAAAATTGTTTAAATTGGAATATATTAACACTAAACAAAACCCCGCAGACATTTTCACAAAACCCTTACCCAAAATCAGCCTGTCCACTTTCAATGACAAAATTTTTAGTTAAGTGTGAAAGACTTACTCCCGTTTGTGGGAACCTAGGCAATTTTT
This sequence comes from Cheiracanthium punctorium, assembly GCA_038373885.1. Classification (NCBI taxonomy): domain Eukaryota; kingdom Metazoa; phylum Arthropoda; class Arachnida; order Araneae; family Cheiracanthiidae; genus Cheiracanthium; species Cheiracanthium punctorium. The sequence goes on from JAWZYV010011777.1 coordinate 545,545, forward strand.
TTGTCTCCTATAAGCCCTTCGGCTTGAGACCTTTTTTGAGGGGAAAGGGGGGAAATTTTTGATGGGGGAAAAAAAAAATGAACTTTATGTGATTGTGTTTGTCCTATTATGTCTGTCTGACATCTTTACAGTCGAGGGAGTAAAGTTCCCCACGGAGTGCGATATTCTTAGCTCTGGTCTTTCTCTGAAGTTTTCGAGCAGCCTCAAAAGCGTCTCGCGAGGTGAAACAGTAATTTGCCAGAGAATCCTGAGGTGATTGGTTAGTTCTAAGAGTAGAGTATTTTCGTCCCAATCACAGGAGATGTTAAAGTTTTATTTCAGTAAGTCCCATTTTTGCTAGTGGAAGCTCCTATATGTCCACTCTAGTCTATAAGGTGTTCTGTCAGGCATATAATGTGTTAACCTATAACACCAACTTTTTTTTTCAAATTTTTTTCGGGATGCATCCCAGCTCGATCTCAGTTGGATTTCAATTCGAGCTTTTTTTCAAATTTAATTCGTATTTTTTTTTTCATTGCAATGTACTGTACTGTATTATATTGAATGAACTTTGCAAAATGTGAGTATTTTCTAAAGTGCACTGAACGTATATCAAGAGTAATTTTGAAGTATGAATATTTTTATGATTAGAAATGTGTTTATTAATGTCCTAGCATATGTGTTTATTAATGTTCTAGCATAAGTGTTTATATTTGAATGCATTTATATAGTAATTTCTAGTAAGTTGAAAATTTTTTGAAATGAAGTAATTTTTGAAATGTGTACTAACCATGCTGGCCAGCAACAACTGTATATAGTGTTTCTACTAACCCTTAGTGAATTTTGAAGTATTTTTCATGCATCATGTTTAACTTAATTTTTCGTTAAAGAGGAAAGGTTACCTCTAATTTTCGTTTACTTTGAATCTGCCAGTTTCTTAAATGTCATGGAAGGCGGGCCTTTGTTAGGAAAAAAAAAAAAAAAAAAAAAAAAACGCTATTTCCTTACTTACCTTTTATTTCCATGACATTTTATCTCTAAATTTGCTAAAGTGAAAAAACGAAACTTTTGTAAGCTCCTTTAAAAGTTTTCTTAGTGAAAACGTAAGTTCGTTAGCATTTGAAAATGGCTGTGTAAACATCGTCATGTCTTTAACGCCGTAATAAAAAAGTTTACATTTCTCGCCGATAGATGGCGCTGTTCCTAATTTGCATAAAATAAGAACTCTTTTTTTTTTTCCTATGCAAATATCCATCGTAGTCCCGCACTAACTGGCAGGTATAAAAAGGGCATCACAAGTTAACCTTTCAGTCGGTCAGACAGTGAGAGTTCTCGGTCTGCTATGTTGTGTGTGTAATCAACCGACGTGATTCAAGTAGAGCCGGATCAGGGATCCGTGCTGCGGTACCCAGATGATTCAATATGATGTGATGTGTTTTGTGAATCAGAATAAGATCGCCGCTGGCGACTTATCTTCGAGAAAGCTTATTTTTATTTGTGTTACTAATCGGATGTTGCTTAAGTATTGTGTCTTCACCATGTGCACTGTGTAAACCTACCATAATCATCTTGTTTCAATAAACTACAGAAAAAAGGTACCTAATTTGTCCTTCTTATTTAAACGCATATTCAAAACCAAAGATTTCTACTGTGCAACTCAAGTTAAATGAGTTTCAACTCTGCCTAGAATCTACAAAAACTTATTTTACAGATAAAATCCAGTGACTATTCAATTTCAGCCAAAGACTTTTAGTTTGTTTGTTGAATAGCTTAATTTATAATACAATATAATCAGTTAAGTTTCCTTTTCAAGAAATATCTTTTTTAAGTCACTATAGCCCAAGTGCAGATGTGTGTGCATGTGCATATACACGTATTCACATACGCACCATATATTTAGTTATGAAGAACTATTATGAGTTTTCAGATAGCAGGGGTCAGAGCCACTCGTTCCCTCAAAAAAAGTTGATTTAGTGACTATTTTTGCAAAAAAAGTGACCATTTTTATGAAAAAAAGTGACTATACATGAAATTTTTTTAAGTATATGTTATATGTGAAAAAAGAATGAATATGTGAAGCTTGCTTTGTTTGAAGTATATTTTACAAACAATACTAACAATAAAATGATAAAAAAGTCAGGTTATATAGCTGTTTCCATCAAAAAAATTTTGAGCTTCTTCTCTGTAGATATATTTTCATTCACTGTCTAGGAGAGACTGGACTGTGAAGGACTTCTATTTCTACTGAAGATTGAAATTTTTTCGATTGAAACAGCTATATGGCCCTACAAATAACTTTTAAGGTGGTATTTTTGTTTTTGTGTGTGTGCAAAGTTTTTAATGTTTTAAATAACAGTTATTTTGAGTGCTTTTGTTAATCAATACAATTTTTTTAGACATTAAAATAAAAAATTTAGTTTAATTGCTCATTTTGCAATTAAAAAAAAATACTACATAGATGAAAGGCTTTGGTGGTAAAGTTGAAATTAAAAGAAATAAAAAAATTTAGTTTGAACTAAAAATGCTTAGTATTTTATTTAGTCTATTATTTTGCATTCAAAATAATAATAAAAATACAATGCTGAATATAATTTTGGTCTTTGCATTATTCTCTACTCAAATTTCATTTTTCCTTTACAAATTTTGAAATTAGGCTGGATATCTTCTTCTCGATACTCTTTTCAAGGTTTATAACTTCTTTTTCAAGTTGTATTTCATCGCACTTTAGGTTGAAATTAGGCTGGATCTCTTCTTCTCGATACTCTTTTCAAGGTTTAAAACTTCTTTATCAAGTTATATTTCTTCACACTTTAGGTTCTCAACACCTTCCATCATTCCTTGAGCCAAATGAATTTACTGAGTGTTAGCATTAGAGGTTGCTGGTTTTAGCCTCTTACTGGCTTCCTCAAATAATTTTTCTCCGACTTCTTTTTTTTTTCTTGGTATTTTTTTCGAGCTTCTTTTAAATCATCTAAATCAGCTTTTATCCTTTTTGCTTTAATTTTATTTTCTGCTTCTTCTGCATCTCTCTTCCTTTTCTCTACTACTTTTTTGCTTTCACTTTTTCTTTTCTGCTCTTCACAGTACAGTGTATAGTTGTGATGAGCAGTTTGGGCTGAATTCAGCAGCTCTTTTGTAATTGGTACATTAGAAGGGTTGTTATCAAACAATTTTAAACCATCTATAACATTTAATCTTGCATTTAAAGTTCGTTCATTCATGGCAGCTCTCTCCCCTGTTAGGATTCTTGATGAAAGAGAAAATCCTCTCTCAACATCTGCACTACCATGATATATAGTTAAACACATTTTCACAAACTTTTCAATAGTGGGATACTTTGAGTTACCAGAGTGGTTTTTAATTTTGGAGTGGTTTTCATTATATTCGATGTTTGATTTACACGAATCTATGAAATGAAGTAGTTCGAAGAAAGAGGTGGGGAAGTGAGAAAATTCTAAAGCCATTAAGCATTTTTGTTTTAATTTTACTATGATAACTTGTGCATCTTTTTTTTTTTTGGGGGGGGGAGCACAGATTTGGGTGCAGAATTTTTGAAAAGTATGCTTTTTGCATCAATATGTATCAAGGCATTTCATTTGCCGCGGTTGTTGCGCCACTGCTATTATTTTAACACATTGAAAAATAATGCCTTTCTAATGAATCTCAGAGCTTTAATTTTAACTATAGCATTAATTAGATACAATATTTCACCAGGGATGAGAAAGCACAAGATGAAAAAGGAGTACAAGTACGTGAGCTCAAATTGAGCCATCTAAAGATTTCTGCGTGTGCAGGGGTCGATTAAGGAATTTTTTTCAGGGTCCCATTTTTGAGAATTTCAATGCTCAATTTTATGAAGTACAACACTTATTTTCGTAAATTTTCCTGCCAATTTATAATAAAAGTCACTTTTTTGTTAAAATAATTGATAAAAAATTAAAATATAGGGTAAAATACGAATGAAGGGCCGTTTTAATCGATTATATTTTTGTGAAGGGGCCATTTTAATCAATTGTAATTTTATGAAGGGTCGCAAAACGGAAGCAATTTTCGTTCTGCGGCGATCCTTGTTGTACCAGATAGTTTTTACAATTAAATTTTACCCACAAAACAAATTATTTCATTTATAAATAAATATTTAGTAATTAACTTTAGATAGAGAAAATTCAGTAAGGAAAAATAGGCTATCATTATTCAAAAAGAGCATTTTAAGCAATTTCATAAAATCAAAGGCAGACTTAATGTAAAACTTAGACTGTGTCCCTGGGCGCAGCACACAAGGAGTGCCAAATTGCTTATAAAACTTTTCCCAGTTGTATTTCGGTAAGTAGGAGGGGGCACAAAATTTTTAGTTGTCCCCGGGCACTGAAAAACCTATCGACGCCTTTGCAAGTAATTGCATAATAATGATAAAATTCCAATCAATGGTTAGCTTATATAATGAAATGCTGTTAAATACATTGTTTTGCTATTATGCAAACGTGAAAGCCAAAATACTTTGGAAAAGACGTTATCCGATCTTCCTTCTTGACCCACTCGCAAGCCAACAAATGCCCCCGGAACACAAAGGCACCTCAACATCAATTAAATGTTATTTAGGGAGAGCACACATGCCATTGCTCATTCAAAGGTGAAAGGTGCGGTCACCCTTTTCAGAGTACACTTAAATCTAAAAGTCTGCGAATTGTCAAGGAAGTTTAGCACACTGCTTAACCAGTTCGCTTGATGTTGTTGTGGGATTAAGGCCAATTATCTGCACGAGGGATCTAGGCCTACGGATGGGGTGCCCTCCGTGGGGGTCTTTTAAAGGGGTCTAACCCGTACTTATGCTAAGATTCGGAGGAAACCAACGAAAACTCCGAACGGTTAGGTGGGCAGACGTGACCTGGTTTTGAACCAGGCACCTTCCGTCTCCCAGTTCAAAGCGCTATGCCACTGGTCGGGCCCTGCTCGCTTGAAAAGATGCAACGAAGAAGACTACTCCTGTGATCAGTGGTGTTTCCCTGGCAAGTATTCGAATGCTCTGCTGGGAACTAGCTTTGTGCAATCATTGGATACCGGAGGATTCATCACTGAAAAGAAGCAACGAAAAAAAAACTCCTGTTCTATGAACAGTATTGCTTCCAAGAACGGGTCTTTAAGTGCATTTGCCCTTAAAATTATTTTTATGGGGGACCCATATTAGATTGTGAAACATTTTTAATGCTAAAATAAAACAAAAAATCTCATTATTGCAAACGCTAAGGCAGGGAAAGAGCCTTCAAAAATATCTGTAATACTGTGCTTTTTTTTTACGAACTGAAATTGGCAGCTGCAATTACGAGATTCCACATCACATATTATTCTTAAATAAATAAAATGTGAGAAAATAACTAAAACATGCAATTACGCGAAAGATTCTCATCCCTGTTCAATATTTTTAAAATAGTACATATAAAATGTTGACGGAAAAAAAATTAAACTTAGATCTTTTTCTTCCACGTGCATTCCAGGAGAGGATAGACTTCCTTGAATGTATAAATGTCCTAGTGTTTCATTCACGATTGACCACAGCACAACCAATGAAATAGGGCAACTTGCTTAGACGCCAACCGTTTCCAGCTCTTTGTTTCGTTTCAAGCATACTTTACAGTTCCTTTTTCCTAAACGTTTTCCACATCGCCAAAAATGCGCGTCAGAATAATACGCGACTATCGAACTTTTTTCTTGAAAAAGTGACTTTTTACTCAAAATAGTGACAAATTAGTGACTTTTTCATAAAAATATGGACCTTAGTGACTTTGCTGAAAAAAAGTTACTTTTAGTGACTTTTAGTGACCGGCTCCTACCCCTGAGATAGTTTTGGATTATGTGCGCAGATAGTTTTTTCTTTTATCTGACTATGGGTAAACCTTTTACAAAACAAGGTACTTGGCAGTTACTAGTTTAGTGAAAAACAAACACCGCCAAAAATGGCAGGTCCTAAAGCTGTTCCAAAATTTATTATTAAATTGGAAAGAGGACTTATTCAGAATTGAATTAATAGCACTATTTGGTACTTACTATTATCCCGGCAGTCGGCCAAGACGAGCAATTTTTCGTTAAGATAAATGCCAGACACATGAAATTATTGATGGCTTGGAATATAATTTCCAACTGTTTGCCAGCATATTTTATGAAAAAATAGTTTGGTGGGAATGGCCGCTGGGATAATACGCAAGTACCCACTATTTAAAGTATTCCTAATTTCAATATTACTGTATTTTGCTGTGATTTCATCATTTATTATTTTGGACTATATTCCGTATGCAGTGACAGTGCTGTTTACATGTTTCATTTGGTGATTGTTCTGGTGCCATTGTGGGCAATGCACAGCAGGAGTAAAGTACCCTGCCGGTGGTAGTTTTGTATGGCAACCATAAAGAAACATGTATCATCATTGTCAGTTTGGGAATTTGAAATTGGTTCATGTTATGGGTGTAAAGGAATGAAATATGTTATTGTATGAAAAGAAAGTGTGTGTGTGTGTTTGGTAGAAATGTAGTGTCAATATAAAACTAAATAAAAGAAAGCATTATCGTTTTACGTTATAAGCTAGCGGGTGTTAGGGACATTTCTGAGCAGTTAATTAAAAAAATAAAAAGGTAAGTACTCTTTTTTAACGAATCTTTACAATGTTTGTGGTTTTTAATGTGAATTTTAAATTGATATTTAATGTTTTTATATATTTGTTAGTGCTATTTATGTGCTATTTTAATCATACTGACTTTATATGAGGTTGTTTAATCCCCCGATCTTTTTTTTTTTTTAATTGAAAACATGCCAGTGTTTGTCCTTTTTACATTAGCTGTACAACTAGGTTGCTAAATCCACTGTAGTTGTTATGAGTTATAAACAGTCCACTAATTGCTCATTTTAAATCACCTGTTACTGAATTTTCAGACGTTTTTTAGGTTAAATAGGGACGGTGTATTTTGTCTTAATGTTTTTGTTAGTGAAATTTGTGTGCAATTTTAATGTGTTAAGATTCTCTGCTTTGCTGATAGTGCAAAATGGTTGGCGACAGCCGCTGGGGCTTGGCAACCGCCAAGCTCCAGCAACTGTCGCCGTGTTTACCTGGGGCACGCACAGTCTTGGTTGATTTTACCATTATTTTATTAATTTCCTTGATATCGATGGACGGGTATACATTCGTAATGTCAAAGCTTACCACATATTCCTCCTTTTGAAAATTATTTTCTTTTAATCTTTGTAGAAAGTCATCTGTAGAGTTTAAACCACTGTTACTATATGGCATAATCTGCATATGACAATAAGGCTGTAAACTATACAGTTATCCAGTCGATCTCTTGAACTTGCTTATTGCAGGCCCAAGAGAAGTTGGAGAGGGGGGGGGGGATAGTGATCTTTGTATTTTGAAAATATCTTAGAACCCAGGATATTTGCAAAGCTCCTACATTTGCTATTGAAGAACAAATAATTAATATATTTATAGCAAATGATAAATAGAGAAAGAACTGATTAACGATTTCTAAACTAAGAGATGAAACAAATTAAAACTACACGTCTGCACACTATTCAATATTTTCAAATTAAACAGCAAGTTTCTAAAACAACACATTTACTGTTATTCTTGTTAAACATGAAACTACATTAAAATGCAAGCAAACTAATAATTAGCTAAATGAGAAAAAATTGAATGTAAAACCACAAACCAGGAGCAAGAGTCAAACAACTACATAAAAATAGAAAATTAAATAAATTATTTACTTTTAAAACAGACCCCAATAACGATCTGACCGATGTGCCGGTGGAATGAAAACTGTTGTCATGTGTTGCCATCTGTGTAACAAATGTAAAATAAAAATATGTAGTTACACCTGGGTCTATTCTGCCCCATTCGTTTAAGCGAACGTTCGGATTTGTGACGTCACCCAAAACTTATCCGTGCCGCATCCTAGTTAACGAACGTTCGAAAAATTTGTATTTGGAAGCCCTCCAAACGAACGTTCGAAACAGACCACAGCGTGCTGAAGGCCGAGCAAATTCCAAACTGTTCGTCCCAAAACGTTGATGTCACACACACTAACTGGAGTGATGATCCTCCTTTCACTCCTCGTCACTTCCTTTTGATTATAGCCAATGAAAATTCGACAGACGATTTTCGGAAAGCAGTGAAAACTTGTACACTGTAACTAAGGACCCGTTTACATGTGCAAAAATGCGGAGTAAATCCCGGGACTTACACTGCTTTCTACCCCGCTTCCCCTACTTAGGGGGAAAAATTCGGGGTAGAAAGATTCCTGGTCGAAAGGAGGGTTAATGCAGAGTCAACCCCACTTTCCCATGATGCATTGCGAGTTTTTCCCTATACTCCGCTTTAACCCGGGATTTTCCATTTTCACATGTAAACGGGCCTTAAAGGAATAAATAGAATTCTTTTCTAAACATTTACTGAGCGAGTTAGTTATACGCTACACTGTCGAAGTGATAAGCTGTTATGGTGCAGTGCTTCAAAGACTCAGCTACAGTCGCTAAACATTAAACTCAATGAATCATTGGGGAAGCTTGATTTCATCATCATCATCGAATTGTTCTTGAAAGGAAAGGAGTGCCTGTTCCATGACGGTTTAACTCCAGTTGTTTGATGAGTAGTTATACATCGATGGGACATGTAAGAGAAAATGCAGTATCAGAACATACATAATAGAAAAGGTAAATAGTAATATATATTAGAGCAAAACAGTATGAGAATAATGCAAAATGAAAATAAATGATATACAATATATACAAGGGACTCTAGAAGACAATGTCAAGGGTGGACAAGATCAGGACTCACAAATAGGGAAGTCGTAATTTGGAAGAAAAGGTACTGGGAATTTGTGCTATAATCCTACTCATTAAGCAGGAGGACAGCTTTAGGCCGTGTCCGGTTGTCTGAATCGCGGAAGTCATAATCAGGGATTTCTGCAATTAGTTCATTTGGTAAGTTATAGACTTTGTCATAAAAGTGTTGGGCTTGTTTTTTAATAATTTCGTACATGGAGGGAATCATGAGATCTCTACGTATAACCGTGTTTCTCATGTATCTATGAGCATGTCTAATTTTTCGCAGTATTTTGTTGTGTTGAGTTGTGATTAAGTTTAGATTTGTTTTCGCAGCATAACCCCAAATGGGGCTAGCGTATGTACCTGCAGGGAGGACAATCATGTTGTACAGTTTTCGTTTGTTGGGAATGCTAAGTTTGCTTTGGTATAGTAACTTTGAGATAGATTTTTCGGCCGCAATCATTTTGTTACGGGCGTAGGTGGCCTGTGCCTTCCAAGTCAGTCTGGAATCCAGCATGACTCCCAAATACTTACAGGTCCTGCCCCATTCAACTCTTTGTTCATTAATATATATTGGTTTCGCAATCTTGCGGGATCTAGTGAAGTGAATGGCCTGACACTTAGAGGGATTTACTTTTAATTTCCAAGTGGCAAACCAATCTTCAAGTGTGTCAATGTGGTGCTGAATTTTGTTGACCATAGTGTCAGGGTGCGTGGATCTGGACATTATAGCCGTATCGTCTGCATATACTGCTAAAGATGTGTGAGAATCTCTTGGAATATCATTTATGTAGATGTTGAACAGTGTAGGACCAAGGAGTGATCCTTGTTGTACACCAGCCTCAATAGGAGTGTGATTGGAGTAAGTGTTGTTGATGCGGACGGAGAACTTTCGATTTCTCAGATAAGAGTTAATCAAATGAATCAACGCGTCCGGCGTGTTTATAGTGATTAGTTTGTAAATAAGTGAGTTATGGCAGACGCGGTCAAAAGCTTTGCTAATGTCCAGCATTACTGCTCCGGTGGATTCCTTGAGGTTAAAGCCCTCAGAAAGAAATTCCACTACTCTGAGGAGCTGGTGAGTGGTAGCATGTTTGGGCCTAAAGCCAAATTGCTCAGGAATGATGATGTTGTTATCCCGCAAATGAGAGCTAAGTCTCCTCAGGATAATTTTTTCAGCTACTTTACTGAGACTGCTCAGAAGGCTAATGGGTCTGTAATTTTCTGGGATAGCCAGGTTACCAGACTTAGGAATGGCACAAACAATGGCCGTTTTCCAAACATCAGGAAAAACTTTGAGATCGAGAATTGTGTTTATGATTTGAGTTATAAGATCAAGAATGTTATGTGGGATATTTTTAAGCATAAGATTAGTTATGTTGTCTATGCCGGGGGCTTTTTTATTGTTAAGTTTGCTAATTATTTCGCTTACTTCTAAGTTAGTAGTAAGGGGTAAGGACTGAGTCGGGGGACGACTTAGAAAGTCCTCAATCTGAGCCTTGATATCTCTATCAAAATCAGGGTTAACGAGATCAGAGTGTACAGTGAATTGTTGCTTGTAAGCTTGCGCTAGAGTGTTGGCTTTGTCCTCATCCGTGTAAGCAATACCTGAAGGGCTCTGGAGAGGGGGGAAATCGTATTTTTTCCTCCGAAATCTTTTAATTATTTTCCAAACATCGGACTCGTCTTGATTTAGTTCTTCTAGAAAAGACTCCCAGCGCTCTTGACGATGTATGTAGAGAGCCTCTCTAGCTAGGAATTTTTGTCGATAATAATCTTGTTTATGTAGGGGGGACTTAGTGCGTTGGTAAAGACGCCTCGCTCTGTTCCTATCCCTAATCTTTTGTTTGATATCAGCAGGGAGGAGATTGAAGTTGTTATAAGGGCACTCGTAAGAGGCAAGATTTTTGGCAGTGGTTAAGGTATCATTTAAATCTTTAATTGCAGAGTTAAGTGAGGTGGGAGAGTCAAGATGCAAGTTTTCAAACTGAGCATCCAACAAAGACTCGGTGTAAATTCTCCAATTAGTACGAGTGTATGTTTTCTTAATTGGAGGAGAGTGGAAGAGCAAGTCAACACTAATATGAATGGGAAGGTGGTCAGAGTCAAACATGTCTATTGTACGAGCTGCAGTGTTATAATGAAAGTCTTTGGTGAGACAGAAATCAATAAACGAGGGATTACCTTGGGAGTAATGAGTGGGGGTGGTTGTTTTAATTAGCGCGATGTTGTTATCAGTGATAAACTTCAGGAGCTGACGGCCCCTACTACAGGTGCGAACGCAGTTCCAAGCAGTGCTGTGAGCATTAAAATCCCCAGCCATAATGACGTGGGGGTGGGAGTTAATTAGTGTTAATAAGTCTTGAGCGGGTAAGTGTTCGTTAGATCGGATGTAAATGGAGCTAAAGAGGAAGTTATTTTGGTTTATATTAATAATGACATTTGTGCACTCAAGCCGAGTGAAATTTATGTCCAATTGTCTGCTAATGAGGCTCTTTTTTACATAAATAGCTGTGCCGCCACGGCGTCTCTGAGAAGTTTGGGTAGGAGTGTTTTGGTAAAGATTGTAGTTAGCGATGTTGTAATTTTTGTTTGGTCGGAACATTGTCTCTTGTAAGAGGACTATATCGAATGCATTTAGAGCTAGGTAGTCCCTAAGTTCCATTATGCGAGGATCCATGCTGTTCGCATTCCAGCAGAAAATATTGAGATTATTTAGATTTTGACCCATGATTTTCGTTGAAGTTACAATGAATTGTGATTATCTCAAATATTTTTAATGCTTTTTCCATATTGTCATCTTCATCATTATTTAAAACTTGTCGAAGGTCTCTAAAGAAGTTTAGTATGTTTCTGAGGCCTATTGCTTCATTTAGCTCTCGCAGAGTTTGTATAATTTCGAAAAAACTAAGCGTATTAGTTTCATTGTTTTGTTTCTTATATTTTGTGTTTCTCTTTATTTTTCTAGTTTTGTTTACAGGTCGCCGTTTGGTTTTAGTGGTGGCACCACTAGTCCTGTTTTTATTCGTTTGTTTACTAGTTTGGGGTTGGATTTTAGTCGTTTGCTTGGAGTTGTTTGTATTATCAGGTTGAATGTTTACAGCCTTGCTAGCAGTATTTGTGTCTGGTGTTGTTTTGGTGACCGTTTGAGCCTGGGGGACTTCAGCCGGAGCTTCAGTTTCCTCAAAGGGTTCTGGGTCACTGAAAACAGAACAGTCAGTGTCAGACTCATCGTCCAAAAGTTTGAATCTGTTGTGATGTGCAAAATTTGACTGTTTAGGAAGAGTTTTGGGAGTATGTTTGTTTTGGGTTAGAGTATTTGTTTTCAAAACTGAAGCGTAAGAAACATTGCTATTTACTTTCTTGCTGTTGAAGCTAGGTCGAGAATTTTTGTTATTTTTCGAGTTAGTCAAGTTTTGAGTTCCCCTAGCAAGAGCGGGGGCAATTGAGTTTTTCCCTCTATTATAGGGATTTTTAGGGCAGCCAGCGTAATTAGCGGGGTGGGGGCCACTGCAGTTAGCACAAGTGGCGTCTCTAGAATCCTTAGGCAGAGTGCAGTTTTTGGCTAAATGAGGGCCGGCACATCTGAGACATTTTGGGCTTAATTTGCAGGTAAGCGAGCTGTGCCCGAAGGCTTGACAATTATAACATTGTTTAAATGGTTTGGATTTTTGAGTCTCAACTTTGACATCAATACCATTAAAATCAGTTATTTTGTATATATCCTCAAAGTGCGGAGAGTTTCTCACAGTCACAACAAAGAGGGGGAGTGGCAGATTAGTTGTTTTGTTTCGCATATATGCTACTTTGAGGGGATGAAAATTCTTTTCCTTTAAAAAGTTTTCAATTTCCTCAATGGGAGTGGAAGTGGGGATACCCTTTAAAACAACCTTTTTCGGTCGCTCGATCCTGGGATCAATTGTGCTGAATTTGATGTTTTTTGTTTCAAGATACTCCTGCACCTTACGGTAGTGTGCAATGTTTTTTGTTCTGATCCTAAGTAGTTCTCCAGATAAGTCGGTTTTCGGGGCTTCGCCCAAGATATCCTTGAGTTCGCGAAGCATATCCATCCAGTTGCCGACAATTTCGGCATAAAATGTGGAGCCTCTAGTATTTTCTTCGTTTTGGTTCCCTTGTGTACCAGATATGGAAGTGTCCATATTGGCTGAGTTTAAATCTGGGGTTTGGGCGTGCGTGTGAGTGCTGGGCAGCTCAGCCGAAGTGGCAATGTCCGCAGCATGTTCAGTGATCATAGAATTTTCAGGAGTTTCAATGTTTGCTACAGAACTAGTATCATTAGCTAAGTTTTGGTCTTTGTTTACATTAAGATGTACTATTGTTACTTTGTTAGATGTAGTAGAAGCTGGTGACTCTTCGTCACTAGAAATGCTGCGTTTCCTACCACTAGATTTAATTTTAGTAAATTTATAAGTGCCGTTTTTAAGTTGTTGTGGGCAAAAATAATATTACTATTAATATTGACAAGACTACATGACAATTTTTTACTTTAAATAGACAATCTTTTTTTTACCTCAGCTCTTTAATGCAGTTTTACTATTAGAGTTACTGAGAGAACCACATAACTTTGGATTAACATTTAAATTGAAGCGAGGATGCGACCAGAAT